>VZTJ01000889.1:3782862-3856447 GCA_013397795.1 Orthonyx spaldingii
CGGGCCGGCCGCGCTCCGGGGGCTGCGCCCACGGCGGCCCCGCGCCCCCCGCCGGCCCCGCGGTCCCCGGACGGGCGGACGGACAGCCGGACGGACGGCACGTCTCCGCTCGCCCGGCAGGCTGGGTCTCTGCAGCGCTCGCCTCCCGGCGTGAAGCCCCCGCCGGCGCCGCCGCCCCGATGGAGCAGCCCCCGGCGGCGGAGGAGTGGCAAGGGGCGACCCAGAAGAGGAAGGCCTGGGCCAAGAGCCGCGACTCCTGGCAGGCGTCGGAAGCGGAGGATTTCTCGGCAGCGGCGCTGGCCCGCGGCGAGGAGGAGGAGGAGGAGGAAGACGAGGAGGAAGAGGAGGAGGAGGATCTCGGCGGCGGGGAGCTGCCGCTGGCCGCGGGAACAGGTCGGTGCCGGGGGGCGGCAGGCAGCGGGATCCCCGCGGGGTGGCCTGGCTGTTTCTGACTGTCGGCTTCTCTCTCCTGCTCTGCCCTAAGGCTGTCACAGCGTGCCCAACGAGAAGATCGCGATATGGCTGAAGGACTGCAGGTGGGTGCTGCGGCCGGCGGGGCGCGGAGGGGAGGCGGGCACGGCGGCGGAGCGCAGCGGGCTCCGGCGCTGTCGCGGCCGCCCCTCGGCGCTGCCCGGGCTGTGCCCCCGGGCTGTGCCCCCGGGCTGTGCCCCCGGGCTGTGCCCCCGGGCGGGCAGCGCCGGGAGCAGCGCCCGAGCCCGCCTGGCCACGGGGAGCTGGTGTTCGGCGCCGCTTCTCCCCTTGGCGGCTCGTTAACGAGCCTGAACCTTTCAGCCGCCGGGGGAGGAACTCAGCTGAGGCAGCAGTACTTTGGAAGCTGCAGTGGTTCTCACCGAGGGGCTCCAGTTTAAAGCTACCACTGTTTCCTTGCCTGGTTCTTTGTGCAGATTTAAAGAAAAGGTGCTTCCGCAGCATGGCCTCTGTGCTTACGGGCCTTCAGGAGTGATGGCACACTTTAGACTAACTTGATTTATCTGAGTCTCCTAATGTCCTCTATCCTTAACTCGAGGCATGGTATATGTATTCAGTGTTTCTATTACTGTTGCAGAATAATCTTTGGTGTTTGAAACAGTTTGATGGCATCACTTTTTCTTCACCCTCAGTCACATAAATGCACAAATGCTACATCCAGTAGCAGCTGCTTTTGTCCTGTCTTTTTCTCCATTCAGTCCTAACAGCCCTTGCAGGCAGAGTTAATGGGGAGAAACTAACAATTAGCTTTCCCGTAGCAAACAATGACATTTCAAGACCTCTGCTATTTGATATTTCTGGTTTCTTTCTCCTTTTAAGAGCAGCTACGTTAAGGCGAGAATTTACCCCTGAGATTAGCTGTGCCTTTGTGATCTCTTGATCCAGTAAGCAGCTGACTGAGCTTACTCTGTAACTGAAGTGTGGATTGTTTTATAGCTACAGGATCCTCCATACAGTTTTCTTCAGATTTTTACGGGCTGTACCTTGGATAGGGTGTTGGCAGCTGTAGGCTTGAAATCGTACTAATCTCTAAAATATAATGTTCAGACCTGACAGACCATTCTTCCAAAATACCAGAATGGGAGAAGATTTTTCTCACTTTACCTCAAATCTGGTGTCCTGTTGGTGTACCAAACTATATTCTTAAAAGTCAGTATTATGAATTCAGTGCTTCCATGCAAGTATTTTTGAGTGGGAAGGGCAAAAAATGTAAGGACTGGAGAGGAAAGAGGCCCTTGGCGGAGATATTCTTCCTAAAGCTGCACTGTCACTTTTGTCTAAATCTGCAGGATTTCTGTCTAGAACCTTCCCTGGCCCTGTGGTCCTTACCATTTCCATACAGAGTTTAAGGAATAGCACAAAGCTTCAAACCGACAATATCAACATCTAATAGATGGCCAAAAGCCTTGAGTAATAACACAAAGCTTGCAGTTTCATACCCGTGCTTTGGTAACTGGCTGTTGTCAAAACTGGCACCACACATTTCCGTGGAATGTGTTTGCATCTCAGGTGGTTGATTCCCAAAATATGGGAATCTTGTTTTAAAAATAACAAACGAAGCATGAGTTAACTCTTTGCTAATACAGAAATGCAAATTTAGGTAATGCATGTTTGTGAAACCTGTTGTGCTCTTTCCACAGAAGCCTTTTAAAGCACAGCTATTTACTACTGTAAATATTTTCAGAGGAATCTTGTGTTTTTCTCTGAAAGATTAAAAAAAAAAAAAAAGATTTCCTAAACAATGCTATCTAGACAGGAATGCTCTATGGCATGGGTGCAGAGTGCCAGCATGTGCAATTCGTGTCTGGGAGGTGCAATCCCAGCTGCCTTGAAGGGTTGCACAGTTCCTTGTGTTTACAAACTGCAGAATATTTTAAATTTTTGTGTCTAATATACATGCAAGCAGTTGCTAGCATATGTAGTAAAGTGATAATTCATTTTGCAGTGTTATAAGTGATTGTACGTATAGAAACCTTGAACTGCCTGTGTCTTGATAACAATGTACATAGGAAAAGAGGACAGCATTAACAGAGGACAGAATAGCCCTGCAGATACTACAGTGTTTTGTTTAAAAGTAACAGTTATGAAATTTACAATTTGTAAGTTGTCCTCTCTGAAATTTCTTACTTGTTTCATAACACTGGCTTTGCTGCCGAGCTTTGATTGCTACAAAGTGTGGGCATACACAGACTGAGCTTCTATTTCTGGGTCATGGCACAACCTTATTCTTACAAGTTAACTCCATAACAAGTTACTATGTAGCCATTACTACAAACATTCAGTTTGTATACAAACATACTACAAAGATTGTTACTGAAATACAGTATTTTCTCTGTTACATGTTTTCTAAATGCAGTCCTTCACATTTTGTCTGAGTTTCTGTACGTGTTTGTGAAATCAGAAGAAAATTGGCACTTTTAAAATCTCATTTTCTGGTTAGAGTTGGCAGCAGCACAAAAAATCTTAATATCAACCCACTGCATAAATAGATCTGCTTATAAGATTTATTCCTTTGTTTGTTTCTAGAAGCATCAATAGTGTTCTAATATGGGTAAAAAGAATTACTAGCTGTCCTTTGATATTTATGTTAGTGGTTTGGGGCTCTTATTACTTGGCATCTCTGTTTCACATCTGCTTTGGAGGAGAGGAGGGCTCCTAATATCCCACGTTATTACCCTGGTAGACACACGTTTTGTTGTTTTGGGTGTTTTTGTAAAGAAATAACTAACAGCAAATCCCAAAAGAAAAAAAAAAGCAAATATTTATCATACTATGATAAGAATTACAGAGGCATAAAAAATGTCGTACGTTACTCCAAGTCTCTGGTTCATTCAGGTTTTGGGAATGGCGTGGCTTTGAGAAAGGCCTCTTTTGCTCTCTCCCCAGTACTTTGAAAAGGCATTTTGAAGTAATAAGAAAGCTCATAAAAGTTGAAACACAAGTGCTTGTATTACACTGATAGATAAAAAGAAATTTTTGTCAACTCTTACGATAACGTGTATTATTTTGATTGAATATATTTAAACTCTGCCAGTAGTACAGGGGATGTGGGAGGTATCTAGGAGCCATCTCCTGTAGATATGCAGGAAGTGAGTTCTTGAAATGCCTCAGAAAGAAGAGATTTTTTTGCTTCAAGTTTAAAATAAACATGGCTTCTGCCCAGTTAAGGTTTTAAAAGCTGAGGTTTAAACACTTCCACGGCAAAGTGCGAAACCCTTGTCCTGTTCCGAAAGACCACCCGACCACAACTGATAGCTGAACAAACAAAGCTCTGGGATGGGAGGAAGCCTTGAGGCTGCCTGTGGCAGGGAGACCCCATCCTGATGGCACAGCAAGTGGAGGGGTCCCCCAGCCCTAACATTCCCAAGTGCACAGGGAATGCTGCTCTGAGGCAGAACCGTGGGCCTCTCTGGTGAAAAACAGCCTGGTGCAGGAAGGCAGAGCTATCCATGCTGTTGTCCAGAAGGATTTTTTTGTGGTGCTTGTCCCTTGTTTAAATTCATGTTTTGTCTAGTTCTTAAGAGCAAGTTTTTCAAAGGCAGGGGCTGTATGGCAGCTACGTGCAGTAGTGCAGGCAGGGCAGTAAGGGGTGGTTGATAAGGATGCTTTACTGGTAGCTGCTAATGTGCTGCAGTGGTGACAGACAATTTCTAAAGGAAAATGCCAGCTTTGGTGGGTGCTTTTACTGCTTTCTGCCAGTCACTGCATACAGCACAGACCTTGGTTGTCAGAGTCAATGCCAGCAAGTTTCTACATCGAAAACAGAGGCATGGGAGTAGCCACCAGGGAAGGAGAGGGAGAAGGTTGGGAGCGCACCCATCAGAGCCAGGGAGTAAACAACCAACATAGTTATTACCTCAGAACATACAGCTTCTTGTAGCTTGACAGGTTTAGACAATATATCCTAACATTTTTCAGACTCTGACTGGACAGACATACAGAAATACAGGAGATCTGAGCCTCAGCAGAGTCTGTCCTGTCACCTGAAACATGCTTATATACCTGGGTGCTCTGGCTGTTTGCCTTGGAGTCCCAAGTGGTGGGGCTTTGCTTGGCTTTGCAAGAAGCGTGTTGAAGTGAGTTTGCTCCCTACCAGCAGGCTGCATCTGGAGAGAGTAAGCTCTTTTCAGAGGGGAAAGAAAAATAAGGTTGTGAAGTGTAAGGTCTGTTAGAAAGCAGATGCAAACTTTCCTTGCTTAATTTGGCCATGGCACCAAAATAAATACTGTATCAGAGCACTGTTTACTTTCAGGTCTTTGGGCAGGTTTATGTGTTTGTCTAATTAAAAGTCCAGATGAAACATACATAATGTAGGCGCATAAATCATCTGCTTTCCCCTTCTTTATGAGTATTATATTTCTGAATTTGTTTTGAGCGTTGAAAGTTAATGCTGTGCTACTTAGAAGTGACAACACTTTAGTTAAATATATTCCAGAGAAGATGTGGAAACATCTGGCTAGTGTCAACAAATAGAGGGAGAACCCAGAGTGGGATTGGACCTGTCATTGGTGAGGCTTCTGCTGCTCCTTTCGAGCACCATGAGGTTCAGCAAATCCCCTGCCCTTCAGGCAACTGCAACAGCAGGGATCATCCAAAAGAAAATTAGTATGAAGAGCATAAAGTATCAGAACTGGCAAGAGACAGCTAACATAGCTGTCAAGATTTTTATCTTGATTCTTGCTGATCACCAAATACAACTGTGCACTCCTCTCTCCAAGAAGTTTTAAATGTGGAGAAAAATGGCAACAGTTTTTGCTGCATAAATGAGATTTCCATTCAAAAACTCATGCCTGTTTTTTCTGGGTGTTTTGCTGAGAAGTCCATGATTTTCCTCAGTAGGGGCTGCTGCCCCTGAAGGTGTTTGAGCTCTGCAGTTATTATGTTTTGTTGTTTTTCTGTGAAAGGTGTATTTATTTAGAGGGCTGGGGATTGTTTAGGAAGTTATTGCCAGTCGTCAGATGTTTGTGCTTTCTGGGGGCGGAGGGAGGGAATGAGGGAGGGAGGGACAACTGCTGCTATCACAAGCTTGTTATATGCTGTAAGGAAGGACATGAAGCAGCAAGTTTTTTAAGTAGTGGTAATCTCTTCTGTGGTTTCAGAACGCCACTGGGAGCCTCCCTGGATGAGCAAAGCAATCCTCTGTTGAAGGGTAAGGAAGGGCTTTACCTACTGAAATCTCTTTTGCTGGAAACTGTGTTTTCAAAGACTTTCATGTGAGACCTCATCTCTTTAGTAGCAGTACAAACCACAGCCAGGTCGGTGTTGCAGAGTTATTCTCACAGCAGAGCAATTGTGGCCGAGAAACTGGAGAAGGGGGAAAAGAACCTGAATAAGTCTTTCTTGAGATCTTAGTAAGGTCTTAAAAAAATCCCTAATGTGCAAAACAGGGAGGTGATTTTGTCTCCAAGCTCATGAGCATTAGGCAGTCTCTGCCTCTAATAACTGTGGTTGCCACACCTGAAAATTTTACTATCCAAGCAGGTCCGAATACTAAAGTTCAAAGTACAGTGGGAACGTGCAGGTAGTGACAGGGTGAAGAAGAATTACGTGCTGTGCCTGGAGTTTTCACTTCAGCTCCTAATCTGGTACAGGGAGCTGAGAAGAGAATGCCCCAGCTGGACTCAGGCTCTGGATTGCCCTGGTAAGGTGTCTGGAGGATAGATAGCACAGCAGCAGAAGGCACAGATGTGCTGAGTGGTACCTCCAAGTTCCCACTTGCAGTTAATTTGCTTGCTCGTTGACTCAGGGTTGTTTCTGAGCATAAAACTAAAGCAGTGTTGTAGTTGTTCTCTTTCAAAATAATTTTGCTATGTTCTGAAATGTAACTTCTTGCTTCTTAATGCATTTTAACTGCATGAGTAATGCAGGGACTGTAAATAAAGTCTGGCTATTTCTTGTATCAAGTGAAGTGTCTTGCTAATATCTTTAGATAAGCTGCTGGAAGGAAAACATTGGAGCATTGTAGTCATTGAACTGCTAACTGTATGTTTTCAGGCATGCTGGTGAGAAATGGAGGAAGTTTTGAAGATGACTTATCCCTGGGCGCCGAAGGTGGGTGTGGCAGATTATGACTCTTTTTCTAGCAAAAAAAATTAGGTTCAGTCATCTGATTTTTATTTTGAAGGACAGCATTGGCTAGAAAATCAGGATGAAGCACACAAAAAATGCAGGAAGATTTGATTTTTGAAGTTATTTAGACTATTGCTAGACTTAAACATTCTGGGCCTCTGACCCGAAGGTCAGAGGCAACCCTGAATTTGCTTCTGCCCTCTCATTTTAATACTCATGATGACAGGACAGCCTGGAGCATTTAGCAAGGCTTTGAGAAAATGATTTCCCCTGCTTGCTCTGCTTGTCCATGGGTTACTCTTGGCAGCCATGCATGCCCCACTTCCACTGAATCCCTTGGGAGTGGCATGTGTGAGCTTTTGAAAGGAGGAATGAAATTCTGTCAGCCAAGAGGCAAACCCATTGAGGGCTAAGTGCTTTTAAAAATGAAAAGCACCAAAGCTTAGTAAGGATTTTGGATCAGCCAGTTTTCTGTTGCTAGCTGCTTGCCTTTTCTTTCTCTTCCCTTTTTTAAGGGGAAGGAGATGTGGCTGTTTCTGGTGGACTTCTTTGTAAAAAAGACTTCTAGCCTTTCTGTTGATCATAGATTAGAGGTGTCCGTAAATAAACTAACAAAAGCACTGTGGATTCTGTTCTAACAGCAGCATCATGTAGTCAAATAGCAAAAAAAGGTCTCACAAACCAGGTCCTGGGGTTATCTGACAAAACTACTCTCCCCATTTAGCTTTTAATGTTTTTGAATTACAGCTTTTGCTAAGTGCCAGAACTGGTGTAGTAGAAAGCCCTTTCCTTCCACACTAGTCTTGTCAGTACTGTCAAAGTAGTGGGAGAAGGCCCAGAGGAAGGAAGTATCTTTAATTTTTAAAGATTTAGGACTTCTAAGGAAAAAAGTTTATCTGGCAATGATCTTGATCTGATAATGATGGAAAAGCAGTGAATGAGTCTTGCACTGCAATAGACTAAATAGGATTAAATGTTCCTATTGACAGTCTTTTCCAATTGTTAGATTGCCTGCAGTACAGAGATTCGTAGGAAAAGTTTCTTTGTAATGATAACCCAAGGGTCTGAGTGTGTGATCAAGAATACAAGAATCAGTGCATTTTAATACATCATGTCACTTTTTTTTTTCAGTTTTTGTCCTTATAATTTCCAAGGACTTCTGTTTTTTATTAGTCTTTAGCATGATTTAGCTTGAAAAGGTCCCAATACTAGAACTGCTGGTTGATTTTTCTGGGTAAGGATGTGGGTGCTTCTGCTGGGCTTTGCTTCCCATGCAAGAACAAGGGGACAACAGAGCTGCTTGGAGCAGTGCTGCATGCCCTGCCAGACAGACAGCCCCTTTGAGGCTGCTATGAATGGCCTGCCCTTGTGCAGCCGTGACTGCCTGAGTCCAGATATAAGCCAGAGCCCTGTGTGAATGGTACAGAGGGCATTGGACAGGACCTGTAACCCCAGCCCACTGCTGAGCTGGTAAAGCCTATGGTTCAGCTGTTCCACTTAGTCACTGGGTAATCCTTACAGACAGGCTTACCTTCATATTATAGGCAAGAATATTAAAAAGAAGAGATGTGGGATCTGTGTTTTGCATATATTCCTTTGCATTCGTTTCTTTGTGATGCCTCTGAAACCAAGAGAGAGGTTGTGAGGTTTCTGTGTTTTATTCTGGGTTGCTGACTTTACCCTGCTGGCACAGCGAGTGGAGATGCAGGGTTTTCCTAGCAGTGTGTGTGACATGGCTTCACTCTTCTCATAACTGATTTTCAGGGATGCTATAACAGACACCTGCTCCTTGCCTGTCTCCTGAGGCAAGCTGTTAATGCTGAGTTGCCTCTTTGGGGAACCCATAATTCAAGTAAGAGGTTCAGTTCTGAAAGAATAATGCTGCCTGGGATGGTCCCATGTGATCCAGCTGCAGAAAGTGCTGCCTTCCCTGTCAGCCTGGTGACCTGGTGCTTGGTACCTGGCAGACAGCCTCCCTCCCAAGCCCTCTCAATGCTGAGCGCGTGTGCTGGCCCCATCACACCAAGGGCTTTACTGAGCTATTGTCCCTCTATTGCACAGCTCAGGCAGCCAGGGCCCTGCCCCATTTTGCTGATGAAAAGATGAGCAAATACAGTCTCGGCACCAGCTGCCTTTCTTGTATTCTTTACTTTCTCTACTGGAGCAATCCTTGCATGCCTGCTTGTCCTCCTTCCCTTCCCACCCGGGAACAGCCCTGCAGCTAGTAATCATGTCTTCAGTTGCAAAGCAGTAAATGGTTTATGTAACAATTACCAGCTTATCACAATTTAAATTTCAAGTAGTAAGATTAATGATAGTATATAAAATGTGTGTCCACGTGAGATTTAATTTTAAACAAAGCTTGAATAAACCAGATCATCTTTGTATCAGCTCTATATGAGAAACCCTTGACAATCACATTTATCTGGAAAACGTAAAATCTGGTTTATGCAGGACTCTTGGTAAACATGCTCACTGTCTGCTTCTTCATACTGATTGTGAAAAGTGTAGTTATGAAGAGGTCTGGATGTAACTTCTTCTTCTTTCACTACAGCTAATCATCTACGGAGTGATACCCAAACAGAAACATGGTAAACTTCTTTTTTTGTGCTTGTTTACTTCAGGGGAATATTTATACTGAAGGGCAGGAGGGAGAATGGGCAGTGGAAGTCATGGGGGCTACTACAGAGCTAAAGCTCTTCTGCTCATGTCTGTTTACATGAGAGGGAAGGACAAGATCCAGGTAACACAGGAACGGTCATTAGGAGGTGCAGGAAAAAAAAAGTCAGATTTTTATTCTTTCAGCAGACCTAACATAGATTTTGGAGTAGCAGGAGGAAAACTGGGAAATGACAAATCTTAGTAACTTGGCATGATTAACCTTCTTTGCCTCACTGATTGCTCACTGTTTCAGAAATTTCAAGGGAAAATTAGTTTTGCCTGTCACAGCAGATGTCTTTTGGGAGTGAGGAAGAAGACTTTGAGAGAGGAGAGATGGTTAGAGCTTCTAAATAAAATGTGCTGAAACTAAAACCCCACTGAGACTTCAGTGAATACTGCACAGCCCCTGTGGACAGCATCCTCTCTACTCCTCCTGAGCTGAGTTTCATAAATAATATACACTTTTAGGTGAATCCTCTGCTGCCTTTGATCTCTTGGTGGCTGTTCTGAGGGGGAACAGTTTGTTCCCGAGAGAGATTAGCAGTGTGTTTGAACCCAGGATGCCACCTAATGCTCAGGCAGCTTCTCCAGATGCAGGGAAGAAATAGTTTGGGATTGGGAAAGAGACTGGCCAGCAGTGTGGGCTGGAACTTGTCTTGCTTCATTTCCCCCCTGCCTGGAGCCTCTGCAGCTTCCCCAGTGGGTCTGGGCAGGTCGCAGTTCTGGGTGGCAGCTGGGGCGAGCCGGGTACCCAAGGCACGGGGAGGGTGGCCTTGCCGTGGAGAGGTGGTCCTGCTGGAGGAGGCAGCAGCCCAGGGAAGGCAGGAAAAGGCAGGGCAAGGACAGCTCACCCGAGGCTGGGCTTCCTTACTGGAGGAGGGTGGGAACAGGGAGGGTGGGGCAGCAACGGCAGGTCAGGGATTTGTTTTCTCAGCTCGCATTTGCCTTCAAATTCATACTGTCTATGTACATTTTCACTGAGGTGGCCCAGGGTTTGCTTTTGTTTCTGTATTTCAGTAAATGACATGGCTAATATAAACCAGATAACGCTGAAGGGGAAAAGAGAAATTCAGCAGTGCTGGAGGGTTAGCTCTCCAGCAAGACAGAGAATCAAGTCCCTGAACAAAAGAGGTTTATTGCAGGGGTCCTCTCTGTTTGTGTTGACAGCAATGGTGTACCGGCAAAGGACAGGAGGCTGCAGTTCCATCAGAAGGGGAGAAGTATGAACTCTACGGGCTCTGGAAAGAGCAGCGCGACTGTTTCAAGGTAAAAGAGAACTATGCTTTAAAGGTCTGTTTCTCAGTTAAATGGACTTGGCTTGTTTTAGGTGCATTGTTGCATTTAGTAGCTGAGAAGGGAATTTTCATTTGGTTGCTTGAAAAACTTCTGTTTGTTTTTAGTTGTAGTTTTCCATAAATGCTAACAAATGGATCTAGACATTAAAAACACTTGAAATTTTAATGGCATTTTAAAATTTGAGCGCTGCAGAATAGGACTGATTTTAGAAATTACAGGATTGGGTCTGTGGTGTGTCTGGACCAATGGCTCTCACGATGGGAACCAAAACTTTAGATGCAGAGATCTCCACAATTATTTCTGAAACTAGGCTGAGCTGTGGGAGTCAAAAGTTCAGCAAAGCAAACCGATTACTGGGCTGAGTTAGCAGTTGGGCAGAAGGGAATGGATTCTAAAAGGAGACAGGTAGATGGTAAACATTTTTCATTTGTCTAGCGTTTCTGAATTACTGGAGCTTTATGAGGAAGATCCTGAAGAAGTGCTCTATAACCTTGGGTTTGGAAGAGATGAACCAGATATTGCTTCAAAAATTCCAGCGAGATTTTTTAATTCATCATCGTTTGCCAGAGGGATAGATATCAAAGTGTTTTTGAATGCCCAAATACAGCGCATGGAAGTGGAAAATCCAAGTTTTGCTCTAACAAGTAAGTATGTTTTTGAAGCACAGTTTATTTATGAGTTTATTAACTATGTAAACAACTCCAAAAGAGGTGTGTATCTAATATTCTGGCAAAACTCTGTTACAGCCTAAAGGCCAAATTCCATTCAGAACTAATAATAAAACTCTTGCTTGGTATTAAATAGGCAAGAGGTGACCACCAGGGTGGTACTCCTTGGGGTGAGTGGAAGGGGTTTGTATTGGGGGAGGGAAATACAAGGCATCCTGTAAGGTATGCTGCCTTCTGGTTTGTTTCACTCTCATCTCTAATCTTGTCTTCTACTGCAGCTTTAGAGCACTGAAGCAAATAGCAATATCCCTCTGTTTCTGGTGTTCTTCAGTCTCTGGGTGGGATTTTTTTCAGGGTGGCAATGACCTATTTCTGTCAGTGTTGAAATCTGGGACAGTATTTCTATTGACTTGGACAGGAGCTTTGTTGGATCAGTAATGAGTGTTGCTGAAATGAGGGCATAGCTGTCCTTTGGTAGCTGTAGATGGAAAGAGATGATCAAAATTCCCTCTTCACATATGCCTTGTGTTTTGTTCCTGTGCAGGTCGTTTCCGTCAGATTGAAGTGCTTACTACTGTGGCCAATGCTTTTTCCTCGTTGTATTCTCAAGTCTCTGGGACTCCTTTGCAGAAAATTGGTAGTATGAATTCAGTGTCTTCCAGCAAAGAGGCATCCAGCCCTCCCCCTCTGAATCGCAGCAATACAGCCAGTCGGTTAATGAAGACCTTGTCAAAACTCAATCTGTGTGGCACACAGCAAGCTGATGGCAGCAGCTGCTCGAGTCCTTCGCCTGTCGAGAAAGGGAAAAGTCCAGCTGAAGTAGAGAGTGAGGAAAATGATGCTAAAAATGAATCTAAATTGCCAAAATACCCTAAAAAGAAAGACTGTCCCTCTTCTTTGGCTACTGTAAAGGAGGAGACAGCCAGCAGTCAGACCAAGGCTGCGAACACAGAGAGACCCGCGCACCTCCCGGCTGTGGCTGATGATGCGCAGGAGGGTGCTGTGCCTCCAGCAGATGGGCAGGGTGGCAGGTGGGCAAGTGCCCAGGATAGACCATGCGAAGAACCCGGTCTGTTGGACTCGCCAGGCCTCAGCAGCAGTTCCAGTACATCCGACAGCAGTGTCCTGACACAGAGACTGTCCACAGCGTCGCCAGGGAGAGACCCCTGCGCTCCCCTCGCAAACCCGTCCGTAATGAACCTCATGCTGCAGCAGAAGGACTCCTTTGAGATGGAGGAGGTGAGTGGAGATACATGACTTTCTTTGTGCATACAGTTTACATAACTCGCTGTCTGCCAGCAGAGGAATGTTCCCTCCTGTGTGGTTGACAGTGTTTTCTCCGGGAATACTTCAAATTCTCTGAGTGCGCTTTCTCAGCAGTTGCAGGCTGCTCTAATTGATCCTCCTAATGAAGTAACTTTGTGCTGCTGCTGCTTTGTTCCTACGAGTCAGTGGGAGAGGTCTCATTCTTTTTACTTTGAATCAAATTCAGGTAATTGCAATCACTGGCATAACTCCTAGGAAGGTTTCGCTGTGTAAGTAGATCTAGGTTAGGATTTGTATACACCAAAACCTTGGAGTTTTAATTTTTATTTTACATAAATTGTTAACTAGAAATCATTATTTTTGTTGCCTAAAAGTAAATTCAGTTTATTAATTGATGTTGATTAAAGATAAATTTGTGAATAAAGCAAGAGTTTTGCTGCATGAAACAGAAGAGGTGCTTTCGTGCAGCGTGAGGTGCTCATCTTGTGCAACTTTTGGTTTTGATAACAATCTACTGTAATTTGACTTATTTGTTCTCTGGAAATTAGCACATTGAAAGTCACTGTGACATGACTTTTGGCGATGGCTTAGTTACAAATTCTGTGCTAGCTGTCTTTTACTAGCTTTTAAAATACAGATATCCATTTTTATATTGATAACTGTCCCAAAGGAATTTTAATTCCCAGGTTCCTGTAAGTGATTTATTTATTAGGCTAGTAAACGTGCAGTCTACAAATTCAATAATGCAATTTTTGTATAGACTTGCAGCTTGAATTGTAAGAACTGTCTCAAAATTCTTAAATGAGTATACGCTTTTGTGGCCACATTTCCATGTGACTCTTAAAAGTTCAGCAGTTAAGGTTTTTGTCTGTGTGAAATAGATATATAAAAAGAAGGATATCGTGATTTCATTGGTGAAATGAAGAAAGCAAGTGAATAGAAAAGCCCCAGAGTTTTACAGTGAACGATGAAGTGATGATTCAATAGATACTGTGTCATATTGTCATGACAAGCTCTTTTAGATGAACTAATGTAGCTGAAGGCACTCATTAGGCAAAAAAAGGTAATCAAGCCTCTTGTGGTTCCTGCCACTTGTTTATTCCAGTGTGTCCTCACCCACATGTTGTGTGGCCATCTACTGAACCAGAACAAAGGACTGGTCCAGTTGAGAGGGGGGAAAAAGAAACCCAGTGTATTTTGATTTATTTCTTTTTCCTGGCTTAGTTCTCAGGCAGATAATTTTCTTGATACAGCTTGTTGTGAAGCTACAGAAATGTTTGCGTTGGCTCGATTGGAGGGGACTGAGCAGCAATACATTTCGCCGCATATTTGAGAGGAGAAATCCATTTTTGGTACCCCATGGCAAAATTGAAACAATTAATATATTTTATATATGTGTGTGTATGTGTGCATTAAAAAGATGAGTGGATTTTTCCTTCACTGTGAGTTGGACTGTAAAGACTTGCTGAATTCTGCGTAAATGCGACGTGTTTGCGAAGTTTTGGTTGATACACTTCATGCAGTGATGCCAGGCATAAACACCGCTGTTTTGGCAAGACAGCATATGGTGTGGGATGGGATTGTGGTGAATTTTTTGTTTATGGAATGTAGTATATACTTATCAACTGCCTACAGATCCCTGGGAGGGAGGGATTCGGTTTTGTTGAAGACATTTTAGAACAATTCCTGGCAGCGTGATTTTATTTTTGTGCGTCTCTAAGCAGGGTATAATGAACAATAAACTGTATTAGAAACGGTGACAATAACTCCTCCCCCTGTTCTCCTAGCTTGGCTTGGAGTGCATTCTTATGCATAAGATGACAGATATATCAAGGAAGTTCTTTCCATGCTGACGAATGCCTTGGAGGTTTGCATGCCCTTCGGAAGTCTGTGGCTGTGAAGATAGCTGGTGTGGGAGTGAGTCAGGGCAGGATTTCCCCCAAACACCCACTCCTGAGGTGGCCAATGACAGTCCTGAAGGTCGTTTACCAGCACGAATATTAGCTGAAAGGATGGGGAAGGAGCTTCTGTGTGCTTGAGGAGCTGCATCGTGCTGTGGACACGGTTGGAACGCTGTCTCCCAGCCAAGGACAGGAGGTGGACGGTATTTAAATGAGAAGAGGCTTTAGCTGTTGGAAGGCTGCAAATTTAGCCATCAGAAACTGGAAGGTTTGAGAGAATCAAGACACCTCTTCTGGAAGGCCAGTTTTATTAAAGTGTCTGTAAGATTACTTGCTGTTCCTTGTTTAAATGAGAAAATTAAATTTTTCCTAATCTTAAATAGTGAGCTCCTTCTATGCTCCCCTGCATTTGGATGAAATACAGATTTACCCCTTTGGTACAGCCTTCATCTCCTAAAGGAACAGAATCTGATAGGTTTATCAGGCAAAAGTAATGCTGCTCACTTAGTAATGGTGAAAAGTTCAGGCCAAGTACCACTCAAAACCCTTGTAACTGAGAAAATGCACCCTTGTGGCTGCTATACACATGATATCAATGCAAATATAACCTTCTTTAGCCAAATACTAATTTTGGCTTATAAACATCACTGTCTTGATTTTTGCATTTTTAAGTTGATAAAAAAATGGAGATAAATTCATTGCATGGTAATTTTGAAACTGGGTCGGCAGCCCATTAGAGGGAAGGGTTGGGGATAATTGGATTGGAGGGGTGTACATGTAGGCTTGCATGTGATCCATTAGAATTTTTTCTGGATGACACAAAAGAGAGAACATATTCTAGGTTTTCAATTAAACAAAGACCTCCCTGTTGAGATTTTAGTCATATTCTTTTCATTGTTTGAACATTCGCCTGAGAACTGCTTTCTTAATAAGACTGTGTTTCACAAAGTTATTGAGTAAAAGGATTCCTTTTTATGTAGTTTTAAGTTTCCCAGTTGAAATGTGCATGGACCTGAATACATTATCTTCCTTTTCTGTACTGGAAAACATAAGAAGTATTTCCACGAGTAGTGGCGTGGTGAAGTCTGGAGTAGGTTCTGGCAGGGTCTGGTTCCTTTTGCTGGAGTACTGGTGGCTTGTAGGAAATAGTTGGCAGGGCAGCAGTCCTTGTGTGCTGACCTCCTGATACATTTTTCCAAATGTACTGTACTTGTTCTTTATATTCAAATGAAGGGCCAAGAGTTCTGACTGGAAAAAGACAGTAGTGTAAAGGTGGTCAGAGGTGTTTTCACACGGTAATTTTAGAGTTTTGTCAGAGGAACTGAGAACTCTTGTCACAGGATGTGATTTCCAGGTCTTTTTGCATGCTATGTGTAACCAGAGGGGAGCCCTGTGCTGTGGGTGGGAGGTGTTGCCCAGGGATCACTGTTCTCCTCCAGGAGCATTGCTGATTTCATGCCTGGTGAAAGTTGGTTCAAGGAGATAATGATTTGCTCCTTCCATCACTATAGGCTGTTGAATTGGAGGAAGAAACCAACAAAACCTCCTCCTACATGTGCAGTGTGTATAGCTTAGCCATTCTCAAGCATAGGAACATATTCCAGTTGGCCTGACAAAATATTCATCTCCTCTCCCTGATAGATCCAGAGTACAGAGGGGGATCTACCTCACGTTTCAGCTACACACCAGCTAGCAGTGACCAAGTCAAGGAAAGGTGAGTAGACTGCAACTTCTGTGAGACAGCAGACTGCTGAGTGTCATTTCATCTCTGAAAGGCTGATTCAGATACTTTAAGCTTCTAAAGTTTTCACTCTAGAAATAAGAAAGATCTGGGTTTCTTCTTTAGCTAAATCACAGAACAGTACTACAAAGTGGCAACCAAATTACAGGCAAGGCAACAGCCCTGTAACTTCCCTGGCTGTTTTCACTTTTGTATAATTGATGATAGCTCAGACAGCCTGAAATGTTAATTCAGATTGTGTGGGGTTTTTTTTTTCCCTAGTAGATCCTGTAATTTAAGATACCCATCTAAACTGAAATTATATTGTTTTAAACCTAAATTGCATGATACGTGCAGCTTTTTCCTATGCACTACTGCTCTGTCTGCAGGCTGCCTGCACAGAAAACTAGTGTTTCTACACCCACGTGGAAATCATAGTCCCTCACATGGAAAATGCTGGGCACTGGCTGTTGTGGTTCACTTCGTTTGTGCTTTCATCTCAAGTTCTTGTTTATGTGTTTTATGGCTTGGGTGGGGGTAAAAGCTGATTTTTAAGTTCCTTTTGTGATTGTTACTTTGCGTAGTACTGGCAAGTGAAGTTCATTCTCTAGCTGATACAGTTAATTAAGAAGAACTAGAGCTTGTTGCACTCAGTGAGGTGCTTAGATGAGATGCAGTTTCCTGGTGAAACATGACCAGCATCTCTGAACACTAGAGAGGCAGAAAAACCTGTCTTAAGAAACAGAGATAATTTTATTTGCATTTTCACAAATGAATTGATAGTCTTGTGAACTGTCAGCTGAGTTGCATTAACATGGTTGAGAGTGCCCTGGGCTGTGTTGGAGGGTGATGCCTGGTTATTGGTGATAGCTCGTGCTACTTGTTCCTCAGTGTTCTGCCCAACACAGCCTGGTGCTCACTAAGCTGCCCCTGATACAAACATAGGCCACTAAGAAGGATCACCAGAAAATGAATCTCTGACTGTTCCCAGTACTTCTTCCTTAGCTGATTTTGAAGTTCATTACCACCTGCTTTACATGGTTACATGAAAAGAGGTTCAATCTTTCCAGGGCAGGTGCTTTGTTTGTCTGGCCTTGCCAGCTGCAGGAAGAGCTTTTCAGAGAAAACCAACTTAAGGAACTAGGAGCTGCAGTCAGGGAGGAGAAAAAGAATTTTGTTCGTCTTCTGAATTGCTAATTTTGTTTTTTGCTCCCAGTAGTTATTTTACCCTCTTATTCCACCATGCAACAAAGAAAAGTCAGATGGTCCTGTGTGTGCCTGCTGAAAGGTGCCAACAGTTCTAGCAGTGGGGCGTCAGTCCGACAGGAGCAGGCCATGCTAGGTCATGTTTCCCAGGCACTATGTCCCACCTATTTCTGAATATACTTTGCATAGGTTAGTGGTGACACTTTTATTATCATGCAGGCATTGCCTAGAGTTTTCTATGACTTATCTAACAAAGGTATCAATGCCTCCACATTTGCTAAAAGTTACTCTGAGATCAGCATTTTATTTCACCTGGAAGATGTGGAAAACTTAGGATGTTGTTCTGGGTGGATTTCAGTAAAGTTGCCAAGAGGGAGAACATTTGATGGAGAACTTACCCAAAACATAAAAAGAACCAACAATTGCAGTCAAATTTTTTTTTTTTTGCAAGTTGTCAACATGAGACAACATAGAGGCCTGTTTTCTCAAAGAGTGGATGTTCACCAAGTGTGAAGGCATCCAGAGTTAATGGTCACTTATTAGAAATGCTGGCCATTGTGTCTGAATGTGAAATGCCACTCTCACCAGCAATCTCTTGAGGTGGGATCAGCATGAAATTCAGCCACAGGTCTTCTGTTGCAATGTGATTTCAGTTGATGATCCTTATACAGACCCACCTTTTTTCAGTGGCTTTGTCTCTACTGTGCATAAGCACACATAAACAAAAAAATTGTTCCAGATGAATGCTTCCCCTGAAGGAATACTTCTGTACTTTTTTTTTCATGTGGTGGTATTTCTTTCTTGTCAATTAGCAGGGCTAGTGTTCTTTGTACAGATTATTATAAACCTTGCAGTGTCATTTTACATGTACACAGAGGGCTGCAGATGCTTTCTCTGACATTTACAGCAGTTTGTACGGCACGTTAAGAGGGCCTTTAATAAGATGTGAAGTAGTCCAATAAAAAAAAAGAGATTCTCTTTCCTACTGAAATAGTCTGGTTGACTATTGACTGTTATGGTTGAACAGCACAGTCTGCTGTTGCTTAGACTCGCAATTAAAGAATGTTTCTTGTTTCAGTTTTTTTAGGAACACAAGAATGAAAAGCTTCAGCTAGTTTTCAAACATACAGTGCTGCTAAACATCCACTGTAAAAAAAAGCTTATTGCAAAGTTATTTGGTAGAAAGGTTTGTTAGTTCAAAACCAAAATTCTTACTGACATATCATACAGCAGCACCTTCCATTCAAAAAAAATGCCCCAAAAGCAAGACAAATATAGGTACAATGTCTAGAGGTCAAAGTATTCTCAAGACATTGTAATTCATGAATGTCTGGTTGTTGACATCAATGGCTCTGTGAAATTTTGAGTAGCCACAGACCCATTTCTTTTAAGGCATCTGACGTTGACAGTCAAAAGCAGTTATTAGTTCTGAAAATTTAGTTCTTGAAAAGGAAGAAAACACATCATCAGCACTTCCTGTCCTTAATATATTATTGTATTTATAGCACTCTGGGGGTGCAGCTCCTCAGGAGGATGGAGATGGGGGAGTGAGAAGAAAACATCTGGAACAGCTTTAGTATTTGTGGGAGTCTGGGTTTATCTGTCCAGATGCTAGGAAATCCCTAGGGACTCAGAGAGTTTTTGCAGCAGGGCTCCCTACTGGGCTGGTTTTGTTAGTGCTGGGGTGCAGGGTGTGTGATCAGCATGCGACAAAGGGACAGCTGATATTTAATCCCATAATGAAATACTTTATAGTTAAGTTGGGAATGTTCATTTATTAATTATCTCATAAAACAAAGTGCATTAGAGCTTTTCCAATAGTGCAGGTACAAGAAACAAATGTTACATCTTCATGGAGAGTTTCCACATATTTCTTCTCCTCTTCTGTGTGCAGTAGAGTGATGCAGAAGAGGTGAAACAGACAGTCCACTGGTAGCTGATTCTGATGTTACAATAGATGAACCAATCATTTCCCTGACAGGGATTCTCTGATGAATCTGCTTTCAGGTTTTGTAAACCACGGACTTGTTTCTTCATCATGTGTACTTAGTTTAGAACATTTTCAGTTTATTTAGTTTCTTTATGAATGCACACATTTTTTGACACATACTCAGTGCCAAAATATACTTTGATCTCTTTTTTATATAGCTTAAACCAACAGTCCAAGAGGCATTTTAATTTGTGCTGTGTTAAACCAGGGTGGAAGTTTGATTTTTCCTGCTGGTTTTGTTTGTCATGGCTGGTTCCTTCTCCCATACTTTCCTTATTATCATGCCCCTGGCCTCCTCCCAGTAGTTCAGAAGATTTCCCCTGAGCAGTGTTGACAGCAGCTTTGAGTGGCAGAGTCAGCGCTGTGCAGTGGCACCTTTTTGCAGAAGGTGCAGTTGCCTTGCTGGGGTCACATAGGGCAGGGGATGATCCCAGGCTGGCCCCTATAACCCAGCCTTTGGTGCTGAGTTTTCTGCACTCAAGGTGAAGAGGAGGGAGCCGTATCTCATCACAAACTCCTCTTAAGATTCTCTGTTGCCAGGAGGCAGTTTAATCAAGAGCCAAATGTAACTGTAGCTTTTTAAAAAATGTTTTCATATTTTCCCCTTGTTTGTTTGAGTCTAAGAGAGATCCAGGTGGTATAGAGCAGGCTGTATAGCTGGATCAGTAGTTGACAAGAAGGGTGGATACCATCATGTGTCAGTATATTCCAGCATACTAGTTAGTATTCCCAGTCTTATAGAACCAAACCTTGTCATTTCACTACTGATTCAGTAGAGATTCTGGTTCTTCATAATTTTTTACTGCATTTACACCATAGTGGTGTGGTGGAGAACTCTAAGAACTTGGAAAAGACAAGGGCAAGGTGTGGGAGCAGTTACTCAGAAAACATGTCTTTTCTGATTTCTTTAAAATGTTAAAAAAATCCTAGCAGCTCTGTAGCACAGAAAGCAAGGGATGACTGTATTAAGGGGATGTCTCCTTGGGTGGAACCGAGGCAGTTTGAATCTGTTCATACTGCACCAGTCCCTTGCCATGGATAGAGACAATGAGGCTGGTGTGAATGGCAGCTCCGGGCTCATCCCTTGACTGGCAGTATCTGTACTGCAAAGCTGTCAAGGCATGTGCATAAATAACTGATGCTATAGAAAATTACCTGAAAGACTGATTTTAACTTTAGTACTGTGTCTCTGAGGAGACCCAAGAATTGATTTGAGAAAACAGATAGATGTAATTTTCCTTTCCATAGCTGACAAGGAAATACTGATGGAGAAGGAGATAGAAGAACAGGTCTGTATTCTATTGAGTCGTAGTGAACATCACATGAAAACAGATGCCAGCACATGCACTGGTGAATTGCTTTGTCTGAACTAGTGGGAATCTCTTCCCTAAGAGAAGCTGAGGATTTCACCAGTAGTGTTTTTTTTTTCTCTTAAATTAAAATTCACCAGATACAAAAAGAGACAGAGGAGGCCAAAGTGTTTCACAACGAAAGTAGGTGACTGTTCACCTTGAAGAAGGTAACAGCTTCCCCCTAGCCTCAGTGGTGACAAGCTGTTCATGGCATGCTCTTTCAGCTCTATTAGTTGTATTGGGCAGTTAATAAGATCCAGTTCTCAGGGAAGTAGTTTCCATTGTCTTTACTGCGAGTTGGGTGGGGATGTCTGTCTTGAGGTAGAAAAGTTGTTTGTCATCGCAGGATATTGTGGCTGCTATGATAACATAACAGCAGCACAATTTGAAAGGCACTCCCTAAAAACTGTGTGAAATCACTGATACAGAAGCTTAGTGGGCAGTTTGCCTCCGCTGGTGTTCACAGACTGTGCAGGCTCTTAATTATTTCTGTGTTAGGAAAATGTTTATCAAAATTAATACTAAAAAAATTTAGTTCTGAATATGCAACTGTTTCAAAACAGTTTCATAATGCATGCCAATGCATTGAGCTGTGAACTGGGATTAATTATATGATGACATTTAAGGGAGGCAAAATTCTGCATTGAGCCTTTGAGAAGATAGCAGCAAGCTCTCACCTAAGGGTGAAGAGGAGGAGGTGGCAGCGGTCCAGGGGCTACAGGCCACTGTAGTTGCTTCCCATCTCCAAGCTTTTATACTTCTGCTGAGACATAAAGGTGAGATAAGGTTGTTGCCCCTGCTGGCCTCAGGCTGAGTGAAACGTTTCTGGTGCCATAAGGTAAACCTTGCACTGGGTGGGTGCTTCCTGTGTCCAGTCAGGAACATTATACATGCAATAGTGCACTGCAGAGCTTCCTGAGATCTCCCTGCAAAGCTGCTTAGTGAGTGCAGTGCTTGCACCAGAGGAAATCACTCCTGGCAAGCACTTAGGGTTTTAGAGCCTCTTTAGGCTATTTTAAAGCTTACCTAATGTGAGTAGAAAGGAACAAGCAGGAGGATCTTACCTTGTGTGTATAAAAAGAGCACTGGGAATGTGCTTTGGCAGATTGTCCCCTGATGTGTAAGGGATGTCCTGCATTTGTCTGCTAAACCAGCAGAGGACCCTCTGTAGCAGTTGGCAGAGTCCTCCACGTCACCCTCACTGCCCACGTGATGCTATTCCTTTGGGTGTATGGGGTGGTGTAGGCTGGTAGGAGACCAAGACCGGTAATCTTCAGTATCTCCATGATCAGGAGAGGTGTAAATTCTGTACTTTTCAACATGCAAGCAACTCTCCCACTGCCTGCATGTGAATCAACCAGTGATGCAGTTTTGTGAAAGGAAAGCTCCAACAGTGGCAATATCTGCAGAGTGGTTTTCTTCCACAGCACAGGAAGGAAAAATGTAAAATATGGTTTCTGTTCCACTGCTGCTTGAAGTTTCACAAGTAAGGCTTTGTGTGAGAGAGATTTTGCTTGAAACAAACAAATCATTTCCCGTTTTGTTCAAAGTGGAACTTGAAAAGCAATTGTATTGCCCACTTAATGTTACTTTGATGTAAAAGGAAAGCATGTGTTGAATGTGATTGGTCTTGAAAGGCTGTGATTTGTAAAGTAATTACGGTTGGGTTTTGGTTGTTCTAAACAGATCAGCTGTTACGGACAGCGAGTCAGCACTCTGACAGCAGTGGCTTCGCTGAGGACTCTACAGACTGTTCTCCATTCAATCAGCTTCAGGTAAGACTCTCATACTGTGGTTGAAATATTCCTGATTAGTGTGACACAGCAGGGGAGGGTAGGAGGGATGTTGATGTTTGACTGCTACTGTGACTGTCAGTCTAGATCCTATAAAATTACAATTTTCAGAGCTGGACCTGTCTTACAGAACTCTATTCAAATTTGAAAGCCTTTCTGGTAGGTTAATCTGGGTATACTTGGCACTGGAAAGTTCTAAGGTCAGTATGCCCTGTTTGCTGTTTCTGGTGTATCTTTTCTCACTTGTGTGGTAGTTGATTCCTCTCAATAGTGGGTAGAGATTAAGGTCTTGAAAGATTATAGCTGTTCTGCTGATAATTTCATTTTTTTAAATCATTTTTGCCTTCCCACTCTCTTTTTTCTTCTCTCCCCCAACCCCTGCATATTTTTTTTTTTTTAAATGAACAACTGACAGACAATGAAAACAATTTCACACCAGCTTTACTGTGAAGATAGACTAATTTTAGTTGATCTTGAGCTTCCATGCTCTTTCTTGTTCCAGTTCCTTTGATCTTGGTCCCAGAAATTGTGATACTGACCAGAGACCTCATGTCTTAGGGAAAGCTTTTGTTCCAGCGTGGTGTTTAGGTGTCTGCTCAATATACCTGCTTGCACAGCATTGTATCTGATATTTTGGAGAGCTTTTCTCCTGGTTCTCCTAAACCATTCACACAGTAATATCCATGGTTTGATTGGCCTGTCAATCAGACAGAAAAAAGCCTTGAGTCCTGTCCTCAAGGCTGTCAGTTGGCTGTCTGGGACCTAGAGCACAGCCCAAAGAACAGATGGGATTCTGGGTTCCTCCAGCAGTTTCGTTTGGATAGCTTGTATCTGCTGAACTGTTTTCCTGTGCTACCATACGTTTCTCCCTTGTGGCACACCATGCATTTTAAAAGCTGTTGGGCAGTTACTAGGAAGAGATTTTTCACCCTCTCCATCCGTCAGTGTTGCATTTTCATTTTGGTACTGGTATTCTGGACTTTCCAATTTGGTAGTTTTTCAAATGAGTACCAAAATAAAAGCCAAGACAGTGTTAGTCTTTGTCTCCCTTAAACATCAGCTTAGTGCTTTCCAAGAGCAAGAAAGTGAATAAAGGGAAAAATGATCCTGAGTCCCTGCAAAGAGCATAAGCATCTGACATACTTGAGCTCTCTGTGAATGCACTGAAGTTAGCAGGCGTGTTGGAAGGTGACTCAGAGAAGAGTTGGTCACTCCTGGTGTTTATGTTGGTTGCCTGATTAAGAACCCACTAAAAGCCTGTTGCAGCTAAGTGTCCCTTCACTGGAATACTGGTGGAGTTTATCTGTGTTGGCTGTAAAGGGAAGAGATTTTTCTGTTTTCTGTTATGGTGTTCTGAAAAGGTATATTGAGACTGCACAAGATTTGTGCCATGGAGTTGCTAGGCTCTCCTCTGCCACCTTCACTGCTTTATTCAGACCAAGTGCTGAGCTGAATTCAGAAAATATGGGTGAATGATGCAGCTAGGGGAAATGAGAACTTGGCAACTAGTGAAGAGAACCTGTGAAAAGATGAAGGGGATACAGAGGAATATATATTGTTTCTTAAAAGTATGGTAATTTAGTGCCATCTACTGTTAAATTATTGACTCTAGCACCCATAGCCTTCCTCTGAAACTCTGGAGAGAACTCAAAATTTGAACCATATTACCTTTCATCTCTGACTTCCTAAGTTAAGATTTCTGAGGGAGGTTTTCACATTGAGATGGGATATTCTGCAGGCAGGGTTTTGTGTTACCAAAGAAGCCAGAATTCAAGTTCTTACGCCTTACTCATAATTGAGCAATGTGATGGAGGATTAGGACACAGGAAGACACACATGTAGCCCACATGATTTCACCTAGACATTATAATCTTTTGGGTTTTAATGCCTTTAACTTGAAAAATATCTGCACCTGCACAGTCTTTCATAGTAATTTGTGGCTGTGCCAGTGAGTGCAATGTTAGGCATGTACTTACAAAGATGACCTTCATGGCTGGAATCTTCTAGATGATTAGAGAAGGAACTATTGCCTGACAAACATCATAAATAATCTCTTTAGAGGAACTAATAATTAATATCCTGATGGCAGCAAGAGCTGCAGAAATTAGAGATAGGAAAACTTCTAGTTCATGCATCAACTATGGTAGATTTCCAAGACTGTACTTTATACCTCATGCTCTTAGGAAAATGTCTTATCCACTTATAAATACCCCAGTCAGTCAGGCTAGCTTCAAGAAAATGCTTTGCAATGTGTAGACCTTTTCTTTTTTTCTTTCTCTTAGATGTTTTTCCTGCCATTTGTTACCTATTAAATTAGCAACTCCCTCATATATGTGTTCTGGCTTAAACTGTGATTTAGAATGAAAAGGGAAGAAGTATCAGGAGAAAGGGAGGATGGGCTAATAGTACTGGATGCAGTCTTCAGTTGAGATTAACATCCTAATGTAAGATTCACATTCTTTAACTAAAAACAGGCTGAGTTTATGGGCAGACTGGCTTTCCCATTCTTAGTGTTGTCCTGTACCATAGTTTCACTAGTCTGCAGTTCTCCTCACTTCTCTGTATACATTTCCTAATGCTACCCTTCATTTTGGTGCTGTGAACCTTTATAAATGGGAGATGCTTTGTCCCAGCTATCAGTTTGTCATCACTACTTGAAATACTAGCATTTTACTCTTTCTGCCACTTCTATTCTTCTTACAAGATAGAATTTATTGTCAAATCAAAGCAATGTGTGAAGAGTTTTCTCTTCAGAAAAATAAAAATCTCCTTTTGTTGCCATGCTCCATTGTACTTCTAATGATACCATGGTTTCTTTGTTCTCCTTCACTGGTTTTCTTGCACACTAAGTGCATTATTCTTTCTGCTCCCTGCCCCCCCCCCAATACCCAATGAATGTGTTCTTGGACTCTTAGCCTGACTGCTGAGAAGGCAGTAGTTGAGTGTCCAACAATCACTGCTTTGCTGTCTCATGTCTTTCCTAGGTGCAGGAGTCTTTGCAGGGCATGGGAAGCAGTGCTGACAGCTGTGACAGTGAAACAACTGTGACATCGCACAGTGAGGAACAGAAGACACCAATAGCCAAGGAACTGCCCTGTTTTGATAAGTTTGAGGAGGAAGAGGAGGAAGATGATGATGATGAGGAGGATTATGACGATGATGAAGAGGATATTCTCTCTCAAGTAGAGAGACGAAAGGTAGGGGCATCTTCTGATAGCAGAAGGAGTGAAGATAGAAAAATTAGTGACTATAAAACTGAACAAAACCAAGGACAAGAAAGCAAGTCATCTCATATATCAGAGACAGTCCAAGGAGAGGTCAGCTCTAAAGAGGAAGACATTTCCAGTGAGCAGAAGGAATCAAACCTGGAGGAAGGCAGTGTGTTTGAGTTTCCTCAGTACCACACACACCATATCCTCAAGTCGATGGAGTCTCTGGAAGGTGGTGGCTCCTCCCCATCATCTGTGGACAGAGTTCACGTTGCCTTGCAAAGAGCTGAGATGAGGATCATCAGCTCACCTGGCTCCAAAGCCAGGTGCACTCTGCTTAAGTCAAAAGATCTTCTGAGGAAGCAGAGACTCTGGTTTGCTGATGCGGGCTATCCTCTAAGGCGGTCTCAGTCTCTCCCAACTGCATTGCTGAGTCCAGTGAAAGTGGTGTCCTCTGTGAATGTCCAGTTGACTCCAGGAAAAGAGACTCTCTGCAGTCCTCCTTCTTTCACCTACAAGTACACACGTGTGGAGGAGGACGAGAAAGCAGCGTCTGAGAATGACAGAAGTGAGGATGAGGCAGCCTCCAGCCATCCTGTGTGCAAATCCACACTGTTCATTGCACCTTCATCCTCCAAGAAAGAGGTGCCCCAGGCTGGGCCCAGCAGGCTGTCTGAGGAGCTCAGTCCCACCAGGGTGCAGAGCTGTCCCCTGCACATGCCGGCAGCCATGTCCCAGTCCACGTGCTCCCTGCATTCCCTCCCCACCGAGTGGCAGGACAGGCCGCTGTGCGAGCACATGAGGACGCTCAGCACCCACAGTGTCCCCAGCATCTCCGGCTCTTCCTTCAGTGCCATGCTTTCCCCCTTCAGCTGTCCCTTCTTTCCACGGCACGGAGTTCCTCATCGTCCTCTTGCCATGAACCCACCCTCCACTGTGGAGATGCAGCTACGCAGGGTCCTACATGACATCAGAAACTCTCTGCAGAACCTCTCGCAGGTAAGTGGATGCCAAATTTTGCCCCTTGTCAAAGGGGCTTCTTGTTTTACCCTTACCAAACTGAGGTAATAACCTGAATATTCCTTTGTGTAGTTCAGCAGATCAGGAAGAAGCCCATTTTGTGCAAGTCTGATTTGCTACTGTTTTAGGAGCTTCCATTTAAAGAGGCAGATTCGAAGTGTTTAAAGGTGGGAGTTTTAGGTTAGTTATTAGGAAAAAGTTTTTCACCCCAGGTTGGTTGGGCATTGGAACAGACTCCCCAGGAAGTGGTCACAGCACCAGGCTTGACAGAGTTCAAGAGGCGTTTAGACAATGCTGTCAGGCACATGGTGGGATTCTTGGGGTTGTCCTGTGCAGGGCCAGGAGCTGGACTTTGATAATCCTTGTGGGTCCCTCCCAAGTCAAGATATTCTGTGATTCTGTGATCATCTTTTCAGTGCTCCACTATTTTTGCATTTAATGTTTTCTCGTTGCAGTTGACCCAGACTGATTTTTTTTTCAATATTTTTCATTTTTTAGCTTTTATGGGTATTCTTGGATGGGAGGGAGGAACAGTGTACTCTTTATCAGCTATTATTTTAAGATGGGAATCATTAGATTTAAAAATGCATATTCATAGAATCACAGAATGGTCTGTCAGTCCTTTGACTTCTCTTCCCTTTGACATACTTCTCATCCAGCTGACAAAAATGGATTTTTTTTCCTTACAAGTCACATAGCTTCAATAATGATGTCAGTGATTGATCTCCATGTGTTTCTGTGCTGTTTCATGCCAATCTTTTTCACTTACAACTCTGGAGCTAGTCAACGTGTTCTTGATAGCATCAGTCTTTTATTAAGAATCAATTTTGTCAGAGCATGTGAAATTTTGTCCATCTCATCACTCAGACAAAAAATGCTTCAGAATGCAAACATGTAAATTTTACCAATTTCTGCCACACCTTCTGTTCTTCCTCTCCTGATTGCCAGCTGTCCCTCCTCTGCCATCCTGCTTCTGCTGCTTTCTTAGGTAGTGATCCAACTTGGGATCCTGCAAGCTCCTGCAAGAGACTGTGTGGGCAAAGCACTTACAGACTCTGCTCATTCATGTATGAATATGTCAATACTGTTCAGTTGGAGACCTGAAATTTTTGTGCATTTAACCCAAGAGCAGAGATGCACCCGGCTGCACCATATTGCAGGTGCTAGGCTGTAGTGGGCTTTTCTGAGCTCCTTTATTTTATTAACTTTGCCACTTGTCAAAAGTTGGAATTGAGTCCAGTCTTCATTCAGTTATATCAGCTGGCCCTGCTTCTCAGAGCAAGATTTGGTACTGTGGCCAGCTCTGCAGCAGAAAGCTGTGGTTTTCTGTGTTTTAAGTCAGCCTTTGCTCAAGGTGGGGCTCATGGTGTGCCTGGGAGAAAGTGTTTGGAGAACTTAACCTTCTTTGGAGAATTCTCTCGTGTGTACCAATTGCAGCCTGGATTTGTGTAAGGTTACAGTGTGCTACAGTACTTTTACCACACATACCATGCCAACTAAACCTGCTGAAGAAGAAACCTCTGTATTACATCCAGAACTCAAGCTGGTTCAGTCAAAAAAAACAACAACAGAAAAAGGTGTTAGAGGGGATAATAACATCTAGCCCACTTGTTCTTCTTCCAGCATATTTTGTCCCGACTAGTTTCATTTTGGAGGCTTGGTCCTTCTTATGGCAGAAGTTGGTATGAAAATGTATTCCTTGCTTTTTCCTACAGCAGAGATCCAATTTGGCACACAGCATATCCAATGCCTAAACAAAAACTTAGATGTTTCAAATATATGATTCTGACTTTAGGAAGGAGTAAGGAGGAGTAGATAAGTTGATGATAGAACAGGGAACAGAGAAAGCTGGCAGAGGAAGAATAAACCCATCCCCTTGATATGATCATGTTTGAGCAAAACTTCTCTGTATGAATGAACATGCTTCAAATTTTCCATGGCATATCAATAGTCCTTTGAATTCTTTCAAAATTATATTGGACAAGCTGTCTCTTTCGTGTAAACTTGAAAGGTAAACATTTTTGCTGTTTCCAGTGTTCTTTGTTGTGCTGTGTCTGTACATGTAACAAACCCCTGAATTTTATCTGTTTGCTCCATATGTTGTTGCAACATACAAATAGAAATTCTTCAACAATCTTGTTTTCACAAGAGATCATTAGCAAGCTGGGGTCCTTGGATGTTGGCAATGTAGGGAGATTAAAAACCAAAATGAACAAAAACTCCCCAAGCTAAGAACCGAAGAAAATCCCATGACAAATTTGACTGTAATCGTGATTTCAAAATGGGACATAGTTTAATTTGCTCAGTTCTAGTTTTGGAGTTGTTCTTTTTATCATTAGCTGAGACAGTTGAGACAGTTACTGAGTTTTCAGGCATAAAATGCTTTGTGCAGAAAAACTTAGTTTTCATTTCTGCTCACTGTGTCATGCAGGATTAATTTGGCTTTTCACCAGCAGCACGCTTCCATTGCTGAGCTTTGGTGCACATGTGTCTGTTAGGAAGTGGTGCTGCCATTTTGTAAGGTTGCCTTTTTGTAACACAGTTATTTCCTTGGATTGCAAAAGTCTCAATGCCAGAAAGGTTGTGTTTTAACAGTGGCTGCTTTTGGAGTGTCTGTGCATTCGAGAGGATGCCTTTCCCATTTCAAATTGTTTGTTTCTTCCCCCTAGTACCCAGTGATGAGGGGTCAGGATCTTTCAGCTGCCACTGGTTACACTACTCAGAGATCATCCATTCTACCTCTCTATGAAGTAAGTGACCCTGTTTATGTAGTGGTACTGAGTCAAAAGAAAATACAGAAACATCCTAAATGTGTCACAGATTGTGCTAACTTTGGGCGGTTCCTTGTCTTTACTCTCAAGACAGAGCCTCCTGCAAATAATGGTAAAAAGGAATTAATCTAAATACATAGAAACCTTTTCATGTGTTTGCTTGTATGATACAGCTGAAAATTATGTTTTCTTGAGTCATTGTGAATGCACAACATTCAGCTTCCATCATACGCTGAAGTTGCTGAGGTGCTGTTAACTCAAAGGGCACATCTGGACAAATGTGGTTACGGGATCCAAAGTTACTTTAATTCATTTTCCCATGTAATTCATTATATTTTTATTTCCCCAGAATACTTTCCAGGAGCTACAAGTGGTGAGGAGAAATCTAAATTTATTTAGAACCCAGATGATGGATTTGGAATTGACCATGTTGCGTCAACAGACCACAGTCTATCAGCACATGACAGAGGAGGAAAGGTAAAATGATGTTTTTTAAAAAGAAAAAGAGAAAATACTCTGGCATATCAGAAAATGTGTTGCTGCCCTTGAAATCAGCAAGAAATCTATTAGTTTCAATTTGAACAGGGTTGGAGTTGAGATTTTGCCTAAATCTCATTTACTCTTTTCTTTATACTTCTTCATTCTAGAGTTTTTCACTCTTTGTTTCTTCCAATCCCCGTTTCTCATTAATTAAATTCTTTTTTCTGCATCCTTTCTCCAAAGTGATTCTACAGCTGCAGATTTTAAGGACTTTTATGATAGAATATTTGAACATAGGATATTGCAGGGGAAAAAGTCTTGAAGATCTTGGTTTTAGATCACTCCCATCTTTGTAGATGTAAATAAAGAATGAACACTGTAGCATTCAGATGCTTTTCCAACTTTCAGCGGCTACAGATGGCATTCATATTCTGGCTCTGTGTGTTTGTACTTGCCAGGAGTTGCAGTAGCAGCAGATCTGGAGCAATTTTTAAAACTGATTACATATTTAGTTTAGTTGAATCAGCTCTTGGCCTATCACTTTAAAAGTAAACATGTTTGAAATCAGTTGGCTGCCTTAGACAATGGCTTCCTGGCCAAAATGTAGCTGTGAGTGCTGGGGAATCTAGAACCACACTGGAGAAGTAATATGCAATTACTGCATTACTCTGTGGTGGTTGTTCTTACCAGTTTTAAATTGCATGTGATTAGATATACATGGAAATACTGATTGCTTCTGCATTTAAAGCTAAAATTTGTGGTGAATATTCTGTGATACACTGTGTTGTTTTGTTTTTTCTATGGAGTCATATATATCTTCTGTAAATGGAAAAACACTTCAGTATAGGCACTCAGTTAATTTTTCCATAAATTTTCTGTGTTCTGCTTTGAATTCCCTTGTATGAAGTCCTTTTCTTGTGGCACTGTCCTGCTCAGTCACCTCTTTGCAGCTGAGTGTAGTGACTGCCTTTGTTCTCTCTGTGGTGGTCTTGCTGTAGATACGAAGCTGATCAGCTGCAGAGCCTGAGGAAGTCTGTCCGCATGGAGCTGCAGGAGCTGGAGATGCAGCTGGAGGAACGTCTGCTTGCCTTGGAAGACCAGCTCAGAAGCCTGCACATGTCTTCACCTTACAGACCTCAGACACACTTAATAGTAAGCATTAGTTTTGCAACAACATGATGTGCTTTCTCAAGGTATTGTTCATCACAGAATCAGAGAACAGTTTAGGTTGGAAGGGACCTTTGAAGATCACCTAGTCCAACCCTCCTGCAATGAGCAGGGACAAGTAGTAATAACTGTTAAAAACACTTAGAGTGGGATGGAATCTTGGGAATCTAATGATGCCATGTGTATTATCAGGGGTCATATTTTCTTATTTTCAGTCAGTATTTCATCTTAGGGAAAATGTGTGTGGCTTTCTTGCTGTTGATACATATCAATACATAACTGCTGGGGTTTTAGGGCTGAGAAAGGCAGACCTCTTCTGTCAGTGCTTTCAGTGCTTTCTTCTTTTTCCTTTTCATGACCCTGAGTTCTCACAGTTTTGGTAGCTAGTGCTCATGTCTAAAATCCTTGGAGGATGATGATGGGCTTTCTAGAGTTTTTCTACACTGATTTGCTTGGGAGATGAGGGCAGAGAGATGAGAAATTCACAGTGTTTCTCTCCCAAGAAATGGAGTGTGCTTTCTTTCTAGCTCTGCCAATCCATGGCAAAAAAAAAAACAAACCAACAAAAAACGAAAATTCCATTGTCATCAGTTTTTTCCTCCGTTGCCTTTTGTAGCTCCTTCAGATGAACATGGGCTCCCTGACAGACAGTGGGAGAAGCTCTTCTCCCACAAACTCCGCGAAAGCACAAGAAGGGGAATAAAAGGCATTTGTCTGTGTTTATTGGTGGCACGGCAATTTATTTCCTCTTATTTTTCACTCAGCAGAAGACTGTTCCTCTTTTTTCTGCTGCAATTCTGTCACCAGCCAAACAAAAGAAGCACAGATGAAAAGTATCGCGTGTTCTCCCTGGGTTTCATTTCTCTTTCTTAGCCAATCCTCTTCTGTATAAGCAGCACAGGCACAGGCCACATCTTCCTCTTCAGTATTTTGTCATGGGAAAAAAATTGAAACTCAAGAACAGGAAAATATGGTATTACTGTGATCTCAGGCCAAACTTGCGTTCTTTGAACCATATAAATATCTTTTTATTTGTAAATCCTTTTATAGAGGAGAGCCAGCTTTAAAAATGACTGAAATAAACTCTCTCCAACCAGCTCCGCTTCCTGTTTCCAACTTTCTGGTTTTACAGAAAGCTGTCTGAGATGCAGAATGTTTATATACTGGCTTCTGAGAGCTCTAAAAAAGTCCTAAGTGCATTAACTTGACTTAATTTTTCAGGGTATGTATGGAAGCAGAAGTGCTGATAATCTGTCGTGTCCTTCTCCATTAAATGTCATTGAACCAGTAAGTAATTGTTGTGTACTCTATGTTTTACTAACAAAAAGAACCAGGAAGGCTTTACTTTAAAATAGGTTGCAGGAGATTAATTTGACACATAATTTTAGAAATACTTTACTTCCTTAAATAGCTTTGTTGAAAACAGCTGCAATTTTCCTTAAGCAAATTTAACTGTAGGTATAAGTGTCTGTAGAGTGTTATTAGCTTTTAAGAGGAATATATAGAAGTGATATGTTTTTTTCATTTAGTTGATACAAATGGTGATACTACCTCGTGAATCCTTTAGGGAAAATTATTTCTTATATTTCTGTGCATTTTCTGCTACTGAAAATAAGTAGTTCAAAAACTGTAGAAAGGAAAGAACAAAAAATCCCAAAAATCAAGCCCTTAACGTGTGTCTCTGTCAATGGCTCTGGCAAGATGTATCCATGTTGCAAAAGTCAGAGGCTTGGGGAAGTGCCACAATTTTTATTTATGTTGGCTTTCAAAAAGGCACATTCCTTTTTATGATCCTCTTTGTTGCAGTCAAAAAGGCAAAGTATATCTTTATTTTAAAGCTGTATTTGTTACATGGAGGGAATGAGTAAGCGATTAAATAAATAGCAAGAAAGCACAGTTGTGTCTGTGACTTTTTTGTATGCTTATTTGGGACTGTTTCTTTTCTGAATCCTTAGGTGTCTGAGCTTATTCGAGAGCAGTCATTTCTGAAGTCTGAATTGGGTTTAGGACTGGGAGAGCTTGGACTGGAAACTGTCCCAGCAGAGGGTGCAGAGTCGGTATTCTCACATGGAAACTCGGATTCCTCTTCAGTGTGCTCTGGTCACACAGGTAGAAAAGCTAAGAGTCAAAGCAAGAAGTTGTACCGAGCCTCTGTTGCCTTAACACCAACTCCCCCAGTGAGAGCAGGCACTGGACAGCAGGTGGAAAGCTCTGAGGAGCTTGCAGACTCCAAGCCAGAGGTGGAGCACAAACTTGAAAATGTCCCTCTCATGCCTTCGGTTGATGAAATCCACAAAACGGTGGAGCAGGAGGAGCTGCAGCAAGTCATACGGGAGGTGAGGAAGGAGGGGCTGAGATCTGGGGTGTTTGAACAGAGTTTACTGAAAACTAAAGACAAGGCTGGCTGTAACTCCTGTCCACCAAGAAAACTCTTCCCTCTCCAGCCAAAGCTCCATACTGTTCCTGTGCTGTGTCTGAATGCTCAGAACGTGTCACTAGGTGTTGGAGCCACAGCTGTATTTATGTGCGAAGCAGTGGATGTTTTTTCAGTGGTAGTGGTTAGCACGTAAATTAATAGCTAAGCATGGTTGGGAAAGAACTTACTTGGTTAAGCAGCAGTATTCCAGATGCCCAAGTGAAAATTTCTGTCATGTTTGCGTGCTAAAATGCCAAGCTGGGTTAATTTGAGTGGTGAAATAATGTTTCTGAAACAATGCTGTAAAAAATGTTAAGCATACTTTCCCAGTCCCTCTACCCCAACCACTAATGACTATAGAAATGTACGTGAAGCAAGCTGAAGGCAGGTGGGAAGTTACTTGAGAGTCTGAGTGATGTTGGACCAATCCTATTGGACTAGTTTTATTGGCAGTCAATGAAAGTGAGGAGTGCTTGGTTATTTTTCCTGTGGGCCAGGTTAAGAAACAGGACTAAAAGTGTATGTTTTGTTAGTGGCATGACAGCAAAGCTCACTGGCAAGTAATATAGATGGGGAAAGGAAGCCAAAGAAACTACTTCTTCTGAAAAGAAGTGCCTGTGAAAAAGTGGAGCAAACTCTGCTCTGAATACAGATAGGAATTGAGAACTTGTGGATTTTATTCCCTCTTCTTCACTGGAGAGGGACCACTTAGCCTTTAGGTAAGGGTCATTGGACCCTTAGCCTTTAGCTTGTCCCTTGAGGCTTTTGTATGGCTGTGCCATAGACTACTAAAGAGTAGGTAAGATGTCATGATTAGAAATGTGCAACAGGCCAGGCTGTAATGCCGTGGTGCCTTCCAGGTCTGCTTGTGTTGAGGCTGTGGATAATTGGAACCAGCTTTACCTTAGCTTTGTCTTTGAAATGGATGAGATGCAGGCCACTCATCAGAAGATTTGCACATGAGATATTTATCACACCTTGCACTGTGCTCCTGATTCTGCAGTGAAGCCAGGATGTGGCATTTGTATCCAGGCTGTCTCTAAAAATCCATGTGTCAGGGCATTGGTGTCATGAAGGGTTGCTAAAGGAGAAACTGAGATAGAAAGGAGAGCTGTAATTCAAATGTACTGCAAAAGCAGCAGACAAAATAAATCTGGAGTCAAAGGACAGAATTATTTCAGTCAATATTTTTTCTGAGGTTAGCTTCTGTTCATCTTTAGCTTCATTAATTGATAGCAAATAAAGACGTGTACTCTTTGCATAGAGATTGTTGTTTGGGTTGTGTGGCACTGAGGACATTGTAATGCTGAAAGAATGCACATTGAACTGAGAGGCTACTATTCAAAGATGAGTAGTCAGCAAACAACTGAGCTTGACTCACTTGGTGAATATTTGAGCACACAGAGAGATTGTCCCTCAGTTTAACTTCATTGGCAGTGGGTTCCGGATCAACTCAAGATTCTCGGCATGAGGAGTTTTGCAGGTCAGAGTGGAGATGCATCAGCTCAAAGCACCTAGTAGATTTTGCAGCGCCAGAACATGCTATTAAATAAATATTAGGAAAATGTTTATTATTTCATAAGCGCTAAAACAGAGCATAAATTGAAATATGCCTTACTTAAATAGCCCTGTTGTTAGCAAAGGAATTCCAGTTTCATTGTCAAAAGAAAGAAATCTGGTAGGATGCATTCTTGATGTATGCACTCACAAATATTACACCCTTGCTTATTCCTCCCATTCTCTGTAGCTGTGTGACCTTGTGTTGGGGAGAGCAAAGCCAGGCAGTGGGTGTGATATGCCTGGGTGGGCTGTAATGCATGTGAACTTTGACCTGTAACTATTTGCTCCACTGAAAAACCCATGGTGTTAACTTTTGGCATTAATGGACTAACTCCCACGGGAAAACATTCAGCAACATGAAGCGTTAAAATACCAAACAGTAGCTCTCTTGATGAAATACAGCCTGGCCTCCACAGGATTATCACATGAAGTACTTACTGGCTGACTTGTGTAAGTCACAGTGTCACTAGGAGTGCCACCAGGCCCTCTCACTCTGCTCTTCTCCAGTTTAAAAGATGTGATAAAGATCTTTCTGCTTAAGAGCAATGAAGTTTTGATTTTGCTAACAGTTCTTCATTATAAATGAGATTTAATGAAGTTACACTTTAAAGAAATGTATGATTTTCCTGTCAACAGCTGCGTTAAGAGACTGTAATGAGTCTTTATGGGACAGAGATGATCTGGCAGAGAATCTTCACTTTTCCATTTTTCATTCAAATCCATGTTAGCTCAACATCCATCAAAATGTCTGTAGGTTGTTCATGTGTGCAGGTGTTGGGTTCTTCATCTTACTGTCTTGAGCATAAAAGCTCACCAGCTGCTGCCATGAAGAAGTGGCACGGGAAGAAAATAGAGTAGGAAATAATTATTTTAATTATGGAAAATGTCCTTCTAGCTCAGAAGTATAAGCACCGTGAAAAGTCTCGTTCCTGTTTTTCATTAGTAGGTGAAGAACACCAATCTCCAGATTTGCCACAGTGGCACAATTCACTCTCAATCAGTTCTTTATTTAGCAGCAACATAATACTACAGTAATGGTAATTCTTTTCTAGGGAGTAAGATCATTGGTTTACTGTTGTAAAACTGTCTATGAATGTGATACTGTATTTTCAAGGCAATATTGAGTATTGGTTTTGTATCAATGTAGTAAATGTACCATAAATGAGTGGTTCTCTCATTTTTCAAATGATGAATTTTTCATTCACTTGCAAAAAATAATTGATGGAGCATTCGTTGGCTGCTTTTCTGTCATTTGTGCAGAGGAAGCCTTGGCAGCAGCCTGTGCCCTCTGCATAGCAAACAGAAGGTGCACCTTGCCCTAAATCATTTATAATGAAAAAGGCAAATATTGGCCATTGGTCATGACACACGCATGGTACTGAGTCACTGCAGGAGTCAGTGCTTTGCTCACCACACAGGAGTGACCTTGCTGAGTCTGGAGGGGGGAGGAAGCAGTGGCTGTGAAAAGAGGCAGTGGAGGGTGGCCTTGTTGTCATACAGACAGGAAGGTGAGAAGGGCTCAAATAATCAAGGTCAAGCCAGAAGTTGTTGGAAGAGCTGAGAATAGAACAGGAGCTGCTTTGCTTCCAGTCTCTGTTACAAAACTGTCTGTCATACTAGAACATTTACTTGCTAATTTGGGAACTTTTATCATCTTTTTTTTGGAAAGTGAGGTTTATTTTTGTGTGTCTATTGAGAGAAGGGTACAGAGTCACTATTTTGTAGCGTACTCGCAGACCCACCCCATGTGATACTGGAGAAGAGAGGTGGAGAGAGCACTGGGAGCTGTCTTACGCCTGCTGGACAGTTGAGGGGCTGTGTGCAGGTTTCCCTGTGCCTACATTTCTAAATCCCAAAGCCCTTACTAAGCTGACAGTGGTTCTAGATCTTTTACATGAGTGTGTGCATCAGCCTGGACATCCCCTGGACTTTCAGTTGTTGGTGAAACAGGCCCTATTACACAATGGCTTTTCTTTTGTCTGTTAATCAGCAAACAACCCAACTGGAAACCTGCTTCCCAATAATACTATAGTCTCTGAATTTCTGCTTGATGCGAAGTAGTAATGAAACGAGGAACTTTGCCACTAATGGTTTAGGGATTGAATTGCCTGCCAAAGAGAACAAGGGATAAATAACCTGTTGCTAATGCTCCTGCCACCCTTCTGACGTTGTTGCTTAATCCTTTTGACGCACCAGGAAAAGGGGAGACTTACATGAAAAAGAAAAATGTATTGCTTAACTGGGCTGCTGAGTGCTTCTGTATGTGACCCTGGGCAGGGCTCTGGCTTTTAGCCCCCTGCACCCTCTTACAGTCATTGTCCTCCTCTGTCCTTGGACCTCCTGAAGACCATCCAGAAAAATAAGTTGGTGCTAAAGATTTCTTGTACTTGTAAGAAGCCCATATTATTTTTCTTTGTCATGCCCTGCTCCTTTCCAGCATAATATGCTCGTGTAGAATTGTGTTTTGCCTCCTTTTCTCCTTTGTTTTCTTTACTGTAGCCATCAGTGCTCTGCTCTTCTTGTGTTGTAGACTCAGCCACACTCATGTGCCTGCTGCTAGAAACTCCTAGTTGTGTTTTATATAAAACTTAATGGGTAAATGCTTTGTCACAATCCTGTGAAAAATAGCCTTCACTGGCATAGATAACACCCCTGTGGCCCATTGATGATGTGAGCAACTGTTGAAGTTCTTTGTCTTTCTTGCTGAAAGCATGCGATTAGGATTCATCTCCTTTTGAAGTATATGAAAACAACAGCTCATGTTCATGGACTTGGACCTGTTCTACTGTGTAATCCATTTGTGAAGGAGATCAGTCCTGCCTTCCTTTTCAAGAGAATAACAGCTTGTCAAAAAGTAGTGCATTTGGGATGCTTTTGATGTATATATCCTGAAATAGGTTTTTTTCAGAACTTCGCATAGTTGAAATGTATTTTTTCTTAGCATAAAACCAGATATCCTAAGTGTAAAACATAAATATATTTACCATTGGAGAAACAGAACTAGTTTGGTTTTCATTTACACAATTTACAAGAACTTCAAAATTACTTACAGTTATTTTTCCATTCTTCTAACGTTTTTCCATTCGCAGTTTTGAAAGTTAACTTTTTGGTGGTGCATGTTTTCGTATGTTGGTAGGGTCAAACATATCTGCAATATCATTTAGTTTTAGCCATTGGTTATGTAACTTACTGACCTTAAAACTTTGGCTAATCCCTTTCAGATCAAGGAATCTATTGTTGGTGAAATAAGACGAGAAATAGTAAGTGGATTGTTAGCAGCTGTATCACCGCAAAGCAGATCTGCAACTACAAAACAAGATACACAGCCGTGAAACTGGTACTACAGGTAACCTTTGGGGATCTGCAAGAGCCAGATTTTATTTTAATTGTATGAAATATCATTGCTAATTTAAACCTCGCTTTGTTTGCATTTTCCCCATGGAACATAAGTGATCAAAACTGAAGTTCATTCAATGCAGAAAATAGTAATCCTGGATAGATTTGGAAAATCAACTGGCTTGTAGTTTGGTCCATTCTACTGTCAGGTTTCATAGTGTGGTCCTTGATTTTTAGTTTCAGTGTGCTCTGTGATGACTTTTTATGTGAATACATCATGCAAGGAGATTTCTGTAGTTTGCCTGCCTTAGGTATGAATAGTATCAAAATACATGCTTAAGTATCTCAAGCAGACTTCCAAGAATCTAATTCAGGTCTTCATCTTCCTTTTTTTTCAGTAATGTTGGATGTAGTCGGAAGGGCTGTGGGATTCTGCTTCGAGCAGCACCCACTGTTGAAAGTGTCAAGCTGATTTTGCTTCAGGAGGTGTTGAAGCTGCTGAGATGGGCTGCTGTGCTCGGCACTTGGTTCTCCGATGTGGACCTCTCCTTGAGTTCATCTGTAAGGACTTAAGACACTTTAACATTACTTTCCTTAAAGCATCAGCAAAATTGTGTCACTCTGAAAGGTTTTGTATTTATTTGTATGTCCCTGTTGTAAATTTTTGTGTAGCCAACTTCTTTGTCTAATGATATATCATGAAACTTGAAGATTTCCAGATGTAACCAATTTATAAATAACACGCATACGTTCAGCCTAGCTTTTTTAAAAAAACATAGAAAAAACCCCCACAACAACCCCTCCCAAAACACTGACCTCTATGAGGTATTTATTGTGCAATAACTGATCCACTTTAAGAGCTTGAAATAACCAGTAATGGTTCCCACTGCTGTTACTTAGTGCCACTTCAAAAGAAGGAAACAATCCTGTTGTAAAAATTGCTGTTAATTCTTGGGGCGGTTACTATTAGCAGAGTGGTAGAATGACATGAGGTTACTCTTAAAACTACTTAAAGTTCTGACACTGAAAGCCTTATCTTTGTGTAGAAGACAACTTTTAACTAATTTTATTTGCTTCCTTACTGTTTGCTCATCCCTCTATAGGAAAGTGCCTTATTTAAGCACTGGGGTGGGTTTTTTTGGTGTTGACTACTCGCAGTCATACCAAGAGAAGTTCTCTTCTGCTTCATATTAACCAAAATGCAATGAAAATACTGTCTTCTGAAAGCAATTAGGATTTGCAACTTGGAATGCATGAACGACCTTGCTTATATTATGGAGAATGTGGAAAAAATCTCTTTTCCTTCTCCATCCCTCACTGAGTGTATTTTCAGTCAGCCTGGTGAATATCCGATTGTTCCAATGGAGCAAATTCGAAGTCATTGGAGTTTTTATGTGGTCAAATAGACTTTTAGTGGATATGTAATATCCCTTTTGGCTGTGCTTGAACTCTCTTACTTCTTTGCCATTTCCATCTACTTAAACTCTTTACACTATGTCAAGGTCTTTAATCAAAAATAGTTTCATATATTGCAATATTATATGAAAAAGTTTATAAAAATTAAAATTGTGTTAGGGAGACACACAAGGGCTGATTTCTTTTAAAAAGTGTATATTAAACCAATAAAATATTTATTTTGCCTATAATCTGTGTCAGTGTTTTGTATTGTGCATGGTTTATTCTTAAAGTAAGTAAGATAGATCTGATCAAACAGTACACAGAATGGGGAACAGCAGGAAAGCTCAGGACTTGGGTTTCCAAAAAGCTTTCATGTGTTCAGGGGACTCTGAAATGTGAGAGCAATGTTGGCACTTAAAACCACTCTCATAAAGTTGTTGATTTCTGTTGCTGGTCCAAGAAGTTGGTTGGTCTTGACTTCTCCTCAGAGTCTGTCCCTGTTAGTAGGGGCAGAGCTTTCTTGAAAACCTTGTTCTGCATGTAGAACAGCTGGAATACGAACTCTGGCAGCACTGACACGTGGCAATCCCTACAAGGTGGTAAGTTGCAATAGATTTCTGCCTTGCTTTGCAGCTTCCATTCTGGAACACCACAGGAGATCAGCCAGCTAGACCCACGTGCTTGTAACCTTCCTTTGCAAATGCACAAACCCAAAACCTGCTCGACCTGCTCCCCTTGTCCCCCAGCCAGATCAATTAACACACTTGACCACTAACGTAGGTGCTGTGCCTTTGAGCTGCTCAAAGCAGCTTTCCAAGAAAGGTGACAACTGCAGCTCTCAGGGAGTGATGGAGGAAAGCACTTCAGGAGCTGGTGGCAGTCGAACAGTAGCTTCCAGCAGCATTTTCCATGGAGACAGCAGCCTGACTTCCTGTGGCTCCACCAACAAAAGTCACTTGTTGGTAACATCCCAGACTATTGGAGGTACTTCATCTTGTAGCTTGTAAGAACATTTGATCTCAGCAGTGCAAATTCTGGTGTTTAATATGTCCTGATAAATGAGAAATACAGCCAAATTTTTATCCAGTTGATGGAAGGCAGATTTCTGAGGTTTGGCCATAATTTAAAATAAAGACATTTCAAAATGACATTTCTAAAAACTATGCTAAAACTAATGGATGTAAAAGCACCAGTTTTTCCATAATCTGGATAACAGATCTTTGCCATTCTTAAAGACACTTCCAGCTAATATTTTCTGAGTGACATATATGTAGATATAGGAATGTCTATAAACTGCTTAAAAGTTTTTTTAGTGCATCTGTCATATAGGTTAAGCTGAACTGGTATCACTTTCTATTGACAATTCTGTTTGTGCCTTAGAAACAGCTGTCGTTATTGGACACACTCCTAACCTGTATGACTTACCCTAATGATTTTCTGAGCATGGACTTTTGTTTCATCATTCAAACTGCTACTTTCCTCGCAAATTAGTGTTGTCTTTTTTTCTGCCGGCCTGAAATTTGATATGAATTATATGCAGATTAAGACAGCTTTATTAGTGGCTGATAAATACTGGTCAATCAAATTTGCAGTGAATAAAGCCAGATAGTATTGCCAGAGATATTTTGGATGCTTTTCTAAAGTTTACTGTGATAGTGACCTTTGTCGTTGCCAGTGGGCTGTTGGAGTAACAGGAGAACCCAGCTGATCAGTGTGTGGCTTAAAGACTTGTACTGTTGGTGGAATTTTGGCTTTTTCGATTGTGGGTTGGTTCATATGGCACCAGGCTTGCTGGAGACAGATGGGGTTCACCTGGCCAAAAGGGGGCAAAGGATTCTAGCCAATGGGTTGGTAGTGGTGATTTGAGAGGGCTTTAAGCTAGGTTGGAAGGAGGAGGGAGGTAAGACCAGGCTCACTAGAGGTGGGCCTAGGGACAGCATGCCAGTGCTGGGGGTGGAATCCATAGCCCAGCTGAAGTGCTCCTACACCAATGCACGCAGTGTCAGTAGCAAACAGGAGGAGCTGGAAGCCATTCTGCAGCAGGAAAGCCATGATAGTGTCCCTCACAGAAGTGTGCTGGGATGACTCATGTGACTGGAGTCCTGCAATGATGGTTGTAAGCTCTTCGGAAGGGACGGGTGAGGAGGCAGAGGCAGCAGGGGGGATAGGCACATGAGGCAGTGCTTGTTCTGTGCAGAGCCAAGGGTAGTGATGATAAGGCTGAGTGCCTGTGGGTGAGAATCAGGGGGGGAAGGCCAGCAAGGCAGAAATGCTGGTGGGAGTCTGTTCCAGACCACCCAACCAGGATGAGGTGGCAGATGAACTATTTGATAAGCGTCTGGCTGGTGTTTCACGGTCGTTGGCCCATGTTCTCGTGAGAGGCTTTAACTTGCCAGATGTCGGCTGGAAGCTCCACACAGAGGAGAGGAGGCAGTCTAGAAGGTTCCTGGAGTGTGTGGAACAGAACTTCCTGACACAACTGGTAAGTGAGACTACCAGGGGTGGGGCCCCACTAGATCTGTTTACAAACAAAGAAGGGCTGGTGAGACACGCTATGCTCAAGACATCCTTCGACCACAGAACCATGAAATGATACTTTCTGATTCTTGGTGAAGGGGAGAGGTCAACAAAATCTTTACCTTGAACTTGCAGAGGGCAGACTTTGGCCAGTTCAGGACACTGGTTCGGAGAGGCCCCTGGGAAACAGTCCTTAATAACTACGGGGTTCAGCAAGGCTGGATGTACTTTAAGAAGGAAATCTTATATGTGCAGGAGCAGGCCATCCCCACATGCTGAAAGAAGAGCTGGTAGGGAAGAAAACTGGCCTGGCTGAACAGGGAGCTTTCACTGGAACTCAGGAAAAAAAGAGACTGGGAGAAGGACCAGGCAACTCAGGAACAGCACAAGGATGTCATCAGGTCATGTAGAAAAAAAATTCTAAGACAAAAGCTCAGCTAGAATTCAATCTGGCCACTGTTGTGAAAGATAATAAGTGTTTTTATAGTACATTAACAACAAGAGGCAGAATGAGGAAATCCTCCATCATTTATTGGACATGGCAAGTAATATTGTCACCAAGGATGAAGAAAAGTCTGAGGTACTTAATGCCTTCTTTCCCTCAGCCTTTAACAGACCAGTTACCCTCTGGGCAGCCAGCCCCTGAGCTGGTAGACAGGGATGGGGAGCAGAATAGGCACCATGCAATCCAGAAGGAAGTATCTGGTGACCTGTTGTGCCATTTAAACACAAGTCTGTGGGGCCAGATGGGATTCACTTGAGGGTACTGAGGGAACTGGCAGAAGAGCTTGCCAAGCCCCTCTCTATCATTTGTCATCAATCCTGGTTAACCAGGAAAGTCCCAGCTGGGGACTGCCCAATGTGACACCCACCTGCAAGAAGTTGGAAGGAGAATCCTGGGAACTACAGGCCTGTCAGCCTGACCTCAGCCAGAGAAGGTTAAGGATCAGATTATCTTGAGTGCAATCACGTGGCACCTAGAGGACAGCCAAAGGAGCAAGCCCAACCAGCATGGATTTAGGAAAGGTAGGTCCTGCTTAGCCAACGTGATCTTTTTATGACCGGGTGGCCCACCTAGGTGGATGAGGGAAAGACTGTGGATGTAATCAGCCTTTGATGCTGTTCCCATGGCATTCTCCTGGGGAAGCTGGCAGCCCACGACTTGGACAGGTGCACTCTTCGCTGGGTTAAAAACTGGCTGCATGGCTGGGCCCTCAGAGTGGTGCTGCATGCTGCTACATCAAGTTGGTGAATTCTATCATTCTGTGATTCTAACAGAAAGTCAAGAGCTGTATTTTTGAAACCCTGAGAGCTTGTTGGGTACGTTACAGCAACATCCCTGTGAGTACAAAGACAGACTGGTCTTTAGCCTGGTGCCTATGGCACAGCTCAAATCAGACAGAGGTTTGTGGACCTTGTAGTGGAGAGTTTTGATTGGATTTTTTTAAAGGTGAATAAGTATTTTTCTAGCCCCCACTATTATAGTGAAAAGCTACACAAATTACCTCTGCTGAAATGTGGAGGCATCTCAGCATTCAGCAGCTGGAGGCAATAGCTGGAAAAGTGGGAACAAAGCCAAAACTCTGAAACTTGGATGATATCATAAAATAGAATTATTGGTGGTTAGATGGCATCAGTCCAATGCAACACTTTCTTCTGAATTAACATGATAATGCAAAACTGGTATGTGATTTGATTTTCAGGAAAAACAAGAAACTCATTAATTTGACATAAATTTGATTTTTCATACATGATTTTAGATGGGATGGTAATCTTTCATATTCATGCCATAGAATAAAAATGCACAATATTGCTATGAGAGTTGTAACAATAGAAGGCAAGACAAAAAAAGGAAAATCACTCAATAACTCCTTACAGCTTGTATATTATGTATTTCTGCATAGATGCTCACTGAATGATGGTGAATACATACAGAAATATCTTTTTTCTTTTTTGGTCAGGCTAAAAGGCGAAATCCTGGACAACAGTTAAGTAATGAAATGGTAGAGATGAAAGAGCAGCATGATGAAAAGGCAGAATTGCCTCAATGAGTGAGCTGCTGTTCTGCTTGCTGTGCAGTGTGTAGGTTGAGGTAGCCCTTGGCTCCTGGCTTGTCCCTACTTATGGAGCAGCCCCATTTCTGCCATTCCCAACACCTGTATAGAAAATAGCAAACAATTGTGCCCCAGCCACCTTGCCCAGGTCACCAAAACCCAGATCCTGTCCTCTGGATGTGCCTCCAGGTGGGTCCAGCTGGCTCAGTCCCTTCCTTGCAGATGATGCTGCAGGCAGGACCTTGAGGATTGCTGTGACTTCTTTCAGTCTGGTATGTTCTCAGAGGGGGAGGAGGCGGCAAGAAAGAAGGGGTATCTGAAGAGGCTCAAATTCAAAAATGACTATTTTAAGAACATGTTCTGAAATTGGCATACTGAGATTTTATAGCTAATTGGTGACTTTTCATTTTCTGCCTGGGAGTTTTCTAACTCAGACTCTGAAACTGTGGAAGTTTGTTCCTTGGTTTATCTTCTCTGTGTTCTATATTTTAACTTCCATTTAAAAAAATTTGCAGTAACAACTCAATTTTACATTTCAGTTGTTTAATTCAGTGGTATAATCAGTCAACCTTTGCAGTAAAGATTTATTATGGAAATAACATAATATAATTTTATTCTAAAACCCATGTACAGTACATGGTTCTGTTTATTGAAAGATGTATTAGGTTTACCCTATTCTTGGTAAGAAAGCAAATCGTAGCATGTCTTCCTCCTGAAATATCCTCCTAAAACCAGTCCCAGTGTTTCGGGTTCTGCTCTATTGAACTATAGTCCATATTAGGCAAAAATCTTTTGACTGTCTAATGAGGTTATGTCCCATTAATCCAGCTCATTTCCTCTGTTTTGGATGTGAGTATTCTCTTGATGGCAGTGGATAGGATCTAGCAGTAAATGTTTGTACATTGCTTCAAAGTGTGGAAAGCTGTGAGTTTCAGAGGAAGCCTGGAATAGACAGTGTTAAGTTCTTGTGTGCTCAGATAAAGTAACTTCAAACTGATTCTGATTAAAACTGTACTGCTGAGGAATGATTAACTAAAGAGCTTGTATAAATAGAAATAGCTGTCTCTTTTTACTTATCTAGGCTTTATGTATGCACGTATATAGTTAGTACATAAACAAGTCCAAACTTGATATTCTATGGATGAGAACTGGCGATGGAAATCTGGGTTAGGCTGTTACCAGGCCAACAGCTCTCACTGAATGTCCCACTGACTCTGTCACTGCTCAGAAAGACTCTCTGTTCTTCTCCTTGACCTGACTGTGGCAGCACTTGGTACTTGTGAGACAGATGAGATCTGCTCTACATTCTCCCACCCTTGCAGATTTTAAATTCTTTGCATTTTCTATATATAAATAGCAGACTGTGTTTCTACCAGCTCAGTGGGAGTCACCCTGTTTGTAATGCTGTTTTGAAAGGAAAATTTCAGGGTCATTTTGAATATGTAATTTTTTGTTCTTCAAAGCTTCTATCTGATTTTAGCACCTGTGAGCGAGGCACAGTGCAGAGCCCCAAGAGGAAAACCTGTCCATGAACAGGTATGGTGTGCACAGCAAAGACCATGACCAGTGTTCATGCTTTCTCCCTCTCTTTCTGCTCATGGCCAACACCAAGAGCTGTGAAGCCGATGCTTCTGTCTAGGCAAAGGCAGGGAAGAAGCCGTTTGTCAGTTTGTTAGAAAAGGGCAGAAGGAAGTGGCACACTGAGGCCCTTTTGGCTGTAGAAGAAAGTCACTGTGCTCTGCAGTGGTTCTCTCTCTGATGCTGGGCTGCCCAACGTTGCTGTGAGGAGAGGTGTCAGCTGGAGAGCCCAAGGAAAGCACAGATCAACACAGTGGCTTCAATGGGGATTAAAGTTGTGTCTAAGAGTTATGCTGGAAGAATTGCCACTTCCAAGCTGAGCTCTTGCTCTGCAAAGGCAGCCTGTCGGATCAGGGTACTGTAACTTCGTGCTTCTCTGCATCTGCACTGGTGAATATAGGAGCCAAAGCCTTAAGTAGGTTTGTTTTACAATGAACTCCAGCTCTCCTTTCCTCTCAAGAGTGATGCTGCAGTAGTCTCTGACCACACCAGAGGAGCTGAGGCAGATCACAGCCACAACAAAAGTTGTGTAAAGAGAGTGCAGAACAGACACCCTGGAATTCCCATCCCAACAGCCTTGTCTTTGGCTGCAGACAAGATATAAACCTTTCCTGAGACAACAGGGGAATTAGCTCAAGCAGGAGCTATGCTGTGAGTGCTTCCATAGCTCATCCCTACAGCAGGCTATTTTAAAAGGCAGTGCTTCATACCAGAACATAGCAAATGACATAGGAAGGAAAGATCTTGGGCAGTTATTATTATTTTTAATTCCATTATAGTTTTAGCTGAATCATGAAGGCATCTGAAACTGAAATGGTGGGGAGTGCACTAAAAACAGAAGATGAATTATAAAGATGTGTCAGTACTTAAATGTGTTTCAGCTCTTCCCCAGACTATGATGCAGTCTATAGAAAATGCCAGCACACTTTGCCTGGAGACTTCTAATGCTGCAAATTGGTGTAAGAGGGAGCCAAGGTAGGAATCCTGAAATGCTATATCTCAGTGCTCTCTCAATATGCCTCATACTATTTTAAAAACACTGTTACTGTATTTTATAGTGCATGTGAAGACTGTTGGGCAGCCAGATCCAAATAGGCACAGGGAGAAAAGCTGCAGAGGCGAGTATTTCCACATCACATCCTTGTGGGGCCTCTCTCCCAGGCATAGCAGCCTCATTAAAGATTTGTCCTTGTGTCTTATTCTGTCCTGTTGTCTGACTCCCTCCAGAACCTGCCAAAAAGTGGTTTTGTTGATTTGTTTCTTTGTAGGACTGTTGAGCTTTTTTCTTATATTTGATATACCACTGATAAAAAAGCTTTTGAGACACCATTCCTTTAGACAGCAGTGTCCAGCAATCTAGAGCTGAAACACACTTCTGTAGTCCTTCGAGCATTTAATATTTTAATAAATTTTTACTATCTGAATATGTTTTCTCAAATTATTTTATCATTAACATAAGAAATTTTAAGCCTTTGCAATGATAATTATATCTCCTGTATTCAGTAACATATATTAGAATTGCAATTCTATGATTTAATACATGAAGTTTCATAGCTAGAATAGATATTTTATGGCAAGCAGGTTTTTTCTAGAGAAACTCGATATTTAAAATATACCATTTATTAATATTTGTAGTAGCAATGCATCTGGAAAACATTTTTCTCACATTATCTGGGACTGCAAAAACAAACATTATTTTATTTCAAGTATGAAAATTCAAGAGGAAAGCCACAACTTCGGATCCCTGTCTATGTCCTCCCCAGGTTGTGACCCTGTGAGTCTGTATGTATCCCTGGTATGTCTGAAGCTGTCATTGAGGATAATGGCACATCTGTGCATGAAGGACTAGTGAAATTGGATCATTAGACTGTTCTGAAAACAACTCTCTAATTGTCCTAGTGAAAGCAGCGTGGGCCTCTCTTACTTTAGTGTCTCAGACCTAGTTGTGCCAGCACAACTGCTGCAATTCACTCCGGCTCTAATTGTAGAAGTCTATAAAGCAAATGATGTTTTGTCTTTGTAGGAATAGTGAAGGTTTAAAAATGGCCCTATGAAACACTGAATGTCAGTATTCTGTGCATCTTTTTCATTTCTTGTGGTAAATGAAACTAAGCATTTCACTTAAGCACCGAAAATATTTGGGACTCAGACTGAGAGGACCCACAACAACCTGATCTCAGGCCCTGCTTCGAGCAGCTGTGGGACCAAGTATCTCCAGAAGGCCCCCACCAAGCAAACTCTTCTGTGTTTCAAAAGTCTAAGTTAATGCCTCTTAAACTATCACAAGAAATCGAACAGGAAAGTTGCCAGCTGGTAGCTGTCAGCTGGAAACCACTATGGTTCAAAGCAGTTTTGATTTGGATGAGAAGGGGAATTTTGGCCCTTCCTGAGAGTAATTTTTGACCATTGAGCCAATAGCATCCTTAATTTTCAGTGTATCCTCATCTCCTGAGCTTTATCAGGTCTTTCATAAACCAGCTACCTTGTGGGCTTGCCTCTGTCCAGGAAGAGCCTGGTGTTCTGATAATGTGTCACGTTTTTAATTTGTAAAAATCAAAGCCAAACAAGTATTTAATCTCTGATGTGCTGGTTTGTTCTGTGTATACGGCCAGAGAATTGTTCTCATCCACAATCCTCGCTCCTTCCCCGCCTCCTCCACTGGCACAGGTGGGAAAGTACTCAGTGACTCAATAAGCTTGTGGTGAACTGTGAAAATCCTTAGTGCTCTCAGTGGCCTGAACAAAGAACGTTTTCAAATTCCTCTGAGTTTTGCAAAGAGGAAGGTTAAGTCAGTGGTTGCTGGGTATTGTTTCACACAGTTCTTTTGAATTAACGTGACATGACAACTGAAAATCATTTATATTCACAAAAGAGTACTGTTGATATGATTGACCAAATTATTTTCCTGGTCTTGGAACGAGGCCCAGATTTTGTACCCTCAAGTAGTATTAAGCCACTGAATTTTAGTCATCAAAAAGTCATACAACTAGTCTGAATCATCTTTCCTTTTCCTAGAGTTAATGGAGAGAAAATGGAACCTTGAGCAAACACTACATCCCGCTTAACTAGGCTAGAATGAGATGCCTGTAGATGTGCTTAGCACGAGGGAGCCCAGAGAGCTGGCTCAAATGTGGGTGTTCTCAGTATCTGGAGTCACGTGAAATGGAGCCCACCAAAAGAAATCACAGTCTAAATCTGCAAACCAGGCCTAAGGTGCAAACCCACCAGAGAAGCTTCATGAAATTGTGGGCAACTGTGTAACATCATCACCAAAAATCTTCCTGTAAGGTTTAGGAGATTCTAAAACTGTAAGTTTTTGAAAAGATTTGAAAGAGCAAGGGGAATTGTTTGATATGTGAAGAGGAGAGCGGTTCTGGCACACTGTAACAGAGATCGAATTATTGCGTCCACCCCTCCTGCTACCTCCACCCCCAAAATCTGAAAACTTCCTGATTTGTGTTCATCAATAATTAAGAGCCCATCAGCAATACTCAGAGGGAGCTTGCATTGCACTTCTGAGCAGCCAGTTGGTAATATACGGTGGAGAGATCCTCTTTTTCAAATCCCAAGGCTCCAGGCCATGCAATGCTAGTATTGCATTTTCAATTAGCTTCTGAGTGAATGCTTGGCATATGTAGAAGTGAGCTGGTACACAATTAGCTTATTGTTCCTTTCAGCTTTCTGCTGAGAGGATCTGAAGGGCTGCTGAAGAGAGGGGAGAGGGGAAAAAAAAAAAAAAGAAAATAGCCAAGCCAGTGGCATCTCTGTGGATGTGGAATAAGGGAGTTGCTCGGCTCGCGCAGATTCCCGTGCTAAGTCGGGAGTTACAGCTGCTCCTGCCGAGCTCTCAGCCTGGCTGTGGGGACGGCGCCGGGGCAGAGGCACAGACCCAGTCTCAAGCTCCAGGCTCTTCTCTCGTCTGACTCACCTCAGCATCACGATGGAGCCCAACAGCCCCAAAAAAATACAGTTTGCTGTGCCCCTGTTTCAGAGCCAAATCGATCCCGAGGCAGCTGAGCAGGTAAGGAAGATGAGTTTCCTTCACTGTTTTGAGGGAATGGGGTAGGAATGGGGGCAAGATGTGGGTGAGAACAGGTGATACTTGTGGCCTAAAGGCTTTTCTATCTTATATTAGTGTAGATTAAATACTCTGGAGGTTATAGCAATGTCGGATATACCTAAAGAGGGAGAAGGACATGTCCTCTAGCCAGAATAAGGCTTCTTTACCTTGGGTAGGTTTGTTAGCATATATTTGTTGTGCCTTTCCTCTAACTGCACTTGTACCCTAATACTTACACTTCACATGAATGCAGTCAATGAATACATTCTCAACAAATCAGCTCAAGTACATTATATGTACATAAAGCAAAACATGAAGCTGATAATAGGTACCTAATGGAAATATGGGGAAGAAGACATCTTATTTACCATTCATTTTAACATAAGAAATTACAATTATTGTTTTGCACAATAGTCATCGCTTCAGTTACTTCCTGTATTTCTCATGATTTTACACAGTTTTTATGTAATTTTCACAGTGCTTTACATGTCTGAAAAATATATACATATGGAAATATGCCTTACTTATGTTCTCGTTGGAATAATGAATGTGTTATTTTAGGTTTTAACTCACTCCCAAAAGATACACATAATAATATATATATATATATATATATATTCTGTACTGATATATGTGTATCAGTACAGATATCTAAAGAGGAAAAGATATCTATTACTGTGTATAGATATGTGTAGATGTGCATAAAAAAAGGTCACAGGCAGTCTTGTGAGAAAACTGGATAAATCCTAATTAGGTGACCCAGTACATTTGTCTCTGTGCAAGTCCTTCTCAACATTTGCTTCTATTTGGGTATGTCTCATTTTAGATGATACCAGGGGAATCGTCTAACCTTGACAGTTCCATACTATTAGCTATGAAATTATTTGCACCTTTAGGGCAGGTATCTGGTTTCCTGAATAGTCTGATGTCATGTCTCTTAATAGGCACACACCTTTTCCAGAAAACTATGAGTTGTGAGTGACCATTGAACGTGAAATATCGGCAAGGTGCAGAAAAGAATTGCTGCAGGTCCTTGTTTTGTCCATAGGCACTTCTGAGCTGTGAGATGTCCATACCTTACAGACCAGTTCTGCAATGAATTCAAGCAGAATGTGCTCTGGTATTTTTCTGAAATCTGTGAGAACCATAGGATTAGGATTTCCTGGAATTCCCATGGCTTTTGAAATGCTGAAGCCTATTTTCTGCCTGGTATTTATGGGCAGTCCTTTTTTTTGTGTGTGTGTTGTGAGTTTGATTCCAAGTGCTATACAGTTTCACTGTGGGTGTGTGATGAAATTAAAATAGTAAATTCTACAGTCAGCTACAGTTACACTAATCTGGAATAAACCCATTAACCCTGATGATGTAATTTTCCATTTACACCTCTGAAAGCAAAATTTGAACCCAGCTAAATACAGATGTTGGCTCAGCAAATAAAAAAGAAGAAACACACTGACATTGAGGTTTTGTGTCAGAATGGTTTCTAGCTTAAATGCTTCTGGTCCCTCTCCTAAGTTCAATAGAATATCAAGCCTGGAGGCTTTAGTGAAGCAACACAAAGCTTTCAATGCAAATGAGTGCTTTATAGGGGGGTAGTCCAATACCATGCAGTGCAGCCACTGTTAAGGGAACAAAAGTAGTTACCCAGGTAAACTCTGAAGAATTGTATACAATTCAGGACTATATATTGGTATGTAAAATCTGCTGCCTTGGAATACTCTTTCTAGAGTCTTAAATACTGGAGTATTTTTATTTAAAGAGCAGTAGTAACACCTCTGAAAACAGTTTAGAAATGTAAGTTCACTGCAATATCAACTCTGAAATGCACTTGCAAAATATTATTAATTGTTACTTGTGAGAGCTATGGCAGTACTAGGTATATGCACATACACGCTCACAAACTACTGCAATCATCTTCCTGATGCAAAGTTAAATGTCAGTATTTTAAGAGATGACTGATATTTTTCAGCAACACATATCCAAAAGCTTAAGAATATTACAAATCCTAAAGGTATTTTGGACAGCTCTCCCCGTGCCTTTGTTCTCCCTAAACAAGCAGCAGCATGACCCTGATTGCTGTCAGACCAGACAAACTGTCAGTAAGACAGCGAAGTGCTGCTGTTCTTTAAATAGTTTCCTTTTTAACTTTACCTGGACTGTATTCAGGAGGACACCAGACAGATTTTTTGCTTTGCTTTCTGTGTGTGGCAATTGATGGGCCCTAATGACTCTCCTTGGCTTATATCTGTTACAGATCAGGAAAAGAAGGCCTACGCCAGCATCACTCGTCATCATGAATGAACACATCCCCCCAGGTAAGTGCCAACATACCTTCTAAACACCTGAACTTGTATACACAGGACTGTCTGCAAACTGGTTTGATTAACTGCATGATTTTAAAAATCCAGCATTAATTTTGTAGCACTAAATATCAAATAATGGGTCTTAGGACTGTTTGGAGTAAACCCCTTGAACACAGGTAATTCCTGGCCTTCAGACAATGTCAATGATTTCACAATTTTATCCTCCATGTAAATCTTAGTGTTATGTATAAGGAGAATTAGTATGACCCAGATCCAGTGCTTCCACCCACAAACATGTTCCTTCCCTGGGTGGAGACTTTGGAGACCCATGATGTCCAATATCTAGAGATACCAGGCTGGCTCCAGGGCTAATTCAAACCAAGGAGTTGCTTCTACAAAACAGATTCTCTTCTAGTTTTCTGATAAAACATACAATGTGTGTTTTCATTATTCCTTTTCAACTGTGAATGCATTATCTTCATCCAAGAGTCTCCACAGAAGATTTTCTGTGGGATGGGATAATTTGAGGTTGCAACATACTTTGTCGTATCAATATGACTTCAGAAAGATTCTTTAATAAGCTGTTTAGGGAGTGTTATAAACAAAAAACTCCACAGAAAAGGGAAAATCCTCAACACTTAATCCTTTGGAACACAGTGCCTACTTTATATCAAACTTTTTCTTTGTTTTGCTCTGCAACATTTTTTTCCTGCCATATCTCTTAGTCACCTGGATCTTTTTTTAAAATCTTTTTGGAGAATAGTTTTTTGTCCTTACTTTCACGTAGTTCAGCTCTCAATAATGGTGTATGAAAGATGTGCCTTGGACTGACTTTCTTTACCTTAATGGGATCTACACTGTCTGTGTTGCTAGGACTTAATTTAAAGCAAATTCACCTTGACTGTTAATCTCTTTTGCAATTCCCTTTGTACACTTTGTACTGTCATATTTCCTTTTATAAACAGATACTTGGTACAATACCAAATCAAAACCAAACAAAGAATAAGAGCTCTTTAATTTACAGGAAATTTTACTGTAAACAAAGTGGTGCATGTCTGTTATCACCTTTCCTGCAATGTTCATAATAAGTCTTTAAATAAATCATTTTTATTATGAGTCAGGATTGCTGCAAGTTTCAGCCAACTTCCATATATGCCCATGAGTTAGTATTTGTCTTCACTTATTTAGATTTGCTTATTTAGATATTATTTGTTCTTTCTAGATACTGGGAACTAATATTAATGAATTTATTATAAATTATAACCTTGTCCTGTTTTTAATTTTACATAAAGTCGGATGAAAGTAAAAACTTTAAAAGCAGCTTCATTTTCCTGCCCTTCACCATGAGGTTCATGCAGATTTCCATAGGGTGTCACTTGCTTAATATTGGCAAGTGTTTTGAGCAGGGTGTGTGCAGGTAGCTCTGTAAACCTGCTGAATACAAGGGCTGTAAAGCCAGGTTGGAAAGGCAGACAAGGGGTTTACAATGGAAGTGCAAATACTAAAAAAAGCCTTTGTGGTCTTCATCTTGCGAGGTGCTGTACAGCTCCTGAAATTGTTGTATGCCTTCAGCTTTCAGAGTCAGCTTGTCCTAGGGCCTCTTGACTCCTTCCTGATTTGACCCCAAAATGCTGATCAGATATTGGATTTTGAACAGAATTCAGTGGGATGCTGAATAGAATTTGTCTCCAAAAATAGGAAATTCATCACTGCAAATGGATGCAGTTAATTAAAAAAAAAAAAAAAAGAAAAAGAAAAAAGAAAAAACCATAATAGTAAGGGTGCTAACTTGACACTCCAACAAATTGTTTTAGGAGTGTGATTCCTTAGATCAATGGGGAAGCTGAGCAGCAGAGAATTTCAGTGAAACTGTCAAAGCCATCTTTTTTTATTAGAGCTGGGCTAAACTAGAGTCCTGTCTCTTGAATTTTACCCACTGGAGTATTCCACTTCCTTTATTAGAAGCAAGGAGCTAGTGAAGGATATGCTTCCAAGAGTTTGAAATGTGTGTCCTAATGCAATTCTAAATGTTTGGATGCCCCTGCAAAGTTTACTCAAATTATCTAAACTTCTCTTTCTTTGAAAAACAGAGTCAGGCATACTCTGCAAATCAGACTTTTCTGTAGCCTTCTGTTACAGCTGCTTCTGATTGCAGCAGGAAAAAAAAAGTAGCATTTTTGTGGTATTCTGGTGTTCTGGATGCAGACCCGTCTGGAAACCAGAAGGCAATAAAATGTATTTGGACATTTCAGAACTTCATAATAAATTCAGCCTGAGTTGTTCTGTAAAAAGATATGAAAGTTGTTTTCTACTAAGTCTTCTCGTCGATCCCTGATGCCTGTTACAGCTTTGAGAAGGATATGTCTTCACCTATTTAGGTCAGGTGACTTGTGCTATAAAGTGAAGATGGAATATCTGTTAAGGCTAAGTCATTTTAAACCAATGACAGCTATTCAAAAACTGTAAGAAGAGTCTGCTTGACTTCCTTGCTTCCAAGGAGACACTATTAGACCACACTGAATGATTTAAAGGCAGGTGAGAAAAGTGACTACAGAAGCTCATATCCAGCCTGTAGCATCACTGACTGTCACATTTCCTCATGTTCACTCTGGTTGGCATCATATATAATTGTAATCACAGTCGACAAAGGAGAAATTTGAATTGCAGCAGCAACAGTGATTGCAGGAGACAATATGAGCTTGTGAAGCAACGTAGCAATGAATAAACCCTTAACTCTATCTGTAAGTTCTCTATAAAGTGCTCTTGGCTGGGTTATGTCACATCTGAGTAAAGAAACTAGCACTAGCAAACTGAGGTTTGAGTTATGCAGTTGCTTAAATCTATTGTGCTTCGGTTGCCATCAATGGAGCGATATTTTCTGAGCATCTGATGTTTGATTTCATATCTAATCAGTTTTATTTGAAATTATAAGACCCTTTTTACGATCTGTGAAGGCAAAGACAAGTATAAAGTGACAGAACTACACAAATGGGCAGCATCTCATCCTGTGCAGGCTGCTGCATGGGTTAGTGGGGTAACCCACTCGCATCCTGCTATAGCCACACTTGCTCTATGTCTGCCTTTTATAAAAGGCACATATGCACATGCTTAGTTTTAAAGACATATTTAACTATTACACTACACAAGAGTTCAATCAAAAAATTGTTAAAGCTCTCCTGCTTCCTTTTTCCCTTGCAATATCACTGGAGTCAACAGACACTGAGTATCACCGTCACAAGCAACCTTTTCTGTGTACTCACAGCCTCCTGTCTCCTTACCCAGCATGGCGGAAAACGTAGGAATATTAATTCTTATTATCTGAAATAGAAATCTGAGCATGCTTTAAACTAGAACATCATAATGCAACAGCTCAATAAAAAGCTGGTAGCAAGAGAACTGAGAGCTGAGGGAAGAAAGCACGTCAGACCACAACTCAGGTTTAATACCATTAGGGCTTGCTTTGATCAGAAAACAATGCCAGTGTTCCTGTACAGACTGGCTTTGTCACAGAGCCAACACAACATCAAACAGTCTGGCTGGCAAAGGCTCTTCAACTTATGTCAAAGTGTTCAGTCTGCTTGAAGCATTAGAATAGGGGTAAACATTAGGATAAACTCTGTGTATCTAAATTTTCTATGTATTTGCTGTTTCCAACTCCCCTTTCTGCTTTGTTGCCTGTTCTTTGCTTGTAATGTAAATGTTACTCAGTGTTTGGAAATAGAGCTGCCTTTTTGTGCTTTGTAAATCTCATTTCAAAACAGGAAGGGTATATTATCACTGCAAAAGCAATATAAGACATATCTTCCCGGCATAACACAGTACATCTGAGCTTACTGACTGCTGAAAATCATAACTTGAAGAAAAGCAATCTGTACCTGTCTCCAGACAAGGAAAGTGCTTGCAGCTTGTGTTTGGGCATTAGCAGTTTTGCTTTCTCATTGCTAGCTGATTTTTGGTTATCCAGAAAGGATTCATGCCTTTCAGCTTGCTGTCGCTTCCCCAGAGCTCTGCTGAGATGCCTCATGGGCAGCCTCAGTATTTAGTGCAGCAGCAAACAGCACAGCCAGGTGGGTGGTGGGAGGAAAATCTGTCCTTACACCTTTGTCAATTCCGTGACAGCCCAAAGTAGTTGAGGTTTTTATGCTAAGTTGGTTTTAGACACTCCCAGACTTTCCCTGCACAATAAATCTCATTACCACAGACAGATGTGCTTTTCTGCTGATGCAAACTGTACCAGCATCACATTCTTGATGGGATTAGTGTGAGTCACTTTGCCCAACATTAAGGTTTGTGACTAATATTAGTTGGATGATGCTTCTAGGTGATATGTTTGGGTTTAGATCTAATGATCACATATTTTTTTTCTTCCAAGACAAAATAAACTGAGATCAAAAAAAGACCTACTTAGTAGAGGGTAGGTGTTTTTGGGCATTGTCAAGCTGTTTGCTATACTTTCTTAGGGAAAAATCTCAGCAGAAAACTCTTGGTCTCAGAGTTCATGGAAACTGATATGTTTTTCAAAAGATTGAGATTCTGGTAGTACATACTGCTTACTTTCATCCAAGAACTAGAGAGTGAGTAAGCCAAAAGCAGCTGTTTTCAATTGCAAATTTAGGCTTCTAATGTGGTAATAGAGCATTCAGAAAAGCAGTACATTAATAAAAAACATCATTAAGTGTACATTTTTTTGTTAAACTTGTTGGTCTTTCTAAATGCTAAATGTATATGCTATTTAAGTATTCTGTCTCTTTTTATATCAGTCCAGGAGTCTGTGGAGGTATTTCAATAAGCAATGGAAAGCATTCATGTCCCCTGATACAAGAGGACTGGTATAGCACAGTGTACGTTACCAATGGCACCACGGTGTTCAGAGGCCAGGCACTACTTGTCAGAGCAGTGAGGACCTTCATGTTCTTTCAGCCTGTGCTGCAGAGGACTATCTGACACAGTGAAAACAATGAAATATATAAAGTAAACATTGCATAAGACCTGACAGGTGATAGGGATTCCAGAACAGAGGTGAAAATGTCTGTGCCTGAAAATATCCTGCAGGCTGGTGTGTGACTGCAAATGTTCAGTGGCAAACAACATCCCTTTTTCTCACCTGTATATACTATGCTAACATGTCCTTTAATTTGGGTTACTCTGAACTTATTCTGCAGGTCAGGCTCATGGAAGTCCCTGGGACAAGGCACAGGAAAAGTTCCTCACATATATGCAGTGAGAATACAGACTCCATAAAACTAAAAGGAAAGCTCAAAGGCTGAAAAAAAAAAGGAAAAAAAGGCAAGAACCTGTGCTTGAGCTGCTCTTTATACAGCCCAGAGGGAATGGCTCACACGCTCCAAAAAGAAACAATGAATTTTTTTTTTAAAAAGGGATTTTTTTTGCATCATTCATGAAAATGTTCCATTTAATGAAGATGCTCTGTTTTCATGAGTGTATGAGGATTTTATACACCACTGTCATCACTTGTCCAACGACCTGTCACGCTCCCTGCAGTGCAGCAAGGACAGCAGGCTGCAGGACCAGGCTTGAGTTGGTTGGGTTGCAGTGAGCAGTGCTGTGCCTAAACTGAGGGTTATCACCAAAGCAGACAGTTATACTTTCACTATGGTGAAATGGTTCGAGGTCATGAACACAGTAATTCACAAATAGAAACATTCCCTATGAATATTTTGGTAATTGTGTAAACCACATAGTATGAAACAGTAGGAAACATGTACTATTTCATATAGAGCCCAAATAGAGTCTGGACTGTCTCTCTACTCAGTAATCAGGGAAGGGTCTGACAGCTACTCAGCAACAGTCAAAAAACTGTCATGCATGCTCTGGTCAAAATTCACTTTTTTAACTGAACTTTTCATGTTTATTTTTATCCATGCTTCCTTCATTTTCAGTGTTTAATGATTGACTGTACAGGTGCAGTTTACATGACACATAACCCGTATGAACTTGCTTCTCCTAGTTGGCTGAAGTGAGTAAATTTAGTCAAAACAAGAACGAGTCCCACCCATTCACCAGAGCCCAGCATCCCTCCATGAGATGAGGGAGTCCAGGGTGCAAACGCTGCCTGAGAAAGCTCTGCAGGATGGAAAGAGAGGTTGGATATTCACAACCAGGACTCAGATTTCTGCCTAGATCGGAGAAGTGGCGCAGCTGACAGGACATGAAGCCAAAACCCCAAAAGCTTTGCTCGCTCCCAATATGGGTGGAATTGCATTAATCTATCACTCTTGTTCCAGCCTTGAATACCCAAGAGATGAATTGAAATACTTTTTTATTTACCAGAGCAGCTAAACTCCTAATGTATACCGTGACTTCACTTGTTCCTCCTGCTCCCTGCCTCCTATTGGTTTTGCGTTGAAGGGTCAATGTCCGTGGAACCATCTGAAAGTGAGCGAGGTATTTTTAGCGGCTGAACCTTGTACTCTTCATCTGTTTTCCTTGTTCCTTATACAAAAGCACCATAGAAACAGCCTTCTTGCACCCTAGGAGGTTATTTGCAGATCATTTTTAATATGCATGGCTCCACGTTACAGCTCTCCAGCTGCTTGATCATCCAGCGTCAGGCCTGATAAGCTTTAGAATGTTTACATTTGTTATCGCCCCCGTGTCTACAGCACGACAGAGCCGTGCCGTGGGTAGGGAATTACAGTGTGCATGGCTGCCTAACCTGGTGAGGAAGTTAGCTGGACACATTCTAACTTTATTGCATTCATAAGGCTTAATATTTTCCTGGAGGAGCTCTTAGCAGATTTGCACTGTGCCAAATACTTGTGCACCTCATATAGTTTGTTTTGCTGAATAGAGGGTGAGTTTTCTAGTTAAAAAATGAAGTGCCTAGGTGTAATAACTACTTCTTATAGTCAAAATACTTAAGCTCTATTTAATATAGCTACATGAGCATGCAATTTGGAGTGCTGATGGAATTTTTTAAAAAATTTAGATCAAAATATGTCTAGTTTAGCCTGTGGCAAAGATTCTGATTGTATTTTGAGGGGGGTGTGTTAAATGGAAAAAATCAGAGAATATTTGAAATTAAGTCCATTTCAACATTGTAAGACAATTTTTAAAATAAGAATGTCAAGATTGTTTTGAGATTGTGTTTAAATCAAACTTCAATAATGAGCTAATACTGATGTTTTCAATGTATTTTTTTAGTTCACATCAGGTAATAAACTAAAGTCCATTAATAGATGTTTCAGCCTTGCTGAGGGGAAAAGAATACAACACTGGGCTTTTCTGACCTCTGCTATGTAGTACTTAATGCAGCACTCATTTACCATGGTGACGTGCGTGGAATAAATAGATAATGCAGATAGATGAGAGAGAATCCAGCTTTTAGCACTAACCTCATTATGTTCAGAATATTGGGAAGGGGTTGCACTTAAAGCATCAATCAAGGTAGCCCATTTATTGAGCTTTTAGAGACAAAATTTAACTCTTTATATGGCGTAACCGAAGTAAAAACTTCGCTTCAAAATACATCAAAAGTGTGAATTTAATGAATCTGGACCTAAAGCCAGCAGAGACTAAACAAATTGAACATATCAATCCTGAAGGGTTTTGCCAATTACAGAAGGCTGCAGAAACTCAGTGAGAGTGCAGGGATGTGCAGAGCTTAGCTCTGCTTTCCTGCGAGTCTGAGCTGCCTGTGTCATCAGCTGCTGGCAACAAGATCAGATGGACAAGTCGAGTCTCTTTTTACAGTAACCAAAGCAGTTCTAGGGTAGAATTAAGCTTTATGTCTACTGAAAGAAGCTGTTTTCTCCTTCTCCCCTTCAAAGCACTATTCCTGTGTCTGTATCTAATTTTGTTCTCAAATGGCTTTAGTGGAGGATCCAGAGACTATCAGAGTAGCAGAATGAAGCACAGTGACATGATCCTCCTTTGTTCTTGTTTTCCCTGGGATACCCAGCATGCAGGTGACCCACAGAGAATCGATGTCTTGATATTCTTCATCTTGTGCAACCAAACTGCACTAACAGAGTCAGCAGTGTAAAGCAGATGAAGGTGCATTGCAAAGGTTGTGGTTTTCACCTGAGGTCATGTCCTTCATTCTGATTAGACAAGCAGAGAAAGTCACACAGAAAATGAACATGAGCAAGGCAGACTGGAAGTTCAATACAGCTGTGAGCTCTATTGCACCCTACAATATGGCTTATCCTGGTACCTGGACATCCCATAGCGTAACCAGTTCTGCACTGAGCCTCCACCACTCAATGGCACGTAGTGACAGCATTCCCTTCCAGTCTTTCTGAAGTTTCCTGCCATAGCTGTTCTCAGGCAGTGGTAGAAAGCAAAGATTTGGAAGAACCTGTCCTGGTCTTTCCTTGGCCACCTCCAGAGAGTAGCTTCTCTGGGATCAGTTGAAGCACTTGTTCTGCCTTTTCCCTTTTATCTTGGGATCTGCAGGACAGCTACAGAATCAGGGAGCCATTTAACCTAAAAGTCCAGTTGGTTTGAAAGCAACATATCGGTATTACTAAGAACTGTTTTGTATCCTTTCCTCTTTGAAGTAGAATTGTACTGATGAACTAGAAAGGGAAGGGGGCTGGGTAGGGGAGAAAAAAGAGTTTCCCGTTAAAGAATTGTGACCTGGATGATTTTTTTATCCTGATCAACATTAGGTTTTACTGTCTGTTTTTGAAATACAGTAGACAGCAAGCAGGCTGTTACTGTTATGAGGTGTGCTTTCAAGCCTCCTGAAATGCTGGTGCTGGTGTGTGACTCAGGCTTTCACGTGTACAGCATATCGCACAGGAGGGTGTGGGACAGCTCATTCCACAGAAATCACAGCAAGGTGTTTCTGGTTGTGGCAGTACATGTAGAGATGTATAAAACAAAACCCAGGGTCCCCTGTGTCTCTGGTATGTAGTAAGGTTAGTAGAAATTCTGAAAAAATGCCTTTGGAAATTAAAGCTGACTTATTCTGAGCTAGCAATGATTGCCCTGGGGTGTTTCAGCCTACCTAGTTGTGCTGAAGGCAAGACTGAGATTATGCAATCTTGTTTTGCTCACTCTTTGAAAGCTTGGAAAACTCAACAATAGCTTCACAAAACTGATATTTGCATCTTCTTTTTTGTAAAAAGGGTCCTAACCCCCAAGAAGAACTATTCTTAGCAGCTGCCTTGATTCCCATGTAAGATGATACATGTATGTGAGGAGCTCTCTGCATGTGCATTCTAACCACAAGCAAGCCACAAGCAGCTGGCCAGGACTAGCTTTACAAAGCATTCTTACTGAAATTCTTGAGGTATTACTCCAAAAGGAAGGAAATTGCTAAGGCAGCAATAATAATCACTGGCTAGGGAAAAAAATTTTTTTTTTTCTGTTTTCTTCTCCCATGGCAAATGTCACTTTCCAGAATGTACAAACACATTCAGATATGATACCTTTTTAATGGTTTTATGAGCTATAGCCTGCTAAGAAACGTTTGTTGTTGTTTTGACTGCTGCTGCAGGTTTTTATTTTAGAGCTTAGAATATTCCTACAGCTCCCAGCCGAGAAAGGAACCACTCACAGTGATGGCATTTGCAGCTGTAACACTGATACAAAGATTGTGATCGGTAGGTCAATTCTGAGCCATTTTCCATCACAACTGATTCCTGCACATGAAGTTATTAGAAAATGGTTTAAAAGTATATCCAGGGATTTGCTTGCTAGCACTATATTTCTGGTAATCATGGATTTTACCTCATCATCTTTGCCTCAGTATTGTATTTAGATCTTCAGCCTCTTCAGTCATTGGAACACAGACTGAACCTAAAGCAAGCAAGCAGATGGAAAGTAACACTTTACTAATACTATCCAGTGTTACTGACAGACTCACAACCCTGGGTAGCTGTCTTCTCAAGGTACTTGTCTTCCTTCTGTACTTGAAAGTACTTAAGGACCATATTAAGTCTTCTCACAAACTAATAACATTGTTATGACTTAGTCAATGCACAGAATAATTGCAAGCTGCTTGGGAAGTGTTTGAGTATGAGCATTTGGAATGTTTGGTTAAACAGTAGCAATTATTAACAACAAAACTCAGTAGTCTGGCAGTCTGTTTTACTTGGGCACACTCATTTCAGATTCATGTTTCTGCTCTTTGAACCTAATTCTCTGAGTACTTGCTAGCAGCTACTCGACAGCTCTGGCCTTCCTCTAACCTCTCCAAAATCATTTTTATCTCCACTGTTCTCCTATTTACTTTGTGTGAATCTTATCTTTCACTGCCAGGTGTCAGGCCAGGTGAGAGCATGCTATGAGTGTGGAAAGTGCCCTCAGTCCATACAGCAAAGATGCAATCTTTAGTGACGTCTGTGGTGTCAGAATAGACCCTGTGTCAATGTAACCTCGCAATGAGGGGAGTTCTCATTCTACACAGCTGGACAACTTTGAGACAACATATTGTGCTTTAGGTCTACTTTGCAGTCTTTGTCCTTTGCAGTGTTCGGTATCTCTGTGAAAGTCAAATTTTCTAAGGTTTCCTTGTAGTTTAGTTTGGCTCTCCAGCACTGCCTGGAGCACCCATAAATGATGGCTGTCCAGTTCCCTTCTGGTCCATGCCAGAAAATCAGTATCATCCTGGTTTACATTTATTTGCTGCAAATATAAGGGAGTTTTTTTCTCGCGTGTATCTCAATCTAAATGGGAGATTTTAATTGTTCTGAGTAGCTGTGCATATAACTATCATATGTAGATCATCATGTATCTTTTAAGTCTTACTTTGCTCATTTTGAGACCTGAGTTTTCCAACAACTTTCCCAGTAGACCAAGGATTTTAAACTTCACATCAGTAATCTCAGCGGTTTTCTTCAGTTTGTCTCATTTATTTTTACTTACTTGAATGTATTTACCTGGACTTTCAATGATGTAGTGAGTATTGATACGACTGTTATTCCTTAGGTTAGATAACAGGCAAGAGTTTTGACTAAGAGGCAGTTTATGTATGACTGAAGTTCTTTCCCAGTTGCACTAACTTTAGAATTAGTTTATTACACAATAAAGTATTTTGCCTTTTCTCTCTCCCTTTTTTTTTTTTTTAACCAATTCATGCTATATATATAAGATAAAATACTGACTTGTAAGTCAATGGCAAAACTTGCTGTTGCTTATGGCCTAATAAAGTCAAAGGCAAAATTACTGTCTTTCACTTCCCTCCAACATTCTCTTTTGCCCAGTTTGTTTTGCTGGTGCAGGATTTGCACTGAGCACATGCTGAACTCCTGTGGGACTCATTTTGCCTGCAAACACCACTCAGCTCCCCTGAACACCCAGCAGAACCTGGCACTGGTGAACTCCTCTTTGCCAAGGGTCCGACCAGAGCAGACACCCCAGATTTCTGATTGATTGATTGATTGCTGTTAAATAAATGGTATCTTTTTGGAATGAGTAGATTTTAGGGAGCTTCAAAGCAATGGGGAGGCAAACCCCAATCTAGAGCTCCTGCCCACAGTGACACCCTGTGGTCCTACCAGAGGTTCCTCCCAGCCTTGATGCCAGGGGTCCACACTGGTCAGCTGCAAATTATGTGAACAGGTTAGCTCAGAGTCATTCCTGGTTATTTAGTAAGAGATTTTTACTTGGTCCAGAAAATGTCTCATCTGAGAGAACGAAAGAAAAAAAAAGTACTTACATCCTTCCGGTTAATCTTATTTAGTCAGTGGTTCTTTGGAAGCTGTCTCTACTTTCTTCACCAAAGACGAGTTTGTGCTGCTGAGAAAGCAACTAGAAGAAAACATCTTCAAGGCTAGCATTGTTTATATTGTGAATTAAAGCCAATCTTTGCAATAGTTGTCCAAACGAAATGTTTATTTCAAGCATGTTTCTCCCTGGGTTGATTACTTCTCTGGGAAGACCTGCCAGGCCTGTAATTGTCCCCATATCACAGATCCAGGACTTCACATCAGGAAGTCTGTTCCCTGCACCTTGCTCACCTGACCCTCTCCTATGGAGCAGGACAGGGCCTCTCGTGTTTCAGAAAAAGAAAATTCTCCATGGAAATAATTTTTTCCTGACAGGTTTTTCCACAAAACCTGTTTTATATCCAGTCATTCAAAGCCAGGACAGTATCAGAAAAAAGTCTTACCAAGCTGGCAGCAGCTGGAAGAGCACAAAGTCAGGCAGAAATGCAACTCCAAGACAACAAGCAGAAAACTTAGTCCTTTTTTATGAAGGGAGAAAATAATTAAATTTTAATTCTTTTTCAAAATATATTTTGAGATGCTATATTTGATTTATGGAACTTATTTAGAATTTGTCTTATACTAATATTTATCATGTATTTTAGGGAGAGGGAATGAAAAATTTGGAACAAAATGCTTAGGAGAAGGATGATTTTTGTGCTTGTAATAATTCATGACTGCTCTGTGGTAAGGCTGCAGACCTGATTCATCACTCTTGTATTCTAGTTTAATGCCAGTGAAATGAGACTGATTTCCATGAGTCTGGCATGAAGCTGGAATAACAAGGTGGTGAATCAGGCACTATAATTCCCTTCTGAGAATCATGTGATGTAAACAAATACATTCAGATTCACATTTGAGGTTTGTAATGTCTCCAGTTTCTTCCCAAATAGATTATGTTTACCAGAATGCATGTTTTAAAGACATTTAGATCTGTGTAATTTGTGAAAGGTGGTTTTATTTCATATTCTTGTGACTGTGCAGGTTAAAGTGGGTCCTTAGATACTGTCTGTATGATCAGAGATGTGGATACTGTTTGGATCAGATGCTATTGTGTGCATCAGGAGGAAAAGGATGATTGTTCTTTTTATTTAGTGGCTGACTTTGAGCATTATTAGGAAGGATTTGGTCTAACAAAGGAGATTGTAACCCCTACTCTCAGTACTAGTAATGGCTACTTGAATACTGAAGGTGGGAAATCCAGGGCTGTTTAAATAACTGATTTACTTGGGAAAAAAACAATTAAGTGTCCAAACAGCAGATTTGTTTGGTCTGTAGTATTTTCGTGAAGTAAAAAGGTCTGGTTAGAGACAGGAGTTAGCTGTGAAAAGCTGTGCTATGATCTCTGAGACAGAGGGACGAGAGGTCCTTAGGTGACAGCGCTGTCAGCACGACGTGGGGCCTTTCCAAACCACACACCTGAGCTGCAAGCGCCTGGCAGGACAGACAGGCATGCAAATGCCTGTGTATGCAGCAATTCCTCTCTGCCCTATGTTTTCATTAATGCTTGCTATACAAATCTTGTTATTAGCGCTCCCTCAAGGGCCAGCAGTAATTTAGATGCTGATTAGTGAGTGAGATGCAGCAGCACCGCGGCACACGCTCGCTCTTGTCAGCACTTGAGCGAGGAGGGGAGCAGAGCTCCCAGCTACGCCTGCCACAGCAGCTGCATTCCGCAGCCTAATGAGGTGCTCCTGCAATGGGAATATTTTCAGAAACACATACTCACTCCAGGAGGGCTTACCAGGATATTTCTTTGTAATTAAATGTAATGACATCTAAACCCATAGTCAAGTTCTCATTGACAAACACTGGCAAATAAAAACCAGCAAGCGAAAGTCAAACAATTAACTGCGCAAGCATTTTTTATGATTGTCTTTCTTGAATTTTCTTCCTTTTCTTACCTCAGTGGTTTAGTAAAAAGCGATGAAATGCTAGCTGATGTGGCAATGTGTAGATAGGACCCTGGCAAAAAGAAAACATTCAATACTTTTTGGTCTTGCTGTGTCTTCTAGAAGTAAGTAAAAGTAGTTGTGATAGCAGAAAAAACAAATATGTCAGTCAATTTCTAAATCAGAGTTCAATGAGCTTGTTTTACAGATATCAATGGCTCATACAGATGGTGATGGTCAAACACCAGCGAGGTAAACTGGTAGATTAAAAAATATTTATTTTATTTTACTGATGGAGAAATTGAAATGTGAAATGACTGAAACATAATTTTCAGAAAATTTTATCTTTTTCTGCCACCAAATGGCAGAAGAACGAAGGATTATTTTGAATTTTATCCATTTCTGGTTGTAGTTTCTAAAATTGCATGAGTCTGTGCCATTTAAATGTAAGTTTTCAAAACAAGTGGTCTGTCTTGTTGAACAAAAAAGGCTGGGAGCACATCTCTGCCCCCAGTGTCCAAGCACATAAGCACCCCTCAACCCCACACCAGGAGGAGAGAACCACCTCTTCATTACAGGAGATGGCTAGGTGGACCCATGGCCAGCAAAATTATTGTCCAACTCTATGCCATCACTCAGCACATTGATCAGAAGTCAGCCGTTGGCTCATTTCTTTCACAGCTTCTGACATCAGCCTTTCTCATGGACACAGCCCTGCTTGGCCAGGAAGATAATTCATCAAAACTAATGAAAAGAAATGGAACTGTGTGAATAATTTCATAGCAGCAGCACTCTCTGGTTTGTCTCTAGCTTGGGGTGCCCTGCACTAGGTTTGCATGTGAAAAGCTGGATCCATGCTTCTGTTCACTTACTTTGCTCCCTCCAGTGGCACTGTATCTACAGGGGTGGGGGCAGGATTATAAGGTGGCTCCAGACTAAACACTGTGTCCCTAAAGTCTGTCATCAGGCTCACTTCTTTCAGATTCAAACCATAACTGTTTAAAATATTCTTTAAAACCTGTTACAGGCATGTAGCTCATGGGCTATTCCCACTATCTGGGCAATTAAAGACCATTGTTTTTATTACTCTGAAGAGAAAATTTAGACACTATGACATAAACTAACCAAATCCAAACCTATCAGCCCCCTGTGAATTTTATCTGTTCAGCTGTGTTTTCCCAAGGAAAATTTCAAACTCTCTACAATAAGCTTTCTCCAACAATTATACCAGTCTCTTACTGAGTTTCTTTTGTGTAAAAACTGACCTCTCTGACCTGTTCTGTTTCTCCAGTGCCTGACTGAAACCCTGCAGAAAAGGCTTTTATTTGCTCTTGCCGAGGGGAAAGCAAGCAGGGTACTTAGCTGGATGAGATAAGCCTTTGCTGGATGAGACCACTGCAGAGCCCATGGGTGATATCAGAGGCCAATTCTTTTAAAATAGTTCACCTTTTGCCCTGCAAAGCTGCTCCAAGTGCATTAACATTATCCAGGGGGAGAAGCAAGGCAGCTGAATTTTGATCTTACTCTAAAACCACCACAAAGCTTCCCCCAGCATGGACACTGCTATTTACACAGCAGTGGAGACCCATGGAAGCACCACCAAGAAGATTTCATTCCAGCTACAGCCAGCCTCCTGCCTCTCAGTTCTTCTCTGACTTCAAACAACACCACCTTTGGGGGAGCTCAGATTATTAGATCAGCTCAGCTGAGGGGGACGTGCTAATAAAGGTTCAAAGAGCTCTGCTAACAGGAGTGTTTGGGAGACAACCCCCCAGTGTTTCTTCAACCTATTTCAGCAACGTGGTTGGGCCAAGTCTTGCAGGCTTCCCTGCAAGTGGGTGAGATTTTGCCCTGGGTAAAGGCTAAAGCTTAGAACGCTGATGCTGAAAGGGAGTCTGTGCAGGCAGATGGGCATGCAGAAGTGACTTTCCTTAAAAAACTAAGGCTTTGTTTCAGAAAGTCTATGCACATATCTGGGTTGATGGAAATACCCTTTAGACTGAACCCTTCTTTGCCTATTTATTTATCTGAGGATACTGACAAAAGCCTGAAATCCTGTTTATTTTGCCAGGTGCCACTCCAGCCTACATGAGGTAAGGATCACACTAGGCTCAAACATTATTCACCCAGCACAAGGGAAAGTCCTTAACTCCTTTTTCAGCATGGGTGTAAAAAAGTCTCTGAACAAAGCTCCAGTTGTGTTTTTACATACCTCTACTTAGGTATCTACAAGCCCATTCTCAGGTCCTCACATGATTTCTATGACATCTCTTAAAAACACAAAAACTGTCAAGAAAGTACTTGGCTAATTAGATTCCTGTTAGCTAATTAGAGCAGCTGAGAATAAGTTAAACTGGAAAAAAGCCATATGTTGGAATTTGGCATAAAATACAGCTATGTTGTGTTCTGTGAGCAAAGTTGTGGTCTGTGAGGAAGGAAAATGGAATATCATTTTCTTCCCTTCTGGCCCCAAAAGGAGAGCAAACCTGTAGGGAGAAGTTACCTACTGACAGCTAGGGGTTTGTTTCATATATGAGCTCTTCACTTTCTCCATGATATAATTGCTAAGTTATAAACATGAAAAGTGTATTTCTTATTCTGTATAACTATGATTTTATTGTGAGCAGAGTTCTGCCTGCACAGCAGTCAACAGGAACTAAAGGATGTTGACAAGCCAGAGATTTCATTCTGCCCTGTGAATCAAGTGATATCACAGTCTGATATTTGTGATTTAGTTTCTGATTGTTTCCTGACCCTTCCCAAGATGAATTTATGCTCTAAGAGTTAACTAAAGAAATTCAGTTTATAATTGTCAATGGATTTGAGAGGTATTTGAGGGTGGGAGATGCATGGCTTGTTTGACTTCCATAGGTGGAAATGTCTGATTTGTAGTTGCTAACTGATTATGTTTTTTCTTACCTTGTACCTTCCATTCTCACTATAAAATCTGTTGTCACAGAGATTTTCTACATGATCTCTTGATGCCACTACTGACCTTTTGCAGGGAGAGCATTAATTCCTACTTGTATTTACTCTCACAAGGACACTTTCCTAGTAAGGCTGCTGTAACAACATGATTTCATTAATTTATTTAGACTGCTTTATAAAGTAACTAAAGGGTTTGTTTATTTTATTCTCTCTGCCTCAGTCTATGGCATTTGGGGATTTAGGCTTCCCTTGTTCCCATTCCTTGTCACTACTCCTTAAAAATCTATACTCTTGATTGACTCTTATCCATCAAAATACCTGTCAAAAATAAGGATGTGATCCTCATTCTGTCCTCAAAAATAAACTCATGTCAAAATGCACCATTGCCCAAACTTCATCTCCAGGCAGCTGTATCTTTGCCTCCATCTCACAACTCACTTGAAACACTTCATGACTCCTGCCTTGAGTTTGTATCTTTCAGTCCCTTAGGTTACCTTCTGATCTCTGTCAACTGATTTGGAAAATTGTTTCTTTATGTGATTTTATAAGTTGTTCTTAAATGTACATGTTATCTGATGCTTCTCGTTGGCACTGTTTGCCCTGTGGATATGAATGGTTTCTCTAACTCCATACAGGACCAGTTCCTATTCCCAAAGTGGCCTGTCATATAAAGGCTGCTGGGTGAAAGGAAAGGCTGTAAATATTCCAGTTCTGATAGTTTTAATATCACATCACTCAGAACACTAAATGTGGAGGCCCAAAGGGCTGGAATTGTGCACATTCTCAGGATCAAGACCTGAAACACAACAAAGCTGCTGATGGCAGTTTTTGTTCCTTATGCAAGCCGCAGCTTGGGTTTACAAAATATATTTTTAATCTGTGCAAATTTAGAGTTTCAGGAAGGAATGGGATGTAACTTACTTTTCATTGTTCTTTGCTGAAAGTTCCTGAAAGTTCAAATCTCATCATTTAAGCTAAATCCAGTATCCTGAATTAAAAGAAAAAAAATCCGGTGCTTACTCATTGAAATGTGTTGGTATGTAACCAATAAGAAAGGCTGCAAGCATGTAAAAAATCATCCATTTAGCCAGCCTGGCTTCATAGCCCAAAGTGTTTTATGGACTTGACTAGACACTGCTATACTGAAATAGACACTGCTATACTTATTTACAGGTAGGGAAGTCAAGGAGGAGGTCAGTGACCTTACCAAAGTTCATGCAAATGTCAATGGCAGGAAACTGGCCTCCTGATTGTCTTGTCTAATTCTGCATCTGTGGGATCATGCTTTAGTAATCAGCACTGTTTTCAACTACACTTTTTAACCCTGAGTGTGAGCGACTCGAATATTTTTCAGCGAGAGGTAATGGGAAATACTTACATCTGGTGAGTCAATTGATGTTTGCAAGATGTACAGTGTCAATGGTAAAGAATGTGATAGAAAATGCAGTCCATCCAGCTGCATGCACTGGCTCATCTCCCCATACACAGCACACCACAAGCAGCCAGTGTCTAGAGAATGTCAGATAAAACGATATTGCCTAGACCTAACCCTTTGCTCAGACCTATGTTTACAGATCTGTCACACCTCAGTGAAAATTACACACTGATATCTGCAAGTGGAAAATTTTAGTGGGCCCACTGGTGCAGTGAGAGTTTGATGTCTCTGTCTTTAATGGCATTTTATTTTAGAGCTCCAAACTACTGTGTATCAAATATCCTGCATGATCTTTGTCAAATATTTCTGAAATCATCAGCAGAAGACAGATGCTGTCTGGCCATTAACCACATCAGGACAACCGTAGCAAAATAATTTGCTCATACAAAACCTGGTTACATGCCAAGGTTAGGAAGATCCTTGAGCCTCCTCTGTCATACAATCTTACTTAGTTGCTTATACAGATTCTCAGAGGTGCTTATTTTTATTAGAAATCTCAAGGTTTGCCAATTCTGCCATACATCTAGTCTAAAGCAAATTAAGGCAACAAAAGTAAGAAGTTTCAGGAAAAATTTCAGTCTGGTAATATCATGAAATTTCAAAGGTGAAAGATTGCTCTTTCTTAAGCTTTGTTTTGTTAATTTTACATGTTATTGTGAGGCACTTTTCAGTATCAATATTGGTATATTAATAACTTAACTGAGGTGAGGTTCTTGTTACTGTTTGAGTGCAGTAGAACCCTTTGTGAGTTTGCTTCACACCATTTGGCAACCGGGCCTTTTGTGACCATGGAAGAAAACTGAGTCCCTGGGCAGAGCAGCCCTGTACCCTGACAGCCCCACTTGCAGTGCAAGCCCTGCTGCCAGCCTGCACAAAGGACCTGCTGCTGAAGGCACTCCAGCACTCGCTGTTATTCACAGGCAAAAATGGGAGTTAAGTGCCTCAGATGCAGTGCTTATGTCTAAATGCTAATCGGGGCCTCTGGCTTTCTGAGACTCACAAATGAGAAAGAAAAGCTGTAAATAGGAAGGTTAATTCCTTATTTACAGCGGTGCTGTAGGTTCAGGGCAGAGTTACAAGTGTTAGCACTGAGAAACACTTCTGTATTAACTTTTATCTTTCCATATTTTTTTTTCTAGAAAAAGATGAGAAGAGAACAAACATCTCACAGGCAGAGGTAAGTTATTGTAATTTTTTTGACGTATTTATTGTTAAAATATGTCTATTCTTAAAAACACATGGAAACTCACTGATTCTTCCTGGTTGATACTTCTGTTTACACTGTCATGCCATCTGCAGTAACACAGCCTTTTAAGAACCATCATTTTCAAACCAGGGCTGTGTAAAGCTGTGCTGTGTGTTCTGCCAGCTCTCCCTTCCCCTGAAGCAGGGAGCTGGGAGAGGCAAGCTTCCCCTCTGCCTTGCTGTCAAAGCATAGCAAACCCAAGGTGCCCCTGCCACTTCACCCCATCCAAGCATTGCAGTGGATCTGCAGGTCACTGCTGGGCCACAAAAGCATTGCAAACACCTCTCCACTCTCTCCATCACTTGCCAAGCCTACAGCAGGCAGTGCAGTGATGTTGTTTGCACAAGAGTTAGAAGCTGGCTCCTCCGATCTCATTTTCTAACCTCCGCTTGCAGAGTTCCTCCAATTCCCTGATCCCTTTCTCCTTCACCCACTGCTCAGAGCAGCAGACAGAACTTTAAATAGCAGCAGGAGGTATTGATTGGTTCAAATTTGAACTCCAATACAAACTTATAAAGATTTACTGGTGTGAGGTTCACCAAGCTGTCCCATAGTGTTTATAAATAGCTTTCTGTCTCCAAAGAAGACAATATTTTATTTATAAATGTTATCATTCTATCCATTGTGATAAGCTAAGATAATAGGATTAGCCCTACTTGTGTGAAAGTGGTTCTCTTAAGAGCTATTTCAAATATTCCATGAAGAAATAGATCTGATTAAAGTTCACAGTCTATATATTAGGCATTTTTAGCAAATGTTTGGGGAAAGGAAATGTCATTAATACAACTATAAACTGATAAAATGAGGGAGGGGAAAAAAACTTGGCTACACACAGTTTTTCCTTAACCTTTTTGTTAGGAGTGTGATGGTACTTATGTCTTCCAAAGCTAGCTACGGGTGTACTGTATGTACATTTTCTTTGTCCTTTTTATGTAGACATATTTCATGTTGGTATAATAGTAACACAAATTTAGCTGCTTTCATTTTGCAAAAGCTACTCTGCTTTAGCACTGAATGTGCTCCAGTTAGTTCTTGCTAACTAAACATTGGTATAATTACACTTTTATTACTCTATGTGTAATTTTACTACTATTATTTTGGAATAATTTGTCTTTTGTGCATAGATGTGATTCTGGGGACACAAAAAGTTTAACTGTGTCTAAATACAACACTCAACTGAGGCTCAATTAAAGGCTGAGTGGTTGGCTGCTGAAATTATTATCTTCGGTATAATAGAACACTTTGAAAAGGTGCTTGGGGAAGGATTTTCCACTAATTTATGTTAAAATTTATATATTAATATTTCAGTACTACCTTACACATACATATAATCACTGATTACACTGTAATTGGAATGTTGGTTAATGTAAACCTTGCAACTATTTTAATAGATGCAAAAATTTATTTACCTTAAGAGAATGAATTACACAGACTGTTAAAAGCACAGACTATCCTAATTTTATGTTTAACAACATTTTTTATAGAGTGAAGGGTAATTTTCAGTAGTATTGGGTCTGTCTTGTCTGGGAGTCATAGAGGTTGTCCATTTAACACATATTTTTGTCTGTCTAATCTTAGTTTTCCTGTATACCTGAAAGCCCAGGAGCTGGCATCAGTTGTACACGATATGTTTTTCTTAGAAACTCCCAGATGGGCGTGTGCACCCTCTGAACGCAGCGGTGGGGCAAGCCCCGGAGCTGCCATGGACAGCAAGCTCTCGCTGTGCCCGTCTCTCACCGCCTCTCTCTGTTTTGTCCCTCCCCAGTCGCAGAGCGCCTCTCCCAAGCAGAGGAAGCAGAGCGTCTTCACCCCTCCTGCCCTCAAAGGTACTGTGCAGGTCCTGCCCCTGCCCCTGCCCCTGCGCGGCTCGGCGGCTCCTCTGGCGGAGGACAGCGGGGTCGGAGCGGTGGCTGTGCCCGGGGGTGGCACGGCTGGGACAGGGCTGTGCCCAGCCACCGCCGCCTTCGCGCTGCGGTCACCGCCCGGCACTGACCCCCTGCCTGGTGCTGACCATCTCTGTACCCTCAGCACAGAGTCCTGCTCTTTTAGAGAGCCCTGCAAATTTATTTGTTTGGGAAAAAAAAAAAAAAAAAAAAAAAAAAGGGTTTTTTTCTTTTATTTTTTTT
>VZTJ01000889.1:3856544-3868710 GCA_013397795.1 Orthonyx spaldingii
AGAGTTCTCTGTTTCTTATTTGAAACCACTCCCCTATATTCTGCCTCTTTTTCCAGGCAGCTGTTACAAGGAGAACAACCAAAACTGTGGGCTGGATATCTGGTCATAGGAAGTGTGAAGGCTTTCTTGGAAAGATAAGGAAAAACCAGAAGTCTTGGTAAATGTTTTGAGGGCTAACATGCTTTTTAGGAATACGCACAAAAGCAGCAGGAATATCACCTGGGATCAGAACAGCTACATTTAGGCCTTGCTTCTTAAGGAGTTGTGAACAAAATTTGACTTGATGGTGCTTGCAGTGAATCAAAGTCTGTAGTGATTCACCAGCACTTGTGACTGACACTTGTCAGAGCAGGATTATTTTGCAACTGCAGACTAAAGGCCATCCTGCCAGGTGTCTCTTGATAGATAATGAATAAGTAAATTTCCATTTGTCTACTTAACACAATTTATGACTTGGCAGAAAGGGTGGGATATCTGATTTGTTGTGTGAAATACTGCCACTGTCATGAGGTAATTTACCATATCAGCCAATTCTATGTATCTCATTCTGTAGTTTCAATTCTCTAATACTTGCCCTAGCCACAGTTAAAAAATCACTCAGCTGTCACACAAGACTGTTTGTCCAAATGGGCTGAAGTTTTTGTGCTGAATATTAGAAATAATCTTACTACGTTCAATTACAGTATTTTTTCTGGAAGGAGAATGTTGTGCATGGACAGCAATAATAGCTATTGATCTCACTGCTGTACTATTTTACTGTACAAGTCTAAACTAAATACTGTGCAAATGACACTGTGTAAAACAGGTCCTCATATCTCCTCTCAAGAACTGCAGCCTACACAGCATTACCTGTAACACCCTGCTGACACCTGGGGAAGTGCCTGGCAGAGTTTATTTCTGCATCAGCTTAATTCTCAGGGAACAGTAGAAAACTAGGAGAGTATGTCATTCAAAAAAGATCACAACTAACCTGAAGTATCTTGTAAACAGCATAAAGCAGAGTGCTCTCCTCCATACCTTAGCACCCTAAACTACACCATAGTCCCAGATAGACTCTTGGGAGCTGATAACCCTTCCTGTAAACAGGCTGCATTGCTCCAGCTTTACCGTGCTGTTACTGTCATAAATACGATCTTTTTTATTTAAAAATTACCTGGTGGAAAAAATTCATTATTCTTCCTTCTCACTGGTATGAAAACATTATTTTTTTTGTAGTTTAGACTAAGAGACTGTGAGGCAAACATATAGCAATGTGAAATACACAGTGCTATGAAATGCACAAAGCTATTTCTACTGAGAAATACAGAGTTTTTGTAATGATTTAAATTATTCTAGTTTTATAGCAGTTGAAGATAACACTATTCAGCAGTATTTTCAGAATAGCAGGCTTCACATTTGCACACTCCATAACTTTGAACATATATATATATATATGTATATTTCCTGTGCACTGTTTTCCCCCATTATATTCATAATGTGGTATTCAACATACAGTAAGAAAATAAAATTCTTTACAGCCCCTTGTCGGCTCCATACCCTCCAAGGCTGTTATTAATGAAAGGTGGGATAGACTTTAATCTGGCCTTACATTTAAAGCTGGAGATAACAAATGGAGTGGAGAAGAGGGACAAATATTTTCATTTGTTAACTTCTCTGGCATTTTAGTAGTTTGTAGCTGCTGTTAACTCAAAGTTCCCAGAAATAAGCCAAGTTTGCAGGCAGTGGAACTGAGCCTGGAAGCTGAGAGAGGAGCTGTGTGTGGAGAGCTGTGGGAGAGACGAGGAGCTCTGGCAGGAGCTTTGCTCTGTGCCTGCAGCACAGAGGGATCAAGAGAAACCGTGGGCAGAATCGTGCTTCAGCCTGACTCCAAATCTCCAAGGGGCTGAAAATAGTTTTGTTGCAGTTTTGGTATGTTTATTGAAATAATTACAAAACTCTGTGAGAGAAAGGTTGCTGGTTTCTGAATTCCGGCTAAGCAGGAGAGAGAAAGAGGAAATGAATGTGCATGTTGTGGTTATAGGAACCCATATAAAATGGGAAATTGTTGGCATGGTTGAAAAGAGCAGAAGCAACATCAGACAATGGTGATGACTGGTTACAATACCAGAACTATAGTACAGGTTATATGAGATATCCAAATACATGAAAATATATGCAATGGATGGAAATGCAGTACTGCTGAGGTTTTACCTATCATGGTAAATATACGGAGATCAGCTCTTAGTTAAATTGCCCAGAGGAGGGTTTGCATTGCCCAGAGAGGTTGTGTCTGCTCCATCCCTGCAAGTGTCCAAGGCCAGGTTGGATGGGGCTCTGAGCAACCTGGTCCAGTGGGAGGTATCCCTGCCCATAGAAGGGGGGCTGGAATGAGTTGATCTTCAATGTCTCTTCCAACCCAAACCCTTCTATGAATCTGTGATTTTATTATATGATATATATGTGGGCATATTTTTCTCCTCTGCCACAGCACTTACTAAACTAAAACTCAAAGTTATTAGCTGTCTAAGATCATCCCCAAATATTTCAGTTGCTCTAGCTCAAGGCCAGGCTGTGGCTGGTGCAGCAAGCTGTAGCAAACCTGGTGCAACAAGCAGGTTCTTATGACTGTGTATCTGTGTGTACTTTGGCTCCTGCTTTTATTTTCCTAAACGAAAACACACCAGAGTTCCTACAGACAGAGCAAATAGCTGACTCATCTCAGATCATTGTTCTTTTTACTGGAATACAGTGTGCTGGAAAAATCAATGTGAGAGCTATTGATTTAAGTAGTAATCTGGAGAGGGACTCAGCCAGCCAACCAGATAACAGCTCAGCATGGTGTGCTTCTTAGTATTATATTACCAAACCTAATGGATGTCAAAGAGGTTTTCCATTTTGCTTTCACAGATATTTCTTTTCCTAACCTGCCACGCTACTGTTTGTTAATTCCATGCTCTTATGTAGCATGCAAGTCAGAATCTGAAGATTGCACCAAACTAATCCATCACATTTTCTATATGTTGTGATTCACCTCTTGTCACAGTTTCTTCTGTGTATAGCAGTGATCTTAACTGAGGATTCATCACCTCTAGTTTTCCTCTTTGTGTCACTTTTTCTTCTGTTACTCATGGGCTTTTATGCCTGACCTTCAAATTTTCTCATTCTTTAAGGTTTTCTTCTTCATGCGTGAAAGTTGGCTTGAACTCCCCTATGAAAAATACCATAAAAACAACCACAGGAATGATTTGCAATTTGAATAGTCACCAGTTTTACCTTGGGCAATCTTTTCCAGTCACTTCTCACTGTGTAAGGCCTTTTTCTCCTATTTACTAATCTGCTTCTTCTGTATGACAAAACCAAGAAGAATCCTATGATCCTTTTCCAAAGTAGATGTCCAGCTGTTTTAGCACAAAGATCCATCCATCCATCCATCCATCCATGCACAAAAAGCATCTTTAGAAATATCTTCATTATTCTGCATGGTGGACTAGAGGAGCCCCTGGAAGTCTCATTGGAGTCTCATTTTTTTACCCTCAAACTTGCCAGGAAAGTCTAAAATGGGAGGATAACCCTCCCAGATAGAGAGGCACCAAGTGAAGGCATCTTAGACTGCCAAGGCAGAGGCAGATTGCATTTACCCCACATAATGGTGCTTCCTTGGTGTTTCATTACCACTTGAAAATCACAAGAGCACATTTGAGTCTCAGAGCTGCAACTGCAGCTTTTCATCCCAGGGCATGCTTTGTGCTGAGGCAGGTTTCCTTTTACCTAGGTAGTCATGTTTCGTTTGGTATCTCAGCTCATCCTTGGAAGGAAATGCAGACGGCAGTGACAGGACGTGAGGTTTACAAAGACTAACAGAAGGCAGCCTGAGCTGTTCCCAGACCTGCATTGCTCCCTAGAGGTCCCAAATCCCCACATCATCTACCAGCTATTGCTATTAATACTAGTGGCTATTTAAATGCCATCAAGGTCTCCCCCTGTGAAGGAAGTGCACATTCCCAAGTGATTTGAGGATTTCATTAGCAGTGAGTCTACTGGCCTGGATGTGCTAGAGGTCAGGAAAATAGGAAAACTTCACTCATCTTATTTCAGTCTGCAAGAGGCTGTTTAGATCAGATCGAGATCCTACTAATTTCATCAGGCTTTAAAGAAACTTCTTGTAGCTGTCTGTGTTCACTGGACCACCTTTGCAATGAGGAGCCATCAAATCATAATTAAAGTCATTCCCCACACAAGTGAGAGACACTGTTTTCCCTCTCAGCCTTTTGGGAAATACATGCTTTAAATTCCCCTCTTAATGTATTTTTCTTTGCATAAAAACAAAGGCTTTTTCTTGAGCTAGGCCCCAGCTACAAGATTTGAAATGGGATTAAATCAGAGTTGTTATAGATCTAAGGAACATTCAAAGACATTATTTTGGTTTGAGTCATTAAAACAACCAGAACTCACTGGCTTTTCCCAAAGTGTTCAGACCCAGGGATTTGATACATGCATAATTCTAGTATTTACAATGATGGTTGATATTAAATGAGCTCTTTCTAGCTTCTGCCATGAATTTCAGATGCTCAGCTTGTTTAGTGCCTGCTTGTTCTTCTCTCCAAAGGAAACAACATGCAGAATAAATGATTAAAATCATGATGTCCCTCCTGAAATATGTAATTTATTAGAAGCAATTAGTACAGTATGTGGCCCTCATCCAAATTTGTAACCCCTTAGGCCAGCTTGATGATGTCTGATGCATCTCATTACTTTGTGACTGAAGGTTAACAACGAGCATGGGTAGAGTCTGGAGACATTAAGGATTATTGTTAGTATGGTAAGCACTGAGTTTGGAGCCCACGAGAATCATTGTGGAACAAAAATCTCAGGTTAAATTTACACCAAGTGGCAGAGGAATGAATTTTTTAAGTCTTTAGCAGTGACTATAAAGACTTGTATCATTTTACAGGCTGCCTTCTTACATGGCAAACTGTGAAGAGCTTCTAGTTTTAACTAAACACATCAGCGTAAGAACACGAAACATCACACTATTCAAGAAAGAAAATTTCAATGTCTTTTTGTGGTTCTGCTTCATACATAGGCTTAAATTTAATTTTTAGGAAATTAATGTTAGCCACAGTATAAAACATCTTGCAGTGTCTTCTAAACATCAAGGCCGGCTTGTGAAAATTCGCAGACTGAGCTGGTGTTCAGTCAAACTTTTCTTATGTGGGTGAGTCACTGACTCAGGCTATTACATTTTCCCAGTCTCTCCAACAATGATCCTTTTTCAAAGATGATTGTGCTGCACGTCAGCCATGAGGCCAGAACAGGAGATGGAGGTGGTTTTCAATTATCCTCTCAGTCCTGAGTGTGTATTTTGGACCTCTGTCCTTTTCCAGTAGGCTAAAGGGCTGTGGTAACTACTGGGTGGGGGGGCTGGGACTACTCCACAAAAGCAGGCACTGTCCAGTAGCTGGAGCAATCCCTGAAGTCGGGGCAAAGTCTTCTCTAATGCGTTAGCAGAGCTGCCATGTCCCTGGAGCAACATGTGCTCTTTAGCCCGGTGGTACCAGTTCTTCAACACATTGCCTTTAGGTAGAAAGTCTGTCTCAGCAAGTTGTTTCTTGGGTAACAGAAGGCTAAGCTCTGCCTCGTTGTTTATGTGCACTGCTCGTGTGTGTTCATGTGTTGTGTTGTGACGTGACAAAACGCCGTCAAGGCATTTAGTTTCCTGGGTGGAAGACCCACAACTGTCTGGATCTTCTGAAGCTCTGGGAATAGAAGATTTATGCTGCAGTTTTGTATCATTGTGTTTTTCCTTGTCCCTAACTAGGTTGCAAGAGGTGCAGCTTTCTTTCCAAAACTACTTGTTCTCTTCCTTTATACACTGTTCTTAGCCACATCTTGGTCAGACGCACCTCGATGCAACCACACCACTTGATACAGGATGGCCTTGAATAAATTTCCTGGCTATCTTTACCAGGGTATCACCTTCTAGTGCCTGGTCTCTTTCCCTTCGTTCTACCCTCCTCTCTCCTTCCTCAGATTTGTACAGTAGGATGATGACAGTAGATCCAATTAAAAAAAAAAAAAGCTAAATTAATTAGTGAATCGCTGTATTGGTGACAGGGATACATCAGATTGCTGCCATCTCAAGTTCAGTTGGCTGCCAGCGCTACGCTACTGCCCAACACGTTGGCAGACACTGCTGTAGTCTGTATTTAATTTCTTACTGTTGGCAGCTTTGAATACATTTCATTTCACACAGCTGGCAGCTCCTGCTTCAAAATGGCTCTGGCCTTGGCTGCAATAAATATTGTAGTACCTATAGAGAGACCAAGGTGTCCAGTGGAGACTAAACTTGACATCTGTTCTACAGAAAAACTGGGATGTTTGTGTTATAACTTGTCATCTGCCACTATTACCTGGAGTGAAAAAGAAAGGGCTGTGTTGAGCACTAATGTCAGTCCCTAAATTACCATGTGTGGTCCAACACAGACCAAAGTCTGGGGGAGTATTTCCACTGACCTCATTTGGCTCAGCATGAAGTCCACATATCTGATAGTTCCTTCTAATCTTTGTGCAATGAATGCTAAACTGACCTCCTTCTAATGGTACAACTTTATTTTTATGATAGAAGCTAATCTTAGAAAAATACTGTGAAACAGCGTTTATGACTTGAATATAGTGCTGTTAAGCATTGTTGTATTAAATACAGAGCAATGTAAACATCATATTGTTTCTAAGCAGTAAGAGACAGCACTAAAAAGTCAACCTTTTAAGAGCTTGACAACATAAAATATAGAACAAGAATGTGGGAGACATAATAAATATTTTAAAATGTAAAGTAGAAATCCCAGGAAGGGCAGCATGTGTTGTTCTGGTTACTTTATACTACAAGGCATATTTACAGTGAAATTACAAAGATTTTGGCAGTGTTATGTTCTGAATTGAAACAGCTTTTGAAGAAAAGATAATGTTGTTATAGGAGAAGATGTAAGATTCTTCTGAAGTCAGTCATTTGACAGGGCATTAAATTTTATTTCCTTGCTGTATGTTCTGTGCTGGAGGTTAACAACCAAGCCACACGGCAGACACTGACTCCAGCAAGCCCTACTGCAATAAATAGTAATTGCCCCTTTGTTTCATCTAGAGCATTGTAAATCCAGAATTTGATCCCAAGCAAGATGGCAGAATGAAGACCTGGATTACGCCTTGCTGCTTCTGTTCAGTGTTTGACATCTCCCAGACAGGCGGGGCAGGACTGTGCGTGCAGTGGGGGCAGGTGCATCTGTCAGGGCCTCTCTCCTCCTTGGCTCTGTGCCTCCAGTCAGCCCCACTGGGGAGAGCAGGCTCCTCCTGCCGCCTGGCCAGGGGTCTGTGGGTGGGGAAACACTGGGGGAGCTTGCTCAGTTTATATTGGGGTGTTCTGGGGACAGGTGCAGTGTGTAAATACAGAGGTACCTCTCTGAGTAGTGTATTTCTAAAAAGTCTCCACAGTATGTGAGATGCAGTCTCATTTAATTAACCTTTAAAAACAAAAGCCTTCCCCACATTTGTACCTAACTGCATAGTTCTACAGTCCCTCTTTCTCTATTAATCTCCTCTCCATGTAGTCAAATTTCATTTATAAAAATCCCCGCCCCCAAAAGGCAAAGCTGTCAAGACAGAATGACGCCAGGCAAGCTCAAGGTTAATGGTGAATTTGTATAACATGAAAGGCACGACTGTGCATTGAGCTGTGGCATTAGCCTGACACAGTAGAATCATCCCACGACCTCCCAGCTACGATTCCATCAGCTGTGCTGGTCCTTATGAGCACGTGTAAGTAAGTGCAGGCTCACAGCCATCAGCAGAGCTCCCACCACCTGCTCCGACTCCTCCTGGGATCAGGGCAGTGATTTCCATGAGGGTGGCTCCTGGCCACAAGCTGCTCTTCCAGGGACAGTAGCTTACCATTAGCTCTTTTACTTCAGACGTCACTCTGACCTGAGTCAACGTCCCAGTAGCACATTAGCTTTATGATATCTCTGTTTCTGAACAACATGGTCCTTGTTTCTGTGGTTAGGCTAAGAGAAACATAGAGAAACCATGCTTCTGATTTTTAGGGACCATCTGTGCTGGGTTTCTTGTGGTGGGGATGTTTTCTGGGGTTTTGGTGTTTGATTTTTCTTCCTTTTGAAGTGGATGCTTCTTAGTCTGAATTTATTGAAAACCAAAAATTTTCTACAGAAGATCATGCGGTTCTACTCCCCTCCATAATTTCTCCCTTCCTTCACCCCTTGGGAGGCAACATTGCCCAGTATAGCAAGAACACAGAGTTCCCAAAACCATCCACCAGAGCTTTGGCATGGAGACAAGAACATGAGCAGCCTGAAGATTTCAACCACATCCTTTCAGGCCTGCAGCTAGGACTGAACGCTCGCATGAATTATGTGTGTGACTGTGACCAGAAAAACACAGGAAATACTGCAGCTAGCATATGGATCTGAAAAGGGATTCATTTTCCTGTGGGCAGCGCAGGCCAGGAGGATGTTGTTTAAAAGCTCTCATCTGGTGTAGCTGCAAATTTTTCTTGAAACAGTGGGAAGATGCTTCAGGTTTTTCAGCTCTCACACAACCTGCAAACCACCAGTGTTATTCCACGGATCTTTTGCAGCCGGAAGAGATGATCAGCAGGCTCTGAGCAATTTACAGAGTAACTATTTTCAACAACACAATTAAAAGAGTTGTGGGATCTAGTGACTGCTCAGAAGGAAAAACACTCACCTGAAATGTTTGCTGTGGTTCTCCCAGCTCAAGGTGCACCATTGCTGTGTATGTTGGCACAGGGCAAGGAGGAAATGTACACACACGTCTGTAAACCCTGGGAACGGTGCAGGTTTGTGGGCTACTCCCTGCCATGGCATCTTTCCAGGTGACAGAGACACAGAGCACACCATGGCCACACCTGTCCCTGGAGAACAGCTGGTAAGGTGTAGGAAACCCTACCCAGCTTAGATGGGGCTGTGTCCACACAGGAGCCACAAGGAAGAAGTGGCTGGTGAAAGGGAGAGCAGGGAAAGCGGAGACTCAGTGAGCAGCAGGGCGAGTGGCTGCCTGTGCCCAGCACCCGAGTGCCCACGGGCTGGCCATCCCTTACAGAAGCAAAGGGAGGCAGCAGGCTTCTCTCTTTTTTTTCAGCAATGAGGAGAAATTATGTAAATTCTGCTTTCCGTTTCCTTGCAATCCACAAGAAAAGAGTTTTTTTTAAAAAAACAGTGGGATTTTTGGCATGCAGGCTCCCTCTGGTGACTCGTAGGTGCAGCTCCACTGTTGAATGGCAAGAACAGTTATAAGGAGTGGAATTACATTAAATCTGACTAATTTCAACTTAAAATCTGCAAGGTTATTACTACATTTCACCTGCATTCCAGCAGTGTTCCCCAAATCCCATGAGTGGTTAGAGCCTGACTTTTAGTCCAACTCACTCTTAGCAAAATCTAAAGTAAGAAGTGTAAAAACTAATTTTTAAAGAATCTGTGACTGTCATCTGAATGTGTGTAAGCCTGTAGAGAAGAGTGTACCTTTTCTGTACTTTCTCCATATTTTCTGCAGTTAAATGGAGCAAACTGATATTCCTGCTGTGCTTTCCAGAAAAATTGAGAGCAATACTTGTTTTCAGTCTCTGACAATTCTGAGTGTCAGATAGTGTGTTTCTATGGCATAATTGCATTCTGGTGGTACTGGATGCTGGCTCTGGGGTATTTTGATGCCTTAGGCAAACCAGAAGACGTAGGTTTCTCACAAGTTCAAGTCACTCACACAATAAAGAGCCAATAGGTTTTGTCCCAATGTTGTGCTCCCCATGGCAACTGCAAGGTGAGACTGGCTGTATCTACTGCAATGCAAATAATTTGTGGTGGCTGCATTTTATGTTGAATAATGTATTTCTTGATATTGGGTTTTAATTTTCCAGCAATCAAAAATTCTTAAATATAAGAATTTGTTGGGGTTTCACTTGTCTATAAGCTGTACAAGTTAAAATGAAAACATTTCAAATTTAAAATATTACTAAAGATGTCAAACTAAACCTTTAACTGTTCTCCTTTCTTCTCTCCCAAAAGATCAGAGATACTGTGCTGGACACCTTCTTATGTCTGAGCTAGGAATTTTATTTTGCTGAATTTCTATACCAAAGAAGTACCCTAGTTGTGCATAAACATTATGTACTAAATTGGTTTGCATTTACGGGTGTGAAAATCTATCTGTATTACTGTGCAAAACACCATAAATTGCTACAATCCAGTTTGTCTCTCTTGATTCAAGGGATCTGTACCCTTACTCTGTGAAAATTGTTCCTTGCAGCAAAGCAACGCTGTTCCCTTTTATGCTCCCAAGTCATGACAGTCATCCAAAATGCCCAGTGGAAATAATCACTGGTGCCTACACCAGGCTGGGAGCTTTCTGGGTGAGAGCTGATTGGCACAGACAAGACCTTTCACAACATGATAATGACAACACAGTGAAAACATCACCTCACAAGCTGCCTATATCCAAATTTCACCTTTCAGTCCAATGGGTGACATCTTTTGTGGAAGTACGTTCCCTGCTTCTGTCACAGAGCTCTCTACATGTCAGTTTGGATGGGCAATACCGTGTCCTAGCAAAATGTCTCAGAAGCAAAAGTTAGCACTTGCTAGGGTAGGCTGAAAGCCCCATATAAGTTATCTCTTAATGTGATAAAAACCTCTCCAGCGCCAAGGGAAAGCAGAGAGACTAGCTCTGACCTTCCAGAAGTGCTCTGGTGCTCCTAGGCAGTTTAGCTGGCTTGATTCATAGCTCATACCACAGGCTCTGCTTTGGTTAGCATGAAGTGCCTGCTGCAGAGGGACAGGGGAAGGATTCAAGCCATCTTCAGCTTCAGTCTCCTGAAATGGATCTCGGCTGCCTGAGATGGTCTCAGCAGCTCACAGGCACTGAAGTGGTGAAAATTAAAGAGGCTCATTCTGAAGGATTCCTGCTTGGATGTAAGGGCTGCAACTACCATACCTGTAACATGAACAAAATAGTAATTGCCTGTTATTCATATGCCACCCATGAAACAACTGCCATGGGGATAACAAACACTGGCCTATCAATCACTTGTTTAATCATCACAAGGTTTTTCTAATTTTGAAGTTGTTTATAAAATACATAAAAGAAGAGCCCGTTTCAACATTTACAGTATTACTGATGTGAGGTTATGCTGGTGCCAAAATCCTATCTCCTTTGTCATCATAGGAAGGATCACAATGAAGGTTATAACTCAGTAGGGGATTCATCAGCAAATTAACAAAGAAGCTTATAGACTTCTGACAAAAGAAACAAAGAGGATTAATTAAAAGTGATAGCCACGTTGTACATAGAAGTATAGCAGAGAAACACCACCTTAGAATTTTGGATGACCAGCAAAGATTTTGCTCCTGTCTTCTTTTTGAAAACTCACTGGAAAGCTTTTCATCGTAACCGTAAAAATCTCAGGTTGCACAGAGTATTCAGCAAGAAATTTAAGTCTGCCATTAACAAATTTTTTTCAGTATCTGCCCCAGACCACGGAAAGAAATAATAGCCCCAAAAGGAGTAACAAAAATGGAAAATATGGAACCAAAATATAAACTGAACAGAATGCTGGGGGTACCATGCTGGATCTGGGGGTGAAACAGAAGAAGCAAAAGCTGTTCAGTCATTACACACAGGACTTCATTCACTCCATCACATACTCAGGCTTCTGCTTCTCAGTATCACAGCCTCCCCTTCTCCATCAAGGATTCTCTCCCCTAAGGATGTGGCAACAAGTTTCTTTTCTCAACTGTTTAGGTTTCTCGACCTCAGAAAAATTCCCATGTCAGTCAAAATCTAAAAAAGTAGAGCCACAGTGCAGTTGTCCAGGAAAAAGTGAGCAGCTGGATAATGCAGTCCACTAACAACTGAAGTCAGATAAGAATGCCTTAAGAAAACTGAAATACAGCTTCTTGGAAATGGCTTATGAAGAAGGGGAGACTAAAATATTTTGTAAAACATTTTCAGTTAGGTAAAACCTTAATTTCTATTGTGTTTTGAATGTGTATAAAATTCTGATTAATTTTCCTATAGCATGTCTACATTTTTCATGTGTAACAAACTAGGTAAAACTAAATGTTCTAGCATCTAGCATTGCTAATTTTTTTTTTTTTTTTTTGGT
>VZTJ01000889.1:3869292-4062851 GCA_013397795.1 Orthonyx spaldingii
TAAAAAGGGAAAGTGTTCTTGGTTGCCACTATTGGCAGGAGTAGATTGGAGGAAATAAAACTATGACACTCAATTCCCTTCCTCACACATAAGTTACCATTTGATCTTTTAACATATTGGGAGCAGAACTCTTTTTTTATCCTCTATAAAAGGAATAGTAGCTGTGAACAAAGCATTTGTTCCTAGAGACAAGTGGAGGACCGCTTTTGTAAACTCACTGATTTGGAGACCTGGAAAGGACCCTTATTTTTATAAATGAATCTCTGGCATAAAGCACAACTTTCAACCTAATTCTACACTTGATCCATATTTGAGGTTGGACAATGGCATATATTTTAGAATGCAGAAGATAAGACTTATGAAAATTAAGATTTATCTTATTCTCCTTAACTTTTCCCTTATTTACTTACAGCAGGTAGGATGATAAAATTGTTTTATTTTGTACATAGCAGTCTATATAAATAAAATTTGGCTTGTCACTACCTCTAAACAGACTTACCTTCTGTAGCTGAAATACTGAGCATAATTTCGTGCTGTCTTTAGCATCAGCTTTCCCAAGTCTTTGCTGATGTGATTTTCTAGCTGTAAAACCTACTTCCCACTTCTAGCCTCCTGGCTTATTTTAAGATATATATAAAGTGGATATATAAACTAGGCTGGAGAAACATGTGGTGAATCCTAAGAATGACAGAAGTTGCCTGGGAAAGTGTAAGATGGTTTAATTTAAAGAAGCCCGGCTTAGAAAATTCTACTGGTAAACTTTTAAGGCCAGTGAGTTCTAACACATACTTTGTGACAGTAGCAGAGCTTTTGACTTCTGTTATTATGGAGCAGCTGATTAGAGGTTTGAAAATGTGGCCTTTTATTTGGTGGAATTACTGTAATCCTTTGACATAAGGGAACAATTCTGCCAGTCCTGTGATTTTGACCTACTCGTGGGCAGACAGCTGCCTGGCTGAAAGTGGTGCTGGTGTTAAAAGTGAGGGCTTAGCATTTCCAGCAAACGAACACATTGCCCAGTAAGATTTGGCTTCCAGACAAGTGCTTTCGCAGAGGAGTTTCTGACTATCTAACAAGCTTCCCGGGACCCATCAAAGCACAGCACCTTTGAAGGTCTGCCTGCATTGGTTGAATTCAAGCATCCTTACCAACAGTACTAAGCCTATCTCTTAGCTGTGAAAAATTGAGATGAAAAAGTGTCAGCTGAAAAACTCTAATCCTCTCCTGATGGCTGGTCCCAGCTGCCTGGTCAGAGCAGCACAGGAGCCGTGAGGAGGAGAGCCTTGCAGAACTGCCCGGATTCATTACTGACGTGGAGCCACCTCTGCATGGTTTTCTGATCAAGGTTTTGAGCTATTTGACCAAGAGCCATCCTCCACAGAATCAGCTAAGAAATATTTTCTGGTTTTCCAAAGGGTACTGAGTGTTGGGCTGAGACTGATACAGCCTGGAACACCCATCCTTGCTGGCTGACTGCAGGAGCTTCTGCTCTTCCTTTGAACCCTGAAGACTGGCTGATTTCTGCAGTCTGAGGGCTAGCAAGGGCAGGAAGGAAGGAACCAGCAGAACGAGATGATTCCATACTAGCAGAAGTTGTCTGGGGCGACAAAAACCTCTCTGTTTACTCTTTTGGCTACTCTAAGTGGGAGATGCAGTCCCTTCAGCCATGGCAAAGCTGACCCCTCTCTCCAGTGCATGTTCTGGCCAGCCTGTGGGGGACCAACAAAAGCCTTTCTGTGCAAGAAGCTCCTCCACACTACTCTTAAGGAGCCAGTGCTGCTTCAAGCCATTCTGGGAGGGAAAAATGGAAAGTGGAAAGTGGTGTCTCTTTGAACAAAATGGAAAGTAGCCAGACATTTGCAAGACGACTTTTGCTGCTCTCATACAGTCTTCATTGTGATAGTTTAACAGTGAACCTTTTGACTGAATGTAGCCTCAAATGAGCCTCAACATTTGTCATTTAAAAGGCTCACCATGACGACTGAGGATTGTACGGCTTAAGCTAAGAGAAGAGTTAGTAGCAACCAGCAGACATTTAGAAAGTTAGTCAGACTTTGTTGCTGGGTTTCCTAATGATGATTCACAAACCTCTGCGGGGCCATGGTGACCTGCTGAATGTGCTGATGAGCTGATCTCCTCCAGATCAGATACATGACCTACATAAACCCGTCATATTTGCCAATGCTTCAGATCATTTGTTTTGATTTAGTCATGCATATTACAGAGAGGAAAAAAAGTAAATGAAATTGCAAGGCTGAATAATGTCTTGGTCTCGTAATCACAACACACATGAGAATTTTTTTCTCCTTCTCAACTTGAGCTTAGGTATAAAATAATACAACACAGGGAGGGGAGTGTTTATTATTTATACATTGCTATAATGTCAGCATAGCTTAAACTGCCACATGGGTGCTCCAGATGCTTTTTATTCTAAATGTTGGAGATTCACCATATCTGCTGGGATTTGAAGACTCTATCAATTGTAAACCACCGAGTGACAGCCTGACTTTGCTTTTTCTAGGCTAATCTAAATAGGAGTTTGAGAATATCTTGTGCAGTTACTTTCTGTGTCAACTTGTTTATATCATATCTCAAACTTTAAAGCCTCATACAAAAGTAATTTACAGTATCTTACATACATTCATTGTAAATAAACAGTAGCTGGAATTTTGTCTTTATACTGGAACCAAACATCAAATACGTAAGTTGACTCTTCTTTCTTTAAAAATAGTAAGAGAAAATCTCCTTAATTTCTGGAGGAGTGGGACCAAGATCTATGTAATGAAAAAAGACCTGGTTATGTTCAAACTCATTGGCCACAGGAGCAAGGGCGACTCTTGTGTGTTGATTATCAAGCTTCTGTGAAACCTTGCTTAACAAAAACTTACAGGCATGGGTACCGCTCAGAGTCCCTTGGGACTGTTGCACAGTGCACCATTTTTCAGTCTTTCTCAACAAAGAATAACCCAAATTTTAGGAAAGTTTCAAAGGCTGTATCAAGCAGACTCTTCACAGTTGCCAAGATCTATAAAGCAGCATTTTCCACATCCGTTTAATTTTATTTTGCCTTCCCTCCCTCATGTTTTTTCTGTTCACTCACTCATACACATGGGAGTTGTCAAGGTCTGGGACTGTGTGTTTTATTGCTGTCATGTCATAGATAACTTTTTGATACTCTTTGAACCACCAGTAGCTCAGAGACCACCCAAGAGAGTGGCTACCTTGGGACACAAAGGCTGGGATGACGCTCTGGTTGCCAGATCTGTTTGGAACCTGGATTAGCCTCCTGCCACAGGTCATCTGGTGTGATTACTGAACATGAGCATCAGCAGATGAACTAATAGCTGGCAGCTTGTCAGACTGAAGCCATTCTTCTAGGTGGGAGTGCAAAAACACAAGGAAAGGTATGTAAAATGCATCTTGTGTTTGCATACAGATATCAGTCATCATCTGGCTCTTCGTTCGTACTCAGTAATCATCCACCGATCGCTGTATGCCACAATTTTTGTCATATCATATTAAGGGTAATGAAGCATCCAGGAACCCACACCAGGAATTTGGTCTATGCCACATAAGCCTTGTTCAAACATTTAACAGAAGCTGGTTGTTGCACCAGGGAACTCCCAGCTAGCGTGTAGCAGTTGAGCCCAGGAACAGATAGAGAGTGCTAGGGGGGAAAGCAGCAGTCTTTGTCTCAGCGGGCTGGCAACAAAAATGTTCTCAAGTTGTTTCTGAAATTCCATAACTGAGGGTATTGAGGAGGATTTGGAAGCAGCCATGGGGGCAGATAGTTGTGCCTCTCTAGAACTTCAGGAGAAAGAATAAAAATGCTAATTTAAAAGCCTAGCAATTTGAGAAGCAGAGCTGTATTGTTTCCTGATTTGAGATGAGTGTGGATGATGCCCATAATATAGGAAGAAATTTAATTTTCCTTGAAAGCATAAATAGCCACCATTAGTCTGAAATATATTGGAGGGAATCAATGGAGGCAATTCAAGGGGGAAAGTAGTGGCAGGAGAAAAGGTACATCAATAAAGCTTGGAGGAGGAGATATGGTAGTAGTGAAGACTCCAGGACAAGGAGAGTTTCAAAGTCAGGATAAATGGCAAAGACTATATGGGATGCATTAAGCAAGAAAAACATGCAAGACTCAGATGACAATTGGATATGGGAATCTAGAGAAGAATGGAAATCAGAAATGCATGTGCCTAAGCGTCAGGAAAATATGACAGTGTTGTTCATAGTAGATGAATGTCTTGGACAGGATTGCAGATTAAGAGTTTGATTTTGACCCCTTTGGGATACTTTCTTCGACTTCCACAACCTTGCATTGAAGATGCACTCTAGAGTTTTAATTTGGACAGAAGGGAAAATGACTGTCAGAGAATGGCAAGGAGAAAAGCATTGCAACTGTGGAAGAACCAGGGTGAAGGAGAACCAGGGCAAAAAGTGCCAGTGGCAAAGACATCAGCAAGCTGGAAAGGATGAAGAGAGACATCACTGGGCTCTTGGCCAGATAACTTTGAGACTGGGTCCAAGGGCACCTGGATCAAAGGAAATGGAGAATGGGGGCAGAGAGGGCTGATTACATGGAGCCAGTGAGCATCATTTTTGGTGAGCTGAATGGTAGAGGGAGAAGAGCTGAACAGCAGCTGGGGAGGCAAGAAGGGTAAAGAATAGGGCTAAGGGTTTTTAAGAGTTACTAACGAAAGCTTAAGCACTGAACTCTGACTTGCATGCAAGGAGAGCTTATCTAAACCACTCAATTAAGTAAAAATGGATTAAAGGTTTCAGGAACTGATTGTACAGATGAAGGAGATAGATAACCTGTCATTTATGCAAGGAGGAAACAAGAGAAAGCTCAAAATAGGTTTTTGGGAAACTAGAGCATTTCTCTTACTGGTTTCCTGTTCTGGTCTTGCATGGAATATATGCACTGATGTATTTCAGCTGTTTAAAATAACAAAAAAAAGATAGATATACTAGGATTTAAATTTTTTTCCAGCCAAACAACCAAATTTTTATCAAGAAAGTCAAAGTACCTAGGAGGTGAGTGTGAGGGAGTAAGTTTTGAGTTTCTCCATGACCACTAATGACAGCTGTGTTTCTGATATCTGCTCCAAATGGGACAGAGAGAAGACAAGACATATTTCTTGCATTTGAATAAATTTGGCAGTGTAACTGGCATGCATCTGACAATGAACTTTTGAAGATGATGAAACTGCATTTTTCTAAACTTCTGTGAAGCAGAAAACGCTGAGAATGGAGGCTGGTGAAGCTGTATCATGTTGAAATAAAAGACGTCACAGAGAGGAAGAGTTTTTAATAATCAGCTTCTGTCAAAGGAGGTTTCTACCAGGCAGCTGCTCCTGCAGGCTCTGAAGGCCCTCATCTTCTGCTGGACGTGGCAAGAGCAGGAAGCATTCGATGCTTTTCAGAGCTCAGTTGATGCTTTTCAGAGCTGAGCTGAGACTGTGCCCTGTGCCTGTCAGAGCTGGACCTCAGTGCCCGTTGCAGGGACAGGCTCTGGGCTTTCCCACTGGCACTGACCAGCAGAAGGGAGCACATTCCATCACATGGAGCACTGGATGCTTCTGGAAACACCTGTGAAACATCTTGTGAAGTGCTGAGAGTCTGTGTTACTTCCATTGTGCAGATGCCTAGCTGAGCAAGAAAGGGATTTCTTCTGAGACAGGATGCACAGGCCTTGGGTTTATTAGCACAGTGTGGTTTTTTAACCTGTTACATCTGCAGGCAGCTGAGCATATTCTTTTAATTGCAGTGGCAGTCAGCACCCTCAGGCACCACGCACTGGTAGTGACTGAGACAACGATCTGCCCCTGAGGCTCCCCAGGGAAGATGAGCCATTTCAGCAGCAGTGCCAGCACTCATCTGCAGGACAGCAGCTCTGTGCCTCCCTCTCAGGAATTACATTTTTTCTGTTGCAGTTCCATGCACTGGGCCACAACTGGGGGGTGATTTTTATGTGAGATTTTGTCTCGTGGGTGTATCTGTCACATGCAAGAGATGCTCCAGTTTCACTGACTTTAATCCCATTATTTTCATTCCTTGTGTTTGGGAACAATATGTACCTCACATACACGTATATATAGACCACACTGGGCTACATGACCTAATTATGAGTTTGTATGTTTTCCAAAATTAGTACAGAAGTGTTGATTTAGTCTGGCCCCATGGTTTTAAGGAGTGAGGAGGAATCTTATTCCTGAAATAAGTCTGACTGGTTAAGTTAGACACTTCATCACTTTTTCAGAGAAAGGAGTAATTTGAAGCTCCCAGGTGGATCAATATGTAACCCAGACAGTTAATGTTAATACACTGTTAGAAAATGTAAGATGCTTTTACTGAGTTTTGATTTCATAAAATCATATAGTCCTTTAGGTCCAAGGAACCTTGGGAAAGTCCATAGTTCAACCTGATGCATAAAGCAGAATTAGCACCAAATTTAACAAGGTTGTTCAACGCTTTGTTTAGTTCAGTACCGAAAACCTCCTTGAAGAGAGACGTCACATTTTCACTGGGAAACCACACCAGTTCTTAAATACACTCAGTGGAATAGTTTCTTCCTTATATCCAGTCAGAATATGCTCTCTTCCAATGCACAACCAGACACCTTCATCTTCTGGGTAACTTCCCTTGGTACAGGCAGGCTGCTGTTAGGTGCCCCAAAGTTGCCCCTGGTCTGACACAGCTGCTTGTTCTCCTGTAACTGTAGGGGCCATCCCTATACATGGAGGAGGCTGCCCTGGAAGACCTGCCAGCTTCATTTGGCTCTTCACAGCTGCCTTCCATTGCACCCAACTCAGCCAAAGACTGGATTTAATGATATTAGTTTGAGGGGTTTTTTTCTGTTTGCTGGTTGTTGTTATTTGTTTGGGTTTTGTGTTTTCTGTCTGTCTGTTTGTTTGTTTGTTTTGTTGGTATATTTTAAATCAAGACTTCAGGAAAAAAATTATGAGGAAGACGTATCAGACTAGTCAAAACATATTTGACTGATAAATGCAAAACAAAATGTACCATTAAAAAGAATAGTCCTTTTTTCTGTTTGGTGGTATGAATATAAGATGTTTCTTTTGATATTCTCATTTTTGGTAAGGAAACCAGAAAATAATTCATTTAGCAGTGGCTGAGACATTTTTATTTGGCTGTTATCCTCTTTGGCCAGGTTTATTTGCATGATAATTTTGAAGTGATTTGCGTTCTGAAACGCTGAAAATGAGCCTGTTTTATCTGTGCCTTTCACTGCTTTCTGCAAATCTGGAAATGTGTTTTTGATAGAGAGAGGATCAGCTCCAAATCAGAAAACTAAATAACCCTTCAAACTTTAGGGAATTCAAGCTGCCAACCAGACTTCAATCCTGAGTTTGGTAAATGTCAACACCCTTCCTTGGGCAGTGAAGCAGGGTGAAGGAAGAAGTGTTAAATAGGATGGGGAGCTGCCTTAATTACTTGAATAATTTTAAATTTCTTTTTTCCAGGAGATACTTAATTCAGGAACACTTGGTTATTTCAAATCTTGTGACCCTGCTTAGCTTTCTAAGCTGGTGCTTTGGTTAGATAGAGAGAAGCAAAAAGACAGCTGTTGCTGAAGCAGCATGGATGTGATGTGACTACAAAAATGCCAAAAAATTGTCCCATTCGCATTCATAATTTATAAATATCTAGAAATCTAGAAATATTCTTTGAGACAGTGACTTCATCTAAAAAGAATGGACAGTTCAAATTATATTAGTGCATGGCTGCTCAATATGGCTTGGAATTATGGGTTTGTTTATCAACATTAATTGGATTAAATTACCTGCAGTGAAATATAAGCCCTTTGAGAAAAAACAATTCTTATCCTGCTGGCTTTAGCAGTGTTCAGATAGACTTTGTTTTAAAGAAGCATTAGGATGGGTTTGAACACACAATGGGTATGAAATGTTTTCAGGGCGTGGTGAGAAGGGCTGGTGTTTGGTCTGGCAGGGGGCTTCTGCTGTCAGACATCCCAGGTGAAGAGCAGAGCCCCAGCCAGGGTGTGACGTTATGAAGCAGTGGCTGGGTCAGGTGTAGAGGGAATTGGGAACCTGTGGGGACAGTGGGATGGCTGGCACCCTGTGAGCCCCATCTACAAGAAAGGGGAGAGCAGGGCAGGGCACCCAGTGAGACAAACAAAGCAGCGTCAGGAAGGTGCAGGCACAGCACTTTGGGAAAGTGAGGGTGCCCACAAGTTCATTGCCTGGAAAAAGGGACATTGATCAGACAGGGTGACCCATGGATCACCATTTACAGTCCTCCCTACTTGCAACTGATATTGTCAAGCTTGTGTAGTTATGTGGAACCAGTAACTTGATGTTTCTAACTTGGATGCGCTCTTACATACAAACAATATCCTAAAATAACTTTGTTTTGCTTTTTTGCTACAAGTAAAATCTTACAGTCTGTGTTTGATGCTCATCTTTACACTGTTTCACCAGTGAACAGAAATAAACCCCAAACTACAGCATTTTGGTGTTTCTTGGTTACTGGTTGAGAAAGCTGAGGGCATGAGCTGTGTTACTGGTACAAAGATTGAAAAGATGAGAAGGAAATATCCTTTCTGATAAATTAACGTTGCCATAGTTGTGGTTGTAAAAATGGTTGAGGTGACCTGAGTAATGAATTTTTACTCAGTCTCCAACAGAACGTAACCTTTCAGCAAACAATTCAGATATTGCTAAGCAAAGATGCTGAACTGATCCAACAGTGCACCTCTGTGGGTAGAGCTTCACCTCACTGTGAAGCCTGTTCTGTAGTTCATACTGACAAAGGGTAGGGCACACAGCCTGAATAACCCCACTGGAGCCACACTAGAGAGCCACTGTGCCAGCTTCTTCTCTTGAGCTGTGGCTGAATGTGCTGATGTGCACCCGGGCGTGCCCAGCTCCACTGCCTTCTGACCACCCTTGGCAGCCACAGTGGGCTACTGCAATGCTATGTCACTACATATGCTTTTAACCCAATAGTGTGATCTCTGCAATTTAACTGAGTACTTTTATTACTCCAGGCCATTTTTTGCACTGTAAAAATCTGCAGCTTTGTGTATGAAATGTATCTTTTCAGGACAGTTACCAGCATTTCCTGTCATACGTGTTCATGTTACTGACAGGAATTTCATTACCTCTGTGTCAACCCACACTAATTTATTCCATGCATAGATGAGCATCTTATTTCATAATGCCACGCCTAGGGTAAGTTCTTACTGACAACAACCTGATGCTGTGAGAACATCTTGAGAACATCTTATATAAAAGTACATCAAGTACATCAAATGTTGTGCATTTATTGGTCAGAGAAGAAAGCTTCCAAGTGACACTGTAGCATAAAATGACTGGCAGAGGCGAAGGCAGGCTGCACAATGGAGGTTATGAAAAAGTCATTAAATAAGATCAATAGCTCCTTGCTATGTGAAAATCAATGGGTAATGCTCATGCATGTAATTTCTCTCCATTTCCTACAGTTTTCGTATTTAATACTGTAATTAAACCACCTAACCAAAAGTCTTCACTCCTACAAAAAATACAGTTCCCTGACTTCTTTTCTGCCCATAACTTTCCCCTTCTCATCTTTGAAAAAACTCCCTAAAAAATTATGCACTCTGGCTCCTAGCAATTCCTGTCTGAAGTACTGAACAGCAGCTGTTAGATGAGTATTGTGAATTGTGCAAGAAATGGCTCTGTAAGTGCAGAGGAAACAACAGGAGACAAATGTACCTTGTTTCCAAATTACAACATAATTTGGAAACAAATGTCCATTAACCTATAGTTAGGTGAAATCATATTAACAGTGTTTGTCTTACTAAAGGGTGTTGCTACACAGGAGCTGCTCAGAGCTTGGTGGTAGCTGAGCACCTTCATGTATCACAGTTCCTTAACTGGAAATGGCTTGATTATTGCAGGGCATACTTATAAGAACTGTGGCTTAGGAACATTAATGTATTTGCTTGGTTTATGTCTGAACAGCAGTTTCCCAGGAGACCATGTGCTGTCCCTTTTATGGAAGAAATGAGAGAGGAGCCCAGAGCCCAGCACAGAGTGATGGGCTCCTGTTAGAAGTGGAACTGGTTGTTGTACAACCCATTGTAAGACACTGTTTTCAGCTATTTGTAACTTTGTGGAACTGGAATAATTCATGCTGAAATTTTTTTAAGTGATCTATTTGGAAAAAAAATCTGTCCTGTATTTTGGAGTGGTGTGAAGTGTAGGAACTTCCAGATTAAGTGGCACTAGGACCAAAAGTCTTGAATGTACACCACCGGCAATTCTTGTTACTCACAATTAGCAGTAATCTGGATCTCGCCCTGTAACCCTCAAGAATGAACCCATTTTTGAAAACTGTGCCCCTACAAGTGCTATGACTTTCAGGGTGCATATTGGGGTGTTTGATTATCTAGCAGTGGTTATATAAAGAAGCTGGGGTGTCATTTCTCCTCACCACAGAGAGGAAGTGATATGAAAGGGAAGTCTTTTTTCTGACAATTAGAAATTATGAGTAAGATTATGTACGATCTGCAATGGAAGAAAAACTAGTTTTATGTAATGACAGTAATGGCACCAGAAAACAGCCTAATTCAGGCTTAAGTTTTGTTCAAATCTTGCATTTTTGGTGAACAGTTATGTACCCACTTTGTTTTTCATAAACCAGGGGACCCAGGGACAAATCTTGCTCATTTGCTTTGTAGGTTTTTTGCAAATAACAGCCCTTCCTCTCTAGTCTCTGTCATCTTTTTATCTTGCTGTTGCTTCCTTTCCCAGTTCAAATTCTTCTATCACACCAAGACAGAGCTGAGAAGATGGGATTAGGCCCCATTCATTGAGGTCTGCTTGCTTGTACTGAACATGAGGCAGGGAAATAACTGATTCATTTTCATAGTCTGCTTCACTTGTTGGCTGAAAGCAGCCAGCAGTAGGTACTTCATAACTTTCCTCAAACCTGCACTTCCAAATATCCTGTGATAGGTATTTACCCTTCTCATGGTATTTGGAGGTCAAAAGAACACAGTCTCCAAGTAAGAAGTTATCCAGTCTTGTCACAGCTTTGGTGCCAGCAGTCTCCTCTCTGTCAGGTGCAATCTTTGCACCAGCACAGCTTTGCAATGGTGTTCAACACAAACCTGATCAAGGGTTACCAAGGGAAAAAGAGAAGCAAATACTGTTCTGAGCCTGTATTCAAAGAGGAGAATATCTGTTGTAAATACACCATAATATGATTTCAACTAGGAGGTTTGTGAAAAAGGGAGTAAATATGGGCATTAAACTTGGCCTTATTTTGGTTTTCTGTTTGTTCCTTCACCAAAAAAAATACCTGATGCGAGCTAAATACAGTCTTAACCATGACTTCTGTATTTTCAGGGATTAAGCATCTGAAGAGTCAGAGTGACTCCGTGTTCCCAGAAGAAGAAGAGGGAGTTGGCGAGAGGGAAGAGGAGTGGGGCCATTAACCAGCGCAGAGCTGCCCGAGCCCCGTCCTGGAGAGTCACTGAACTGACCCCGGCCCCCCGTGCTGCCCCGCCCGCTCACCGTGCCGGGCACCGGGCTCCCGGGAGGGCCCCCGAGGGGCTCTACAGACACTGCACACGTGTCCTGTGACCCTCGTTCCCGAGATAAAACAGTTATTTTAAAGTATTTTCTTTTTTTTTTCTTTTATTTTCTATGACTTAGAAATGTAATTCGCAAATGTGTTAGCTCCCTGACGTCAGTACTGCCAGAGCTTAACCACAGCGTGTGAGCTGTACTCTAAGGCTTGTTGTAAATAAAAGTGATTTGAAAGGTACAAAATAAATAATACATTAATTTAGACAAGACTTGTCTAGTGTACAGAGGGTTTGTCTAGTGTACAGAGAAATGTTCATATAAAATGATCCTTTTGGTTAAGGGCAGTTTTTACCATTGCTCATACAGTTATTTCCAGTGATGCAGGTAGAAAAAAAATAACAAAGTAAGCAGAGGTGACACTGTCTAGGGAAGGATGCAAAGACACTTTTCCCTGTGTTCCCTGGATATGTGACATTTAAGTACTTGTCTCACTTTTGGTCTCAGGCTGCCTCGTCACAGCAGCCAAAACGATTTCTTTCTACACCACATCACTGTTATCTGAAGGCATTAGGAAACATTTCTGTTTGGGAGTGAGGAGCACAGGCATGTGCAAGGCCTGTGAGCAGGGTCCCAGCACCAGCTGAGCCATGGGAAATGCCACATTCCCCATGGTCTCCTGCAGCAAGGACAGGTCACAGCCTTCCTGCTCTGGGCTTGGCACAGTTTGAGCCAGTGAGGGACAGCACAGCAAACTGCACAAATTCAGCTTGTGTCTGAGTCCCAGGGTTTTGGTTGAAGTCAGCATGGTTCATGCCAACATTCTCTTTTGTTAGAGCATGCAAACTGCATGGCATAAAATGGAATAAGTTGGAGAAGGAAAACTATGTTTCTCCAAAGTCACACTTAACAGATTATTTCAATTTTTTATCAATGGCAAATTTTTAAATGAATTCACTGTCATTTTGTATTAACTGTTTGCCTTTGATACAAAAGTTTTATCCTCAGTTTAACTTTCCACTTCTGTACATCTCTTTTAAAGGGTTGAGCAAGCAAAAAAAAAAAAAAAAAAAAAGAAAAAGAAAAAAAAAAAGAAAAAAAAAGAGATTAAATATAGGAAAACACAGAGCCTTTTGTCTATGCCTTGCATGGTGATTTCACTCTCAATCTGAGGTCTTCCACAAAGACCTGCTGAGAACAGGATCTGTCAACAAGTGTTTCTTTATATTTGAGAGCCATTTTTTCCCTCCATCTGTATCTCTGTATCTGTCCTCTTTGGTTCCATTTTCTGTAGAAACACTGCAGACAGGATCCATGACTCCAGCTCAGCAAGGGTGTGCAAGAAGGACTAAAGAAGGACTCTGCAATTATACAGAAGCCGCTACAGGACTTACAGGACTGAGAGCTTTTTATGTCACAAACAACAAAAAGGAAATGACCCTTCAGAAACTGTATGAATGGCCCCAAGTTAGGTCTGGAATGGCAGCAAGAAGAGCTGGGCTCTGGTCCCAGCTTTGCCGTGGCTTTGCTTTTGCACAGCACCAGGCTCTTCACAAAATTGCTCATTGCCGCAGTACTGCCAAGCTGTGAGTCAGTCATTGGTGTTTAACCTCACACCATCTCTCTGTGTTGCTTGCTAATAAAGCACTTTGGATATCAATGGCTTTTTGCTGGTTATTAGTACCCACAGGCTGCAGATGAGAACTGTCTAGGACCTATGAGCAAATGAAAACATGGACATGATTTATAACACTTGGTACCAGGACAAGGTATTGAACACTTTGGAATCGCAGCATTTCAAAGGCAACACACAAAACACCTGATAAGAGCTTGGAGAATTCATCACTGAACACACTGTTTCAGGTTGACTGTCAGACCTGAGTATAGTTACACTTTATAAATAATAGGGAAAAAAACCCACCCAGATTTCGTTTGAACTGTATTTGACTTTCAGAATGGTATATGTTGTTTGTTTATTCTCCAAGTGCAAAATCAGATAATACTTAAGTAGATATTAAGAGTCAAGATTTAAAACCACTTTTTAAATCATAGTTTCCACTGAAGTCAGAGGAATTTTGCTTGAGAAAGACCATAGGCTTTGGCCCACAACATACTTTCCTTTGGGGAAATACGATGTGTAGCATACAGGAAAGCTTCTATTATCCTGCTATCAATTTAATTACTGGATTTCTTGGTTTTTTTATTTAAGATTGCTCTAAATTCTGTTGAAGTCTTCAAGGACTTAGCCACTGTCTTCTTACAGCATCACTATTTCTCCCTAGTAATGCAAACTTTAAAATCACCATTAGCTCTTGCACTGTCAGTGTTATTTAACCAAAAATGTCACATCGAACACTGGCTCCGAGGCAGGGCTGCAGGCAGAGGTTCTACTGCCTGTGCTTGGGCCAGGGCGTCCCATGGTGTCCAGGGTCCAGACAGCCGGGAAGGAAGGGACTTCCAGTTCATCTGCACTTCCTCTAACATCAAGGGCCAGGCTGGTGGTGGCTTTTGGTCTCTAAAATAAAAGCATTTCTTTTGCTCCAGAAGGCGAATGGGTGGTTCTCTGCAGAGCTGGCCTGGGTAGGCTGTGGTGGCTGGGGAGGGCCCCAAGCCGGGCTCCTGCAGGCCACAGGTCTGCTTTAGTACAGCTGGCACTGTGCAACTAAATGTCCTGCTCAGTGCAGTGCTCCCCTCCTCATTTCTTTTCTCTTGAAGCAAGTTGGTTTTTTTTCATGAGGGACCTTATTCCTGCAGTAAATAAGGCATTGTCTGTTCACTAACCCTGGGGGAACAATGTAAGGGCATATTTAAACCATGCTGTCCCTCAAACTCCCCTTTCTTCCTCTCCTATTGCATCCGTGTTAGTGCCCAGGCCCACAGATGTTCTTTTTTAATTCTTTTTATTGTTTTTTCTATAGCAGCTCAGTGCAGGAGTGAGCTCCAGAAAGAGGCTCAGTTGTTCTGTTGATTCCAGACATGTGCAATTACATTTAACCTTTTCATGCACAGCATTATACTTGGCAACTGAGTGGATGCTAAATGCCGTCTGCTTTGCCGTATTCTCCCCTTTATCCTCCACTGAGGGCAGCACCACTTTGAGCAAATCTCAAGCAAGGTATTTGTGCACCCTCTACTAAACCTCAGGCTGCTTGGTAAGATGCTGTTAATCTGCAGTTTCATCAGAGTGGTCTGATGGATTTAATACAAGTTCAGTGTCTATATTCTGCTATAGATTTTCTGTTTTGTTTATTAAATAATTGGGGGGCTTTAGGGAAGAAAAATGATTTTGTACTTCTGCTAGGCCAAACACACTCTCTCAATTTTGCAATGATTCATTTGCCTTGTATATACTGACCCTTAGTGGTAAGCTGAGATTTTAATTGCATTGCCAAGTTTCTAAATTTTGCTTTTCTCTTCAGCCCAACTGTTCAGAAAATGGCAGGAGTATTTGCTGTGCATCAGGATAGTCTATCTATGTAAATAGCCCACAATGTCTTCAACAGACATTAACAGGCATGTGAAAATAATGATGACAGGTGTTATTAGCTCTTCTGAAGGGAGGGCTGTGGGAAGCAGGAGTGTCGAAAGGTTATTCCAAAATGCAAAACAAAAACGCTGGCATTGAGAAGCAATGCTCTCCACATAATGAGAAACAAATAAGAACTCAGTATCTGGCACTAACGAACACCTCAAGCTAACTGTGGAATGAGTATTAATTAGGTTTCCAAAATAGCATCTTTCTGAAAAGCAGCTGAGGTGTAATATTGCTCCTTATTAATCAAAGCAATGGGACAATGTGAACTCCGCAAAAAATAAATGGTTTGCAGATGGCTGTGTGCATCTTTAATAATGACAGAAGAACACAAGTTACAGCTTTAAATGCCAGGGACCCTTTCTGCATCTTCTCCTTTTCAGAGAGCGATATTTGCAGTTTTCAAGGCAGTGAGGAAAGTGTGTTGGTTTCTTATTACATTTTCCCTGCAGCATAAATTCTGTTGATGTGCTTCCCTAATCATTCTAATTATACTGCCATATGTTGCTCTCATCTTTCTTTTTCTCTCCTAATGGGACATAGATTCTCTCTTTTGAATATGTCATTTGTTTATTACATTTATCAAGGGTTTTAACATTATATGGGACTTTTAATTGCTTTTTTAAACACTCAGCAGATTGAATATTAAAAACAGACATGAAGGTCAACTATAAATAATATTTAAATTGCTCATGACATTTTAATTCTCTAATTTACTGGAAATATCAACTCTGTAGTCATGCTCCTGTATCTACTATTTACTTGAAACCACACACATTTCTCCAGAGCTACTCAGGCTGCAGTCACAGTTCTGCCCTACCCCAAACCACCTTGTTCCTAGCAGAATAGGGGTCTTCCCCAGGTGGAGACTCTAAAATAAAGATGCATCATGCATTATAGTAAAATGTTTGGCACAAATATGCTGCCATTAATTCCAGCTGTGAACTACTGATGAACTCCAAACAATAAAGGTGAATGTTTGTTTCTGACTGGTAAGAAAAATACAGTTCTCTCTCAAAGTTGAGCAGTCTCAAAGAAAAGGAAGCACAATTTCAATAAAATAATTTAAAATGGTCTGAAGTTAAACACGTGCTTTGTACAGAAACATTAGACCCTCAGAGAACCCTGCACTGCAGAAAAAAAAAATCTGTAAGCCAGCTGAAGACAGAGAAAGCAAGAGACAACCAATTACTATCCAATTACCAAATTAATTTCTGGTATAATGACACCATCTCTCTTGGCTTTAATGGAAATGCATCATAGGTGAATTTGACCCGTTGGCTCATTGATTTTTGACTGAGATAAGCCTATCAGGCTTTATACAAATAATTAGCCAATACTTTCATGAAACTTGATGTTTATTCATGGTATTATGATTCATGTTCCAAAGTCCTTCCTGCAGGTTCAGGAGTGTTGCTTGTAGGTGCACCAGCTTTAGGTCCTATGTGGTGATGAGACAGCTTTATAACTACAATCCAAATAAAAGTGAAGAAATATCTATTCGGCTTAGCTACTCCATCTTAAAGCCAAGATTGTACCTACAATTTTGATTTTGACCACCTTATTTAGCTGCAACTTTTTATTATTTCAGGTTTGTAATAATGACCTATACAGAGTGTTGCAAATGTGTAAAACTCAACAGCTTTAAAGTTCATGTACTATGTAATCTGTCAGGATAGCTTATTTTGTTAAGATATTATCTGTCCAAGCTCAGCTGATGTAAAGTTCCCCAACAATTCTCCACACAAAGGCCATAAGCAAAGCACTTGCCTAAGCACAATGGAAGTATTTTGCAGCAAAGTTCAGCCCAAAACAGCTGAAGTCCCATTTTTTATAAGAGATTTTTTCCATTTATGACTCTGTGGTTATGACTTTCTTCTTTGTTCCCAAGGGAAAACTTAGACATTCACAGTTTGATAAAACTTCTGAATGTTTGCCCTGGGACATGGAAAAGTAGACTCTGGAGACCCATTAAATACTTAAATGACCAGGAAAGTAAAATTGTTCCAGGGAAGCAGCCTAAATGTTTGCATAGTGTTTGACAGAGGACAGGTTTTTTTACTCATAGTATTAAATCCATTTCCACTCATTTTTCTGTACCATTTTTCAAGGACGTGATTTTTTAAAAAATACTTTAAAAGGGTTGCACTCCCCTTTCATACAAACCTTTGTCTGCTAAACTACTGTGCACAGAAACCTCTAGGCTTCTGCTGAAGAATGTTAGTCATACTTACATTTTCCTCCTTCTCATAATAATTTCCTCCTTTCCTCTAATAACTGTTAAAAATACACATTTTAGACACTTACCGCTAGTGATCTTGATTTGTTTATTTGAAATTATTTTCATCACAGCAGTGGCTTGTTTGACTTCTGCCATCTCTACAAGAAGAAGGTCCTTTGTACATGTAGCTCATATAGCACCTGGAAAAGAGGAACTGCAAAGAATGTGGCATAAAATAGTTGTCTTGATTTATTTCCATCATGTACCTAGTTAGGATTTGAGATGTGTTTGGGCCTATGGGATTCTTTCCATTCATTTTCAATCCAGGTAGGAATTGGCCCTATTTAATCCCATTACACTGAACTTGGATTATAAAATTTATACCATACCATGGAGGTATCTCTCAAAGTATTACCCTTCCTGAAAAATTGTTGCTAACAAGTACAGTCCCAGTGGTTCCTTCAATTTCAACCACAGTAAGAATTTTTTTGTGTAAAAATTGTTTTATTAGTTATGTTTTTCTTCCTGTGAGGGCTATTTTAGCCATAAAGGCTAAGAAGGCAAGACTCACTTAGAGAAATTGTTTTCAAGTGTGCTATGTGGATGTGAGTGAGTTTGTCTGGCAAACTGGGACAGCCACAGAAAAAGTGTGGAGTCCCAAACAGGAGGAAGGGTTGGGAACAATCATATATGCACTGTCACTTCTCAAAGACAATCATACACAAATGAGCAAAAATGCTCCAGGAGATCAAATTTGTAACTAACACTCAGGAGCTTCACAATCCTTGCCCTCAAATCAAATTTATTTGGGAATATCGTCATAGGAAATATGGACAAATACAGCAGAATAAAACCACACAGTTGTAGATTGCCTTCTTGAAAATTAAATTAAAAAAAAAAAAAAAATACTGGCTAGATCATAACCCATAACAATATTACATAGTATATCTGTCATATATCTCAAAATAAAAGTACAAAATAAAACTCTTGAGGGCTCATTTATAGCTACAGCTCCTCAGTGTGCTCGATGCAGGGTACATGCCCAGAATGCTGTGGGAGAGATGCAGATACAAACACCATTTCTTAGGGCCCCATGCAGTGTTTTGGTAGCGCAGCCTTACAGGTTTCAGAGATAAGTGACTGTTCGGGAAAGGCTCTCTCAAGAAGCCTTTCTGCCATATGAACCCAAATTTCACCCAGCTCAAAGCCTTAACCAACACGTGTTGGCTCTACTGGTCTTCTCCATCAAAGAAAATTTCTCCTCATCCAAACAACACACCAAGCTTTGGGTCATGTCGAGGCAAAATCTTGCTAAGAATAAAAGAAAGAAGAAAGAAAGAGAATCAGCTGGCATTAACGAAAAACTAAGGACTCTTCTTGTATTTCAGTAACGTCTACCACAGTGATAAAAACTGAATAAAAATGAGCAAATAAGATTTTATTTATAGAAAAATCACTCTACTGTACTAATGAATGAGATCTGCAGGCAATGGGTGACTCCTGCGAGACCAGGAGCTCCTTCTAACTTCTGCAGTGGAGATCTTGGTGCTCACTATGACAACAGGACACTGAGAGCCCCACACATGCTTCAGGTTCTCTGCAGAATCTGCTATGTTTTCTGCTTGTATTTCCAGATGAAAATTTCTGCAGAGTAATAAGTCTCAATGGGATAGAAACACAGAAAAAGACTTCAAGTTCAACTATGGTAAAAGTCTGAAATTGAAAACACAATATAAAGATTAAATTCTGATTGCTTCAGACTTTCAGTCTCAGTGAATCATAAATTATAATGTTGAAAAGCAGTCAGTAACAAATACCTAACTGGCCTAGTTTTTAATGATAGCAGTTGTCTTTTGTTCTTTTCAATTTTGGTGGGAACTGTAGATGCTCTACTTGTCTGAAATAATGTTACAGCTTCTCAGATCTTAATCAAAAAGATTTTCCACTGCCACAGCACATGGCAATTTACAATTAAAAAAAAAGTCTGATATGACCATTAAATTTCTTCTCTTGTCATAAGGACAATAAGAAGCCATACGATGGTTTACATTTTATTACAAAGGAAAAAAAGAGTCCAACATTCCCAAAAAGGATGCAAAGGTGCACAGAGTGGTCCAGGCTACTAATGATTTGCTCAAACACTAGCAGAGAATATATAAATTCTTAACTCTTAGCAAAAAATATTGATTGTGTTATAACATCTATGATACAATTTCATCTGTTAACATTTCATTCGTTAACTGCACTGTACAGAAATTTGTCCATGCTAAATACAAGCCTTGGACCAGATACACAAAACAATTTAAATGTATTTTTTACATCCTATATGCACAAACATTTCTTAAGTTAAAACTATGCATACTACTTATGCATAGCACATATATGGCTTACATATTCAACGACAGGAATTCCACCTTTTGGCATGCCCTTACCACCAGGGCTCAGAGCTTACACTGTTCCCAGCTCAATTTTGATTGTTCTGCTGTCAGAAAAGAGACAGTCAACAGGTATGGACATGTAAGGGTCCCTCAGCAAAGGTGATTGTTTCACAACTCCTTCTTCAATCGGACAAAGCGTGCGCTTGTTGAGGTGGAGCCTGTTGCCTGCTGAGCTCTGGTTGGATCCCTGGAGCAGCAGATGAACAGCACACAGGTCTCAATCACCCTTGGCACAGAGGGGAGTGCCACTGCCCCCACGAGTCCCCTTCAGAGTGGACCATGGCTGATCAGAAAGACTTTTTGTTCAGTGAGGTAATAACCACAGGGTCCAAAAAGGAGAACCGGGAGTGCAGCGACCTGAGCCACCTACAACCTGAAGGGGGGCGTAGAAGTTTCCTGGCAGGTTCCAGCAGAGGGAAATGAGGTTGGCTGTAGCCGTGTAGGACACCCAGACAGATCAGAGGGGTCATGTGCAGCTCGAGGGAAGAGGAGATGAAAATGGAGTTTCTTTACGGGCACAGTTTGGGCTGGAGGGCTCATTGTGAGGCTTCTTGCAGAGGTAACTGCCTGTGTGCTCCGTTTTTGCTGCCCCTCAAAAAGAAACAAACTCTAGCAAAGACTTTGCAGGATGCACGTTGTCACCTTTGCACTTGAGATAAACCATGACATAAGGCCTCGATGTCACCTCCCAACTCTGTCTGAGAGGCAACAGAACATTTTGTTGAAGTGAAACAATTTTCATATATTTTTGTTGCTGTCTCTTCCACTCTACAAAACAATAAGCACCAGCTTCATGGTAGGGCTGACACCATTGCTGACGTCTTTCAAAATACTGTAGGATACAGAATATTTTAATCTTTAACATCAGATACTGTTCAATTAATTTTGAAGTGATATTTCAAATACTGATTTGTTCAACACCAGTTCAGTCCATATGGCAGCCACTGCAGTGGAGAAGAATCTTCATTCGTGCAGGCTGGTCAGTGTAACTCTACAACTTCCCTGTACAGTCTACAAACATTTATTTCCAGATATTTTAAGGAAGCTAACAAGTAGGACTTCTATGGTGCATGCAGCATGATTGCATGAACAAGTATCTAGAAACACATTTCATTTTGATTTCCATTTTCAGTGGATGCCAGCAGCAGTGACATATAACAGCAATCCCAGGCAGATGACAAATATGATGTTTTCACATGTCTCGTGATTAACTGGAAATGTCTAATACCAGTACCAACAAAGCAAGGTCCAACTTTGGCTGAAAAAATTATTTTGGCTAGTTTAAGAAAGCAGAATAGAAGAGGAAATAGCAACACAAAAAAAACAACGGAAATCTCGCAAGTTGTTAAGTGCCTTGAGTTACCAGCTCAGGGTTTTAAATTTTACATTTTTGAACATTTTGTTCAATCATTCTCCACAGAAATAGGATGATCCAAGAGCAAGTTGACAGATAACAGCCTCTGAGATCATGAGGTAGGAACAGCTAGAGTTCTTTTCTCCTGCAACAGAAGTGAAATGAAAATTCACCAACAAGAGATTTTTGATACTACTACTTCCAATATTTCAAATACTTGAATTGAGGATGATTTATCGCATGATCATTTAGTCTGACACTAAAGATTCAGAGATTTTAAAGTACTGTTTTTCTCTTCTTTATATTGAATTTTTTTAAGGTGACATTGAAAGTAGGGTATACTGTGTCCCCATTTCAAAATTTTCTAATATAAACACAACTGGGATAGAACAAAGAGGTTAAAAATAGCACTAAGCGAGCCCTTATGGTATAAAACACTCCCCATTAAAAGAAAGAAATTACCTGTCCTGCCTGAAATATCAGAAGCTTTTAAGAAATAGCAAATCTAGTTCTGTACCAGTGCTTCTGTCTGCTCCGTGGCTTTTACAATATCTTCTGACTTCTTACAGTGTATAGGCTCACCTGGAAGAGAAACAAATGTGATTGGGAACGTGAATGAGGAAGTTAGCCAAGTCAAGAGAATCTGCATAGCCATAGACAGACAGAATCTAGTTCCTCAAGACATTTTAAGGTTAACGTGAGGTTTCAGTCACTGCTTTCTTTAATTGCTTTCTCAGCAGAATAAGCATCAGCTTGAATTAAATCATCATTATGGTTTATCCACAAGGCAAAAGATAGAATGAAAGCAATAGATCACAGCATGAAGCAAAACTATGAAGACTTTCACATGAGTGTTAATAAAGTGGATTTGATTTTGGTTCATTTTTTTCTTCCAGCTTATTGAAAGTCAAAATTCACCCTCTGCAGAGAAGCACTGTTTAAATCCTTTCTACCGTAGGCTTTCATATCAGAGTAAGTTTCTCCCAGATAATGAAAGATGCCAATGACAAGTTCTAACAACTCAATTAATTCAATCAGATAGGAGCAATGACACAGAGTAATACAAGCACCTTTCAAACTAAGTGATACAACACGAATCTCAAATCGACAATCATAGAATTAAGCTGTTGCTTAAATTCTTCCTTCAGTTGCTTTGAATGAGTATAGCTGAGGAAATTATACACGGAGATGATAGGCAGGGTGCAATGCAGCAAACTCACAGTGTTATTTACTAACTACATATAGTAACTCCTCAGTTTTATCCAGTTGCTCGAGGGATCCACCAGTAAGAACACTGAACTGAAAATGCTGAAAAGGAAAAACTAGAAGTCTCAAAAGTGGAAAAGATGACCTGGGAGAAGCATAAAAGTTACAAAAGTAGAGAGGGGAATATTTTTAAAATCCAGAAAACAAAGGTAGAAGTAGCTGAAAGGGAAAGCAGATGATGCAAGATCTGAAAGGAAAACTGAAAGATGATGGTGAGTTGAAGAAGAGGGTGACAGTTTAGAAAAGAGAATAGGAAGAGAGGAAAGAAAACTCAAGAGAACAAGCATGAGGAAAGAAGAAGATTAATACCTATGAATCTGCTATGACTTCACTGTAAACAAGTAGGAATTGCTGCTGATTTCATGCTTGTTTCACTACCTTGAGTGGTGGCAGAGTGGGTGCTGCCCACTCTGTAATGCAGCCACAAGCAGATGGACCATGTTCCCCCAAGCAGCATCCTACACCATCCCTTATCTTACATAAATTTAATGTAGGTGAAATACAGACAACCAATACCTCAAGGGCTTTTAAAGTCTCAAAATTGCAATAACATTAATTAGAACAAGGATGTCTACAGATCTTTCAGCCTGTGGCTCTTTTAAGAGGGATTTAGCAAAACTTTATTAGCATTATTATCCATAAAAACAAAAAAGGGGGTGGGAAGAAGTATGAAAGTAAAAGCTACTTATCTAAATATTTAAATTTTATACTTGACACTTGAATTTGTGGAAGCCTTAAAACAAAACAATTCACAGAATCACAGAATATGCTGAGTTGAAAGGGACTCACAAGGATCGTTGAGGCCAGTTCCTGGCCCTGCCCAGCACCATCCCCCAGAATCACACCACGTGCCTGAAAGCCTTATCCAAATGCTTCTTGAAGTCTCTCAGGCTTGGTGCTGTGACCACTGCCCTGGGGAGCTGTTCTGGTGCCCAACCACCCTCTGGGTGACGAACCTTTTTCTAATATCCAACCTAAACCTCCCCCGACACAGCTTCAGGCCATTCCCTTGGGTCCTGTCACTGGGCACCACAGACAAGAGATCAGTGCCTGCCCCTCCTCCTCCCCTCACAAGGAAGTTACAACTGCAATGAAGTCTCCCATCAGTCTCCTCTTCTCCAGGCTGAACAGACCAAGTGACCTCAGCTGCTCCTCATATGGCTTCCCCTCCACACCCTTCACCACCCTGTGGCCTCCTCTGGACAGTCTCTTAATAGCTTAACATGTTTCTTATATTGTGGTATAAATTTCAAAAAACTAAACATTAACTTCGAAGACATATAGCTTTCTTCTTGCTTGTGCGTCAGGTTTTTTATGTGATTAAAAAATGTGGTTGCTAATGGCTGTTATCTTATAAACCCTATCTTTTCTATAAACACAAAATTTGCTTTTTAAATCTAACCTTCCCTCCATCCTTATCCCATGTACGAACATGGATGCCTTCCCTTAGTCCCAGGATCCTGGTTTACCCAAGGAGCCCTAAGGAAGCAGGCAGCACAGCAATCTGCTCCCGCCCTGCTCGGATACGGAGGGTTCCACACCCACCGAGCTCCGCAGGGCCACCGCAGCACTGAGCGGTCACCAGGCATTGGCATGGCATGGATGATCCCTGATGGCCCCTGCACCACCAGAAATCAGACTGGCGTGTTGCTGGTGTGGATCTGCCCACTGCTGTTTAACCTGGTTATTCTCCAGAGGCTCTCACTTACTGACTGCTGGTGACACTGAGTGTGCTGCACACTCGATGGGACTGGGCAGTCCTCTCCTGTCATACAGAGTGAAGCTACTGGCAATCTGTTTTATCCCAGATTTATTAACTCCCTTGCATTTTGATATTAAGGATTAATGTGGCTATCATTACGAGTGAGAAGTTAAAAGTTTGCCAATTAGCATTTATAAATCATTGAAATGTGGAGTTGTTTAATTAAACATAAGCAGTTTTTAAAATTAATGTTCTAATTAATAAATCACTCAGGAGAAAAGGAAAATCATCACTTAAGAATATCACCTTATAATAGTTTCATTTAATCTTGTACCATTCAATTAAATGAAAGTGGGATGATGGAAAGGGAAAAAGGTATTGTGGAGAAAAACAACATTGTCTCAACTGCAGTGCTTGAAACAGTGACCCTCTGGTCCTTCCTTTGCACCAACCACAACCCAGGACAGAGCTACTCCTGTTGCTTGTAGAACTGTGATGGTCTACAAGAACTACACCTACAAAGAGATGTGATACAAGGAGCAGAAAACATCCCTTTCTAATTTTTTAAAATGGGGAACCCCCTCATCATAGCACATGTAAACATTCATTAACAGTTCCCAAGAATGCGCACACATCATCTTCCTGTGTTCCCCAACTCTCTTATAATTGAATCACATACTCACAGAAAACTTAACTGGACTTTCTGCTTTCTATAAAAGACTCCATCTCGACAGCTAACATATGAAATTTCAACCGTGTTGCTTTTCTTCTTCCTTTCTGTCTCACCCTGCCAGCCCTAGCACCCCCAGGTGCTCACTTCTCCACCCCAGGAGCCAGCAAGTGCTCTGGACATCACCTCAGCCTTCTACCCCCCATCCTCAGTACAGAAACTACAGAAGTAGAGAAGTCTAGCATGGGGAGTGCTAATAATGTCCTGATAGATGCATGGTGTCTCTCAGAATACTCAAACAAACCTAATTGGTGAAACCGGAAAAAAATGTAAGGTAGCATGTCTTTGCTACCTTCTGCTTGCTTGAAGCAGCATTCCATTGAAAATGTCTGATCTTGGTTAAAAGAGTCCTGTCTGGAACTCCTGGACATCAACAGAGGTGCAAATACACTATTAAAAACTTAATGACTTCGTAACCATTTCATAAATTTTACAGTTTGAAGTTTTAAAGTACAATGCATTCTCTAAAAAATTTCCTGCCTTAAAAAACAAATGAGATTAGCATTTTCTAAGAGAAGAAATCTCTGTTCTCATTGGAAAGGTGGAATGTGAAGGTTGACAAGGTAACAGAGTGAACTAACTGTATGCTGAGTTGTAACTGACCTCTCAAACATCACTTTAGTTGGTCAGCATCTAAAGACCCACAAGTACAGCTACACCACAACTGCCTTCTGCAGAGTCTGAAAGATAAAAGATGCAGCTTTTCCTACTGCATTCCTCATCCAGGAGGTGGGGAACTTCTCTAAGGCACTTTAAGTTGAGCTTTAATACAAAAAATACATGTCAAAAGATAAAATGTCAGTTATTAGACAACTTCAAATGCTGTGAAAATAATTTTAGTGTAAATATTTTGATTTAGGGCCCTAAATTAACCATCTGTTATTTCTGATGGAAAAAAACCTGTCAACAATAAAGCATGGAGCCGTGGAATGCTGAAATGTAGAGTAAGTGGGAGTTCTCCATAAAAAGCTTTTTTGAGAAATATGCCAAGTCATATACTCATGTCTAAGCGTAGCATTATAAGCACTTCAATGTTGCTGCTCAGACAATGCCATACTTCTGGCACAATATTGCAAGGCTTACTGTCATTAAAGCATTAATGAGTTTTAATAGCATTTTAAGTAAAAGTGAGGAAAAGAAGTGTCATTATATGCCTTGATTATTCTTACTACCCTAATGCCTCAAAGTTTATTCTAACTATAAGCAGACTCAGAAAATAAAATGAAGATGCACAGTGTCTTTCCCTTTCTTTGATATCATCTATTCCTCATTTCTTGGCCAAGTTGCCCTTGATACTGTGTTGCAATCACCAGACACTAGACATGGTCATCCTGTGATAAAATACTTACACTCTAAAAACATATTCTGAAATTTTAGCAATTTTCTGGCTGGTCCACTTGTCTTGCAGCTACAGTCAGGAGACTGATCTTCCTGCTTAAGAGAATGACACAGTCCCATGACTACTGCTGTTGGCAAATTCCATCTACTTAAGATCAGCTCTTAGATTCACACTACATTTGGTACAAAGGATGTGATTTACAAATCATATTAGGTGCCCAAAATAAGGGGAATAAATATTAATAGCGTAATTGCTTATTCAAAAACAAAATGTTAGGTAGTTCTGTTTTCAAAGTTTACCTTATTCTCCAGTAACAAACAGCTATTTCATTTTAAATACATATCTTTAAATTATTCTAAAATCATTCAAGTTCAACTAAAATATATTCTCTAAAGAATTTTCTAGTAGATCCCAAATAGCTGATATCAAGAAGGTGGTATTTGTTTATATGCTTCTATTTGATGGTTTTAGGACACCACTGCATTTCCAAACGCCTGAAGGAGCTGTCCTGTGCTGGTGGTTTGTACAACACCTTATTGCAATATTTTACATTCCTGTTGATGTTTGTCAGGGAGATACCACACACTGCTGCAGCTTCACCCTGGACACCTTCATGAGATTGGCTGGTGCTCTGTGATGAAGCATTACCATTCAGTGGGTCTGTATTCTGTGTCTCTTGCTGGGCATCGCTGAGATCTCTCAGGTTCGGATCAGAGTTAGTGCATTTTCCTGAGCTGGATTCATCACTCACAGGAGTGTCGAAAGAGACTACTTGTAGGACGATGGATCTGGGAGGACAGGCTGTACCATCACTTCCCTGACTACTCTCATTTTGTATCCTTGTTGCCTCTTCCTGTAACTGTGCATCTGTGGAATTTCTGCTTTGGTCTTTTTCCTGTTCACCAACATTTTTCACAAGTTCTTCTACAAAGAGGGAACAAAATAGATGAATTAGATAAGAAGGATATGCCACAATATTTTGATTTCAGCGTAGTGACAGATAGAGCTGCACACAGGAACACTGTAAACATCACTTTCTGCGTGAGGGCATGCCCACTGTGTTTAATATGGGTCCGATTTTGCTCCTGATTGCACAACTGCAGCTGAACCTCAGTGGTCCTCTTTCTGCTTTGAAGTCTAATATGTACCTCTTTTTTAGGCATAATACAGAGCAAGGAGCATCATCAGACAGCAGTAACCTGAAGGATGGGAGCAGGAGGACCCCTTGCTGCAGGCATGTCCCTCTGCAGTGGTGTTTACCAACACAGGACTAGGAAGAGCAGGGCCCATCAGTTCTGCGAGAGAGAGAGGGCATGGCAGGGAACACCTTGCTGGGGATGGGGCAGGCATTGAAACTGAGGGGAAGCCCTGGAGGAAATCAGCCATATCAGCCTGGAAAAGTCCAAACCATCAGCTCATACAAGCTGGAACAAGCTGTAGGGCTTAGGCATGTGCTGTCCTGTACTGCTGCCATTATGGCTTATGGCACATACAGAATGGGAAGGAACAGATATGAGGGAAACTGTGCCTCAGGGGACAGCAGCAACAGGAAAAAATAATGTTTGTGGAAGGCTCTACCCCTTGCTCTAGTGCAGAGACTTGGAGAACAGTACAAATGAAATGGCCCAGAGTAAAAGGAGAAAGAACAGAATAGCACAGAGGGGTGGTACCAGGAATAGCTAGATGAAAAAGAAACAAAGAATGGAAAACTTGTGATGGCAGGTGAAGAGTCCAACAAAAGAATAAATGTATCATCTTCATGGGGGGCCTATTTGTCTTGCTATTATAATCTGTATTTCATAAATTTAGATTTTAGGTTCTGTATACTAGTATAGAAGATACCAAACACTGTCAATTTAAAAAGTGAAAGCATTGCAGTTTGAACAACACAAGCATAAAACAGCTGCATGATATTGCATACAATTTCTAATATGGATGTTAGAAATTATTAAGGAAGGAAACCAAGTGTTGAGATACTCAACTGCCAGCTCCCAGAAACTCTGATTGTGAGTGACCAGTCCAAATCCAAGCCACAAGTGATTGCACATGACAACTGAAAGATAATCCAGACTGTAAGCACTTTTTTATTGCTGTTTTATTTGGCACCACCTCACTTTTCTAAATACAGAGAAAAGTTCTCCCTGAAGTACAATTTGGTCTGTGAAATGGGATGGAAGGAAACACCTTCAAACCTGAACTGATGTACAGAAGCATGGAATGGTTAAATAATTTCTTCCTTTTGTCATTTATACTTTCTAGCATACTTTTTTAAAAAAAAATCAAGAACTCTAAAACTTGAGCAATTTCTAAATTGTTAAACCATTTTTCCCAAACTTTGGAGTCCTGCTTGGTTTGGATTCCAAATCTTCTGAAACTTGGACACATAGTCTTTTTCTACAGATTTCAATGTAACTCTTACAAAGAAGAGGTTGGGCTAAAGCCATTGAGAAATATGTATATGGAACTTGATGCAAGTTATGATCAATCTAGAGACATTATTTAAAGCATCTGTCACTCATGATATAACCTACCTACACAAGGCTTTTTTTTCTAAGAGAGTGATTTACATGCCATATTCGCCTCCAAATGGCAGAGTTACAGCATTTTCCCTTAGCTTCATAAAAAACCCCAAGGAAATTGAAAGATAAAATATTTCAGATGCTGTTCAGATGCATCAGTAAGTTAAAAAAAGCAAAGCTGAATTATAAGGACACATAAAACTGTAATATTAATGTAGCTCACACTGGTGAGATTTTTTCAATCAAAAAGCTAGCAAGAAGAGAGCATTTTTCTCACTGAATGCTGTTTTAGGACTATTTCAGCCAGAATTCAGGTGTGCCTTGGTGCAACTGGATGGCTGACCATTTTACTCTCGTCTTAGAAACTCAGAGTATTCATACATGCAAAATCCACTATTATTTTTTAGTTCATAAAGCTGAATATCCAAACTCAAAATTGTTCTCATTCACTCCCCAGCAAACTTAAACTGACAAATGAAGATTAAGAGTTTAATCATAACAACTCTGATGGCTTGTTCTTAACTTATGTCACGATAGTCTCCAATTCCTATGACTGCCCTTGAGATGATCTCAGACTTGTCTGTTTAAGGGTACCTAAACCAGAGCCAAACTAACTTGGGACTAACGGATGGATGGAGCTTTGAAATGGAGTATCTCTGCCCCATGACACACTTGGTAACAAATCAGTTAAAAGTAATGCTGTTTGCATTTAAACTGGTGTGAGACTACAGGACCACCACCAAGAGTGGCTGGTAGGAGTGACTGAGACTGAGAAGCCTCAAGTACAAAATCCTCTATGATGATGTCACAACTGTCATTAAGATTCTCCCCCCCTCTGTTTTCTTAGTATTAAGTCTCTCACCTGCTGGGCATCTGACTTTATATTCTGGCTTGCTTTACTCTATTCAGCTTTAATCCCCATTAATCCACTGCCAGAAAGATGAAAGATACTGGGTTCTTATGGTATGTCAGCCACTTGTGGAATATGCTAAATGTGCTGGAAAAATAGAGATTTCTGCTTTCTATAACAGCTAATAATTGTACTCTGTATCATATGCGACTTTTATATTGCATATAACACTTGGAATTTTCTATAATTTCTGCTATCACTCTGAGGAAACAGAATTATCTAGCAGTCTAAATGAGGCTGAGACTGGGACAGTGACCAAGTAACTAGAATTCAAGCAGGGCACTGCTAAATTAATCCTACTAGTGTAAGAGAAATGAATGGCATGGTGTCTGACCCCCACTGCTGTGCAGGAAGAATTGTAATGAATACTGTGGCAGTCTGTGCCTCCAGCCAGCCACAAAATGCCAGGACCCTCTGTGGGCAGTGGGCCAGGCTGCTGCTCTCACCCTGCACTGGGCTTCTGGGAAGAGCAAGCTCCCCCTCCCTATGGCCACATGTTACCATGGCCAGCCAGAGATGGGAATGGAATATGTTAAATGAACAAGGTAATCAGGCACATGAACATTGTCAATATTCAATAAGAGTAAATAGATTAATAAGGTATAAAAGATTAAACAACCATCCATCTTGGCCTTCAGACAATTTTTTGGGTGTTGGGGTGTGCCAGTCAGGCACTGAAGAGCTCAGGGATTACCACAGCATTCAGATAAAGGCAGGCAGGAGTAGGTTGTGCAGTGCAGTGAACTCAGGGTGTATGTTGTTGTTGCTACTGGTTTTGCTCTCTCTGCTTTAACTTGGCAAAAGTGCCAGGAGCCAGGCCTGTTTATGTATTTTTCAAATGTTTCGTTTGTTTTCTTTACAAGAATCCAAGTGTTATTCAGCAAAATTTGTGTGCATTTCTCTATAAAATAAATGGCTTGTCCTAATTGGTCTGTTAGGGGTGACTCAAGCTTATCCCTCTCTTCTGCATTTCTGTGACGTTTCTGAAATCCAGCCTTAAAGCACACACAGTCCTTTATGAGAAGGAACAATGGCATGTGACACATAAACATGACAGAAGTGGTGTCTTTCTTCCCTTGTGTTCAGGCTGGGCTGTTGGCAAAATAACTGTAATGCAATATTTTGTTTGGAAAACTGGCAGGACTCGTAAGGCAATAGCCAAATTTCAGAATAGCTGAAAAATTCTGGTACTCAGTAATTTTGCATTTGCAGAAAATGTGTTAACTGTTAGTGTTATTTATATTGTATTTAGTGAAGGCAACTTCTTTCCTCTCTTCTTTTAATCAGATTACACTCTTTTTTCATTCGCCAGGGTTTTTTGTTTTGTTTCAGGTTTTTTTCATTTGACAGGTGTCAGAAAATTTAATTGAATTCTTTAAGTTCTTTGGTTTTTATTGTTTGCTGGAGTGAATGGGAGCACTCAACCCCTGTCAGTCCAGTGAAGGACTAACGTGTCCATGAAACACTAAAACTGTCACAAGACTCCATCTCCAGCCCCATGCGATAGGACTCTGTGGTGTCCAAAGTAGCACAGAAGCCCTGGAGGGTCTGTGTTATCAACTACAACACTGCTTCCCACCAGCCCTGTTTGTTACTGCCTATGGATGCAGCAACACTTGCAGGACATGGTCCAAGTGGTGAGGAAGCTTTGCTACATTTTGGAACTTTCTCCTCTGTACATATCCATCAACGCTCTATTGCTCACCTTTCTGTAGTACTAAAAAGAGCATTCAACTGCTGCACCTGCACAGTACAGGTATAAATCACCCTCCTGTTTACAGCAACTGTATCACTTGAGCATGTCTTGACTTAACAGGAATGGACAGGAAAAACACAAAAGCCATGTGCAAGCAGGACATCTCAAACCAGCTAATGGCAGTGACTGTAAACCCCAGTAAAACCCCAAAATATCTGCTGAATGACATTGCTATTTTCATTGGCTGTGTTGGAAATAAGCTACAATTCTTTACCGTTATAAAAAGACATGATGACATGAAAGTTTTAAAAATTAGAAAACTACTGAAGTAGAGAGGAAGGCTGTTCATCTTCACTAAGAATTAAATTACTTGAGGACTCTCTAATGAAGAATGCTGCTGGATGTTATGGAATCTCTGTGTATACTACAACAAACTTTGATATCTAGGTTTGTCTGCCTCTTTTCTACTGTAAAACAAAATTCCAGAAAGCGGTGGCAAAAGACCAAAACCAGGACAAAAGGAAATGCAGCCTTCTAGAAGATATGTTCTCACATCAGCCATTTTAAAGAGAAAATGAAAAGGCCAGGACAAACCATCAAAATTTTGCAGAGAAGGAGAGGATTGATCCTGATGCCTGTGGAACTACCAAGTAAGTTTAAAGACATGTCCAAAAGTTCCCAAACAACCATGACTCTACCCAACCAATCTGCCATTTTCTAACCCATGAAAATATTGCAGACGCCACAGAGTTATTTAGATACTGATTCCTTCCACTTTCAACCCCTTACACAAATTTCATCACAGTTATAGGAGCATATAAAACCACTGCAAACCGTGCAATCCAGGGACACTTAAAGTTAGAGCATTATGTCATATAGAAAAAGTAGCAAAAACTAAATTAGCTAATTAAATCAAAACTTTTCACTAAAGGATTTGGTTAAAAATAATTTGTGAGTTTATGGTTTCTTAGGGCTGCTACCTCTACCTTTTACTTCTCTTTTGCTGTTTAGCTGCAAGCACAGGGGCTTGAATGCTCGAACTTTTGGGACAGGGAATGGAAGAGACATGCTGCTGTGAGCCTACTAGAGGGAAAAGGTGCTTTAGATGATGTAGACTGTCATGTGCAGAGATGGGCCAGCTCTCTGATGTTCACTCCAGGGAGATACAAAATAGATTCCATTATTAGGTCAGTTATCCTTCCTTAGTCTGTGATTTACCAGATATTGCCAATACCAAACACTTCTTCCTACTCTTAGCTCAACCCACTCCTTGCACTTACTCAGACCATGCTGAAAAGTTCTCCTTTTCCCACTTAACACGTTCCTGAATTAGCTCAAAAACTGCTTATGACCTAAGCATTTTAGCAGTGCAATTAAAATCACTGTCACTGATACTAGATGGGACTCCTTTAGCCTCCTGAATTGATTTTTTTCCAACAGATTAAAACCGTCCATTAGGGTAGATTTCATGTGCCAAACTGTCAGTCAGTTTCTGTGACTGTCACACACATCCTCCCACTGCCCGCCCTTCCTAGCGGCTGCTAAGTCACATTAACATGCTATCAGATCATCATTCTCAGATTTTCACATTTCAGCAGCTGCTACTCTCTTCTTGTTAGTGAGTCTGCAGAGAAAATCTTTCAGACAAAATGGAACTGAACCCTGTGGTTATTGTGACTGGAAGTATGCAGAACTGAAAGTGCCCGAGGGGGGCCTGCAGGTACCACGCAGAGGTCTTTCAGAAGAGACATTTGTTATTCAAAATTGCTGCCCCTTGTGGGGGAATAAAGCTGATCTCTACTCCAAAGATGCAATAGCTGTTATTTTGTCACATTTTTACCAACAAAATTAAGCAGAGGCCAGTGTGAGAGACTCAGCCTCACATATTTTTGATCCCACCTTGATGAGGTCAGTCATCCCAGGCATACACTTTCGAGCCACTCAGCCCAGTGCACTGCCAAAAGTGTTGAGGACAACATTTGTCACTGATGTCTTTTCATATAAATAATGCAAACTTAGGTCAGGTCCTGTAACATTTAATTCTTTAGAAGAGTTACATAAGCATAAAATGAAAACAATAAGTTTGTAATACAACTGCTGTTGTATTACCCTGAAGTTGCGCCCGCTTGACTGGCAGCTGGACCTCTGGTGTGTTGTTCTGCATTCCCTTGTGTTATTATATGACCTCAGGTGAGTGTTCTGAGCTTCCTGTGTCTCTTTCTGTTCACTATAAACAGAAAATAATGACACTTTTTTATTCCTATACCTTTATTTACAAGGATATCTACATAAGAGATTAAAGCATGTAAATCAGTAATCATGATTACTAGTCCATATCCTTACATTCTGTTAAGAGTACCTGAGCCTGCCAAACACTGACCAACTTTATTAGTAAATCTTTAGAACATTTTTATAGAACAAACTAAGCATGAATAGAGGACTAAACGTATTTTTTTAAATATTAAAAAATTGTGTTACAATTATGTTCTAAGAAGTGCGCCATGAAGGATCATACATGATAGTTAAATATTGTTCACATGTTTTGTGTTTCTTACAGCCTTCCCAGTAGGTCAATAACTTTCAGACCTTAAAATCCACTTAGAACACATCTTCTCTAATGAAAGAACCTCTCAGATACACCTGAGCACATTTACTGTCCATTTGCTACAACTACAATAATTGCAAACAGCAGCAGCCATCAACAATATGTGTTGAAAAAAGCACAGGATGGAAGAGTATCTTTATCACCGTGTTGAGTTGAACAAAGACAGATTATCTGGTGATTTGGGCTTGGAGTATTAATTAAACATCAAGGCTTTCAAATTAGAATCCCAGATGTTTGATCATTATGGTAATTCCCTGTTAACAGCATTCCCTGAAAGGCCTGAGAAACATTCCTCTAATTCTCCAGTGGTGAAAGGTTGAAGACCCTTAGGCTATAGAGCACTGAGCTTCTCAGCATCAATTATACAAGATATGGCCTTTTAGCAAAGTGGAGCCATCCTATTTACTGAGCCTTCTGTTAAGGAAGCTTTCAAACAGCTGCCTAGGTAGATAAACTCTTTCCTTACTAACACAGGCCTTCCCAAAAACAAAGCACGCTGCTCCTTGCACAAGCTGCTTGCTCTGAATCAAGTCTCAACAGCAACTGCCTCTTCAGGGAGAGGTAGCATCTCCAGGAAAGCTCCCCTGTCAACAACACTGTCAGTGAGGATTAGTCTTTTCCTCCGGACTGCCGGGCACAGGAGTCAGACCATCTTCTCCAGCTCTTGCTAAGGGAGCCCTTGCTCCTGCTGAACTGCCTTCCAAGCAGTGCTACATGAGCAACCTTACCACCCTAAAAAGGTGAGAAGCTGGCATGAGTTCAGGTCATCCTCAGGAAATTATATGGAATGTTGCTAGCTTCCTTTCTGTATTCCTTGTGCATCTGTAGTGCTACATTTTATGGAAACAACTTCTCCTGAGCCTGTGAACTAAACTGGGAACAATATCTGGTGTTTGCAGAGCCCATTGACAAGAATGCAGATGGTTCCTTTAACAGCACAAGCTCTGTTTGTCACAGCCAGCTCAGGAAGCGTGTTTGAAGATCTACACTAACAGCCAGCCTGTTTACTACCACCACACAGTCCTCGTACATGTGACCTCCTCAGTGCATTCAGCAATTTGTGACTTGTCAGAAATTATCTAGCTAGGAACGATGATAGCACTTCTTTCACCTGGCAGTGATTTATCTCAGACATCTCTCAGTGGATGCTCCTACTAACATATGAATTAAACACAACTTCATACATATGCCCAAAGCAGCCTGAAGATTTTTCTTCAAGATGGAGTCAGAGAAGGTAACATGAAATCCAGACAGGATGGGATTAATCATCTGAAGTTCAAGGGCTCGGTTATTCACTTACAAGCTTAGTCAAACTTGGTTCATCTGGAAAGAATTTCAAGGGGAAGGGGGATGTATTGCAATATTTTTTATTCTTTACTAGATGTTCATTTTGCACAGTCTGATTAAGGATTTTCAGACTTTGCAGGGTACAGCTTCAGATCAGATATACTGGACCAGTTGAAGACGACTCACTCTCCCATTAAGTGACAAGGAACTTCTGTGCTACCTCAGAAAAGTGCTCTCTAGAAAGCTGTTTTTATTTAGCAAAAAACTCTCTTACAGCAGTCCTCAGGGCTCTGATATGGACTATGCACCCAGAAATTTCATTCCAAATGAATGGAAAACATAACTCCCACAAAACCTATATAATCCACCTCGCAGACTTTAATAAAAAAAACCCCTTACTGTCTGTTTACTAACAAAATAGAAATGTGTACTCAATACTAATCAGGCACCCTGAAGGTCTCTATGCCATGCTCCAGTCAACTGCAAACGTTGCTGCAAGTAGCCTCTTCATGGGAGCAGATTTCTACAAATCTCTTCCTCACACAGTAGTTCAAACAAACAGATTCAGCAACAATCACACAGGGATGATATTGTTCACCAGGCTCTGGCCTCAACACCAGTTATTTTCACTTACCCATTAGCTTCCCTAATGTATGTTTTACTGAAATTCCATAATTCTGTTCAGGAAGTACTTAGACATACTTCATTAGTCAAGTTGATGGAAGAAAAGAAGGTTAGGACAACCACAATCTCAACAAAATCCATTGAGTCTTGAACATTAGCATCACTATTTGCCAGAGTACAAAGCACGCCCGGAGTTTCCTGGATTTTGCTGGGCCTCACATTAATATTGACTGCAATCTTACCCAAAATAAATTTTAAATCTCTTGCTGCAAGTAGCTTTTTGTTTTCAATGCCTGTCAACAGTCCAATAAAACTGGGCTAAATATATCAGTAATGTGTCAGTACCCCTCTGAAACCATATACCAAAAACCTGATATACCAGAATCAAACTGCTTAGTCCTATGTAACTGGAAATAGCAAACTTTCAGATAACAAGTTCTCCATTATTCCACACTGAAGGACTTTTCATGTCACTAGCTCAGGGCTGCTTGATTTCTGCAGGCTGTAGCTAACTGGCTTTGGGCACTCTGATGGTCTTCTATTATTCCTGACCACTGCAAATTAGCAGTTTTGTCCTTTTGAGCAGCAAGTATGAGTTGGACAACACCAAAAGAAGCAATTGGTTACATAAAGCTTCTCATGAAGAAGCGACAATATTAATGGAATCCTCTCCTCAGCTGCCCCTTCCACCTGACTCTTTCAAGCCTTTGTCACAAAAGATGTATGGAAGCTTATTCTTCATATCCTCCTAATGAGAATATTCATTTGCAACTTAGCACTAAATCAGAATTTATCACTGCTCAGCACTGTTTTTCTGTCTTGTCTAACACCTCTTTGAGAAAAAAGATGTTGATTTGGATGATGGGATGAAAAACAAGGCTGGCACTGGGTTCCAGGATATCATTCCCAGATGTCAGTATCAGGTCATGTACAGCAAGACCAGTCTCAGCAGTGAAATGCTATGTTGAAATAATCCAGGTACGTACTAGGAAACAACACAGACTGTGGATGAAATATTGCCAAATGGCATTCACTTAACCTGGACTAAAGCTATAAATTCTTTTCAACAATTATCACAAAACATTTCACTCACGTAACTGTAACTCCAGACAATTTTCAGGTATGGTTATGAGCTGAGATGCTCGATGCAAGTTTGACTTTATTAACTATCTACTGGCAAATGAAGAGTCACTTTTGGCTTGCTTGAGCCTAATGCATGAAGTGATTGTCCAAATCTTTGGATCCACTGGGTCATTTAAATAATTGCCTACAGCATAGTCCCAAGAAGCCTGCAATACTGAATTTTGTTCCATACAGTGGGGAACAAATAGCATTTCTAATAGCAAAGTACAACTTTTACGTTTCTGAAGAAATGTGGCGGCGCACACTGCCTTGAATTGTTAATTTTGGCATTTAAAGCAGATGTCAGTATCAGTTACAATTAAATGTGCAAGAATGCACACTTCTAATCCAGACCTCTGTGCAGCACAGAGCCTTATTGCATAGGCTATAAGATTTACTCTCATCCCCTAATCACCTACACCTTTTTAGACCTCCTGGGAGAGCAAAACAGAAGCACCTAAACAAACATTAAGACATAAAACATCTGAATACAAGACAACTATGCATTTTCTAGCAGGTTAATAGAAATTAAATAGTGAAAGTAGGTGAGACCTTAGGGAGTAATCTGTAAAAACATTCCACCTTAATATACCATACCTTCTGCTGCTAATTCTTTCCATCTTTCTTTGTTTGCTTGAATGATCTTCATCAAGTTGTCCTTGAAGCTCCTTAGGTCTACAGTTGCTAGGGAATTTTCTGTGTGAGTCCCTCCATCACCTGTACTTTTAAACCCAGGTCGTCTCTGTGCTTCAGCATTGCTTACTGCTCCCAAACTATTTTGGCTGCACAAGGGAAAAAACCCCAAATTGTAAACACAGTCAGGCAATCTTAATAATGATACACAAACACTTCATCTGAATCAAGTTGCTTAGGAACTAACTTGAAATAACAGTTTTTTACCAGAGCGTGCCTAAGATACAAGATGTCTTGCTGACCATTTTCCAGGGAATTCTCGAAAAAAAAAAGTGACATCTGAAAATACATTACTTGTAATCCAATTCTTGAAAGAATGTTTACTCAGCCATTTTGGAGCAGCTTCTTAGCTGTGTTTCTGAACAGTGAATGGTATCTTTGGGTTGCACAGGAAAGCCATCTGATCATTATTTTTTGACCCATTTAAAAAAAGGAAGACGTGAAGTATACAACAGGTAAGTTTTGCTTGAGCTGAAAATTCTCTCCAAGCTACAAACCTTCAACTGTAGTCAAAGCAGGATTTAAGACAGTGGCTTTAAAATCCTCTAAAAAGACACTGCAGCTGCTTTGCATCCAAGGTAAGTAAAAATAAAAATATCCATACGTGTATATACATATACATGTAAAGGTGGGGAAAAAAGAATGAATGCTCTTTTTTCTTAGAATTAAAAAATAAGACCTTTTTCTAGCCTTATGCAGGTGCTCATGTCTTAATAGATTTTGTTTACTCAACTGTGCTGCATAGTTTATTTCATTGGTACCACAAGCATGTTAATAGGAATACAAATGGGTTTCCACTAATCAGAAAATAGTTGCAGCGAACATACCAATGAGAACTTCACAAGAAGAGTTAGCTGTAACTTCCATGTGCTCCAGAGATGTGGAATGGGATACAAGGGAAAGAATAGGCTATAATTCTAATGTTTTTCAGGCACCATCTCATGGTGTCCGCTCAGCAGTGTATGTCCACTCCTCTGGCTCAGACTTTCCTGTATCATGCTATAGGGTCTCCACTCTCCTCATAAGTGTGGCACTTGATTCCATAAAAAGAAAAAATCCCTTTATCCACCATCTCACATGAGGATCTTGTGCTGGATCATAAGCCTTTTTTCATTTACCATTCAGTCATCAACATCAACCAAAAATGAAGGCTGAAGCTGCTAATCATTTGCAGCTGCTAATCACTCATTTGTGAAGGAGCGAGTATGGAAACAAATTAGTTATCAGTAATACCTTAGTTTAGCACTGTTTCCCAAAACACTAAGAACATCATCATAAATACCTACTTCCAGTAACTCCTACTTGCTTCTAGTAACCAAAATACAGGAAAGAGCTAGGTTCACCCTTTTGTTTCTGAAATCTAACTAACGCCCAGCAAATGAAAAATTGCCTTGCAGAGTTATCGTTTAGTAACTTCAGTGAAAGCTCAAATTACAGTTTTAAAATGAAATAAAAATCTGATAACAGAGGCAGTATTTGTAAGGGTAGTATCTGATTATTCAACAGTGCTTTCAGCAAGGAGTCATTCAGATTACACTGTCACAGTTAGTTTGCCTTACAGCAATTTCAATAACCTACTGCAAAAATTATATATAAAATTGTAAAAAATCAATGTCATGGTTTGTGTGTGTTTATTCTGATAATTTTTGGGGTTTTGTCTTTTTATATGCACAATTGTTCAGTCAATGGGGTAAAATAGCACATTGCAAATACGATGTCACCCCACAGGGTGGCAATACTGCACAGCTGTTTGTTTCCTCCCCAGCTTTCAATAACTGAGCAAACACTGACAATGACATTGTTATGATTATTATGTGAGCTTATGTTAGCTCAATAACAAAGCAGCGTATTCATACCTGGGGGTCCCAAATGCAGGACTTTCAGATTTTGTCGCTTCCTCTATAAGAGGCATAACAATTTTCTCCATTGAGTCAGTTAGAAGAGAAAATGTTGGTTCTACTATAAAATCAATGAAACCTAAAGAAGAAAGAGAGAGAAAATCAGGTTTTACATTTCCACAAGTCTCAAATCTAAAAACAAATAATTGCTATCAGGCTGATTTTCTAACTGTAGTCCCAATTCAATATACTAGATACCACCAGTACAATCCTGAAGAAAAAAGCACAACTGAAACAAAAAACACCTGAAGCTGTACAGATATAAGTAGATAGTAATAATTACAGCTTTTCATTCTTTTTTCCTGTAAATTTTATACACTGCAGAACACACCTACCATTTGAAATGAGTATTAATTATTGAATAGAAGGGAAGCTAGTGTTGAGCCAGAGTGCTACAAGTCATGCTGTCTCTTTTACCCTTCGGAGCTTCTTGCCAAGGAGTTAATATTTCAAATTGCTGTTTATTATTCTGTGGAGGTAAAGTGTTATTTCATAGTGTGTAGGAGGGTTCTGTCAAATCAGTGAAGAGAACAAGTAATATCCTTAGGAGACAGCATTCATCCCACAGTTCTGAGATGTCAGCTCTGAACAATGTCTTTTACATTCTAAAGTGCTCATCACAGTATGGAATGACACAGTGAGAGAATGAAGCATTATTCTCTACTGAGCACTTAACAGAAAAAAAAATATGTTAAAACATGAGCTAGCAATGGATTTCCAGATGTCTTCATGCTCTAAGCATGCAACAGAGCATGAAGGTGAGCAACAGTGATTCAGTCTAGGATCCAGCCTCTCTCCCGCAGTAGGTATGATGCTCAAGCACATTGCCTTCAGACTCCCAGTGAAATGGAATAAAGGATATGTAGAGTGACAGAATGGAGTGGTCCTTGTCAACCCAGGGATTCTTAACCCCGTGTAGTTTGACCCTGACACACAGAGAAGCTTAATTGCAGTCCAGAGATCTGTTATATTAATTAGCTTTAAGCTGAGATGCATCTACAAACTGGCACCTTCAGATTATGATGGAGACAGACCTGTGAGTTCTTGAGCAAGGGAGAAGCAGTTTGAGGACATGATCTGCCAGACTCTAAAGTGTGTACAGTAGAAGCTGGGCTCATGTCCAGTACTTTGGTTAATCCCTCTCCTATCCCTCCTTGGCATCACATATGGTGAAATTACATCATGTTCTTTTGAGACCAGCACCATTCTGCTGTAAAAGCACATGAGTTTGGTGAACAGATAGGTGCAAAAAAATACCTTCCATAAGATGGAATTTCAAACATTTAAAATTCAAAATGGGTGTATGAAAGGTTCTTATGAATTTACATTCTCCTGCACAGGCAAGAAAAAGAAAAACACAGCTTGTCATTACCTATTTGGGATTGAGCTACCAAAGTGGACTTGCGGTCACAAAGTGGGGAAAATTGAAGACCTAAAGCAGCCTCCTTGTCTCCCTGCAAACAACAATGTTTAATATTATAAGCATATATTTGACAGAGGGACAGAGAGACAAAGGATTCTGAATATTCTTAGTATTTATTCAACAGATCACTTTATTAATGTATATTCCTAAATGAAAACAAGTCAGAGGCAAATCTTCAAATCTTCAAATTTTTATTAAGAGTCTAAATTCTAACTTACTTTTGGAAAATTTTATGTAAAGAAACTTACTGCAATCAAGTTCTCCTCAACAGCAAGGCATCTGCCAATGAGATTTAAAATATATGACAATATTCACAATTTAGTTCTGCTGATCCCAGATGTTACGGCACTGAGAGATACTTGGACGTGTTTGTAATAGTTTGCCAAATGCTGAGTGTTTCCTTCTACTACATGGGTTCATCTAGCACGTAAAAATCCTTCAATGGATTTACTCGGGTCAAGTGTATGAACTGACTTGAACTTATTCTCACTAGCAGGCATTTCTCTCTGCTGCTAAAGCCACAAAAAATACAAATTCAGTTTCATTAAAAGGGTGATTTGTACAACCTAGCTCTGAAATCTTTTCAACACTTAGCAGATTAGAAGAGTCTTTCTTGTTGTTACAGTCTTAACAGACAGGAGGGTGTATCTCTGCTTTCAGCATGGTAGACCGACTGATTTGAAAACCTCAAAAAGAAAGTCCAGTGGTACAAAAAAAGCCCCTGAAGAGATATCTTTCAAAGGAGGTTATAATTTGTATTGCTGGACAAACCTGGCTGCCAGAAGCACTGACATTATAGATATAGAAAAACCTAGTCTTGCAAGTCAAATAAACCTATATATTTGTCATGGAGAGTGCTGTTACATGATCACTCAGTGGGGAGCACTACATGAACATACCATTTTCCCAAGGAAAACTGGGAAAACAGAAACTGATGGATGAAGAGGACCGTATCAAACTTCCTTAGTCTTTTTAGCATGTGTCACTGAAATATATTTGGGAAAGGTTTAGAACCATAAAAGCAGTAAAACCAATCCAGCCAAGGAACAGATGCAGCTCGCAGATTGCATTTCATGTGAAAGTGGAGAGCTTTATCACTATGGCCATTAAATTTTATATGCAAGTGTTAATAATTTGAACTCAGCGTGTGGAGGGATACAGGAACACTTGCTACTAGGAGCAGTGGGAGTGGCATCTCCATGCAAATACAGGAGCCAGATTGTAATGTCATATAAACTGGGGCAGTTCTAACTATTTCAGCCGTGGCTGAATACAGGATTTCTAAAGTAATATTAAGTTTGCAATCTTCTCTTCACTAGGTATTTAAAAAGAGATAATTCCACATGAGTAATGGATGAGTTTGATTTTTTTTGTTTTCAAGTAGCTCTTTTCCCCAATTATGAATTACTTTGCAATCAATATAATAGTAATTGATACTTAAGTGTCATTCAAGTTTAAGTCTACTGTAAATTGTAATAATGGGCACAGCACTGATATTTAAACCAATTGTTAGAATTTAATGAGATTTAAAACAAGATACAGATCAAAACAATTAAAAAAAATTCTGTCCAGGCCCTGGACTCACTGTTAGTGTCTTTGAATCTATTCAGACTGAGAGTGGAGTGCTATAGGAGTTGTCATACTTCTTTGAGTGACTTGAACTATGTATTTCTTTACCTCTAAGGATTTGAGATGGGTGGTTCTCTTTTTGTTTTTAACAAATAACTCAGATTTTCCTTGGTATTACAATATACTTTCTGTAGTTGTTGGTTTTAAACTTAAACTGTTGTTTGGCTTTTTTTCCCTGAAGTTAACTCTGGCACATATTTTAACCATTAGCTGAAGTTAACAAAGTTTTTGTCAAAGTGAATGTTCATTTTTTGCTGGTGCTCAGTAATTTGAAAGCTGCCTGTGAAAGCACTGGGTTTACATCAGCTGTTTCAGAATCTACTGCTTTTCCTGTAAGGCACCAGAAGTAGTTGAATTACTATCTTTAAAGAAAAGAAGAGGAGGAATTAAAGAGTTTTATATACATTTGTACTACTTCATCTTGGCTGGCATAGATTTGGAAATCCTGGAGATTTCTATCACACAGGCTCAGATCAACCAACCACAGGATGCACAACAAGCCAGTGCATCTAGGAAGGAGGAGACCCACTGTGTCTGCACTGCTCAGAGCATTTATAGATGTGCTGTTTCTTCATCACACTTTAAAAGTGCTGGAACTACTCCACACACACTGTCCTTAGCAGTACATGGAAAGAGCTCTGTTTCTTATACACTCCTCTGCAGCCTGGAAGACATTCATATTTTATACTGCTGAGTTGTACACATATATACACTTTTACTTGTTCTCTTGTTAAATGCCTTCTTGAGTTTTTGAGCAGCTTCTTTGGGATCCAGTTACTTCTTCTAATGAATAGATAAAGGAATAACTGAAACATTAGCTGGTCCTATGCATTCAGGGACCAGTGTGGTACTGTTTACTGCTAATGCTACCTCCACTTGGCTGGACACATTGCCTCACTGCCCCATGGGAACAGTCTAGTCTGTCTCCACGTGTCTAAAATGTTATTACAGTTGGTCATTTTACGACCTTTTTTCTTGGGCAATGTGCTCCTCCTTTTTGCTCTCAAGTTCAAAATCCTCAAAATTTCCATTGACAGAGGCAGACACAAACTCATGACTCTACTCATTATTTCCACAAAACTCAGTCCATTCATTATTTAGATTAAGGCACCAGCTCTCTAGTCTACCTCCCCAGTGCAAAGCCCAGAGTCAAGGATGCCCTGATGCTCACTACTGAGAATTCATATGAAGAATCTCCAGGAACTGATCAGGAACCTTATAAGGCAGATTTGTCTAACAGCCTCAGGGTTTAACACACTTCCTTTTTAAGTCTCTAGTCCCTTTTTCCAGTGTTTCCCACCTGATTTGAAAATGTCAACATATAGTAATATGAAAATAATCAAGCTGAGCAAGACATACACTGTTCCCTGATCTGTATTAACCCTTTTTAAAATCAGTACATAACTGTAGAAATTGTGTCATACCTAAACTGGATTTTGATTATCAATTGTACTTCAGTAACTGTTATGCCTACAATGTGCATGGTTGCAAATACTGATTACAGGGGAAGGATTTTCCCTCTGCAGAAATGTTTTTTGTTTCACCTGCTGAGGTGAGTCAAAAATGGCAGCAGTGACACCAACATCTACCAGGTTTTCTCTTGGAATTCAGTGCCTCACAGAAAAGAAAAGACCTTCACAAAGGCGTGTCTTCCTTTTTGGTTTAGGAGATATGGTCACAGCCTTAACAGGATGGTTCTGTCTAACCTCTGGCTTTGGATCAAGCTGTTATGAATGCAGCACCTTCAGAGCTATGTGGCACGTGCATGGCAAATACTAGCAAGGAAAAGAAATAGAAGGGCTTTCTGAAATGTGGAATGGAGGCAACTTTTTGCCTTCTTTGCTGAACATGAATTCTTCCTATTTTCTCTCATCCTACCCTTCTGGTGCTTCTTTTTAATTCAAAGCATATATAAATCTCTGTCTACAGAATGAAAACAGCTTGACAAGTTATATTATAGTTGAAAGAAAAAAACCCACTACAACACTCAGAATCCTGGAATCAGCTGAAATAGATAGAGAGCTATAACCATTTTGTCTTATTCACACACATAAAAGTTGAATTAATGACAGTGGTATGTATGAAGAATAAAGAATATATACTACTGACTATGCTTGTCAATCACAACCAACAGCAACCTTGCTGGTAGACTTAAGAAAATATTTAATCGTGTAACCATTGCTTCTTGAACTAGATTTATTAAAGGATTTAAAAAATGGCACCTGTCGAAAAAATTCTTCCATCAGGGCCATGGTCCACCGGTAGTGCAGTTCCCAGGATTTTGCTGGATGGCTTATGTCTGCTGCATGTAGAATCAAAGACATGGCTTTGGCTTTGTCTACCCTGTCAATTCAAGGACATGCTCCAATTATCTCAAAACAAAAGCAACTATTTAAATTCTTTTCTTGAATATGAGCTCATTGAAAGACTACAGATAAGGAACAGAATGGAAAACAACCTACCCCTGTGCCTGCTGTAGAGTGTGTCGCATTGTTTTAATCTGTTGAAAATGACCCGACATATCTGTAGACAAGACCATCTCAATGACCAAGCTACGCAACTCCCTAAGAACAATTAAAAGCAAAAGGACTGATTAAAATTCATTTATTCTATGTATGGTACATTTGTTTAAGCATTATTTGTTAATTTATAACTTTCAAAACAACATCATGGGTTTTATTACGTTTTAAAAGCATTTAAATAAATTATTAACAACTTGAACATTGTATCCTAAAGGGATTCTGTGAAAGCAATGTACCTCAGAAAATGTGCTCTGCAATCATTATTTCAGAGTCACACTGTTTTGTAAATCCTATTTCCTAGTGCATAAACTAATATTACATGCAGTTCTCTCACCCATTATAAGTCATTCCTCATTTTTTCCAGCAGTAGAGTATTCAAAAAACACGTTGTTCTCTGGGCTTGCCACCACACAACAGGATACATTATTACTGCCCTCATACTATTGAAGCGTGTGCATAACACTAAACCTTGGAAGAGGGCTGTGGAAACACTCAGAAGAGTGAGAGGAAACACTCAGAAGAGCAAGAGGTATTACATCTGAAATACTATCAACATTATACCAATATAAGATCATTACGACAAACTACCTTTCATTCCAAAAATATTGTAATACCTATTTAATGAATCAGAACAAGTTTGGGATTAATAATTTATCTCTGTCTTGGTATTATGGTCAGAGATGTTGGCTTGTCCGTCAGCTTTCTATTTAATCAATATGAAATTAGTAAAACATGAATCATGTAAGAAAGTGTATTAATTCTGATTGTGAATATGAAATGAAATTAATTTTGTCAACAATAATTACTGACTTAGAAAATTCTGTCTCCTTGATGTAGAGGGATCATATATAGGCCATGTAGGAGCCCAGTGGGTCTTTATTTATGTGCTTTTTAAATGGCCTAGGAGAACCATTGCTGCTTATATGTACATGGGGAACAATTCACCACATTAAACCTTTCATTATGTACCATATATGTTCATGAGCACACCTCCAATCATAAGGATGAGTAAGTATGAAATACAACAGTAAAATCCTACTTTAGTCATTCTCACTCATCTTTCATATTGTATTCACATCTTTGATTTAAGTAAATCAAAAAACATGCAGGTTTTTTCAAAGGACTATGTTTTAAAGAGATAATTTGCAGTTTTCTTTAGGGCTGTTTGTTGTAAAGACTGGCAAGACTGCTTTTGATCCCAATTAATTACATTTTTAAGCAGATATTGGTCACTGATTTTTATGTATTTATTCCCGATTTGCTTTAATGTAACTGGATAAAGACTCAATGCTCTCGCTTCTACCCAATAATATGCAGCCATAGCAACTTGTGTTCAGAAAATGCCTTACCTTATCTGACCTCATAATAAGATACTAATTATTTTGCATCCCAACTGTTACTCCTCCACATTGCTTTGAAACTGTGCCCTTCAAAAAAAGTCAAACCCATTAAAAAAATTAAAGCAAAACAAACAAAAAACCCAGCTAACACTACGAGAAAAATGAGGGCTCTGCATTGTTAAACCCTGCTGTTTGTAAGACTGAGATAATCACCACTTCTCCTTTCTATGGGAGATTTTCTGAGAAACTTTCAATGTCTGAACTTTAAAGAGTAATCAAAATAAGTTCACCCATACTCACAAGACACGTCACCCCTACTACACAAGACACACACAGAGAAAGAAAACCACACTTTCAGTTTATTCATATTGTCATGGCAGCAGAAAAGAACCCTAATTCGTACTTCCAACAGCTGAATAAGGATCAAACAGTGTAGCACTGTCCTGTCACACACTTCTGAAGATTTCAGGCCACTAAAAAGATGCTCAATAGCAAAGGAGAGACTCCTGCAGTTGTTAACTGCCTGCACCCGTATCCACCATAATTAGAGGGATAGAAAATTGAGACCTGATGGGGAAATGTTAGATAAAGCTCTATCAGAGCTACAAATACATCAACTGCTATCATTGCATAGAAGCTTACTCTTGGACTGATACCATCATCAAATTGCTTCCCAGGGAAAAAAGACTGTCTCAACTTCCACATCGTAGGAGACCTCAGCTGGTCTCACAGGTAACTCCTGGACAGAAATCTCTCCTGATCTTCATTAGGCAGTCCCCAACTACAAGCATCAGGATAACAGAGGTACCTGCTGCCATGGCAAAAAACCACATAGGTGGTGTTGTACTGCGAAGGGAAGTGATAACAGTGTTCACATACAGCACGTGGCAGCCTTTCAGGTCCAAAATCAGGAGATTACTAAGTTTGAGTCTACCATCTCCACTTTACTTAAGTAAACTGTCATGTTCTGTGCTGGCATCCTTTCTTAACCCTCCTATAGCCATAAGTCCTATGGATAGGACACTGTAAAATAACATAGATGTAAGACTATTGAAAAAATTACATTAACAATACTGTAATAAAGAGATAAGGAGTGACACATGAATTTCTTAGAAAAGTAGTTGACCAATAAATAGAAACCAGCTTTACCTGGATTTGTCTACGACAAAGACATTTAGTCAGCTGGAAACTAATCAAAAAATGCAGGAACAGACTAAGATGAGCAAATCAAGGTGGGAACTGAAGACATAAGCCTCATCTTCAAGTTATAGGGATCCTCAGACAGAAGAATGCCAAGGGAATTTGTGAAAGAATGTTGTTCATTATGCATTACATATAATACATACTGGTTTGTTGGGTTTTTGGTGTTTTTTATAATCAGGCAATCAATATATCATTGTATGCCTTATGACTGGGATGGTTTGAGCCATTAATACTGCCCCACCACCTATAACAACATCTCACATGAGGTGCTGGAACACTGGAAACTTGGTAAATCAAAGGAGAAAGGGGGAAAACAAAGGATCCCTCCTGAGTTATTTAAGGGCACTAAGTGAAAGAAACAAGACAAGATCAGACTGGAACATATTTTCAGATTTGAGAAAAGACTGAAAAATTACAATGAATGTCACACACATTATTCACAAAGGACATCATCCTCAGAACACTGGCAGTGTCCCCTTCTCAGACCAGAAGCCTAAGTTTTAAACTTAATTGAAGCTGGCAGTTTATTAGTACATTTATCTTCTTAATGTTAACATGTAGAAGAGAAAATGGAATACTATAAAGTAATTTCAGTCATTTTGCTTCATCTTGCTAGAATAATTAGCAGAACCTCAGTTTAAATAGTCAGCATTGTTAAATTTTTGAAAAATGAAATTGCTGCAACTAAAGAAAATAGATATGACAGAAGTAAAGAAATTAATCAGTGCCAGGAAGTACATTAAAAAGTTGAACAGATTATTACTTCAATTTACTGCCAACTTGATTCAGTGCAAGCTTCAAAACTGTTAGCTTAACAGCATGAATTTCAGTATAGATCCAAGAAGCTCACTCAAGTAATAATATAAAAATTGAAGAGCTTCTGTTAAGTGGCTACCAGATCCATCACTGCACCAATGAAATGACAGGGTAATAGGAATTTCTGGGTATTAGAAATGAATACCAGGAAACTGTCATTTCCATGACTGACCCTCTAAATTGAAGTATCACACTGCAACAGGTTGTGCAGGTTGGCACAGACCAGCACGTTGGAATTTACTGCCTGCTTCAAAGTACAGACTGTAATTGCTGAGCTAAGTGACAAAACACAGAACTGAATGTTCTAGTTTAGTTTCTTGAGCTTATTAGTCAATTCATACATTTCTTCTACATTGTACTGAATATGCCCAAAAAGCGATGATAAAGAGATGATAAATTCTACTTTTCTCTGGTTACCAAACCTCACCAGCTTCAAGCTGGCTGCATATAATAGAATCTGTGTAGCCACTCTATTCAAACAAAATTTGCAAAGCTAAAGTAAGATCTTATAGGAGAACATAAACGGGTTACAGTGAGAAGAGACTGAAAAGGAAGTGTAACCAGAGCCAGTGTGTGATTGAGCAAGTTCCAAAAGAGTGTGGTAGTTTATCACAGGTTCAAAAACCACGGTGAAATGAAATGCAAAAAAATTTAGAGAAAATGGTCCACAACTGAACTGGTAAAAGAACTGTGGGAATGTCTGACAAAACAATCTATGCAGAGAAGATTGTTCTTCAGAAATGTGAAGAGACCCTATCACATCACCCCCTTTATTCTGTTTGCAGTCCACCAGAGCAGTACATATGAACATCACAACCTGGAAACCACAGGTTCCTCTTTCCATTCACAAAGATTTGGTTTTCACCCTATTACTCTTTTCCTCAGTGACATAACAAAAGGGAATGACTGGGATAAACTCTACTAGCTGGCAACCAGATTTCTATCAGCTGGAGCCACTGCATGTTGCTGCAGGGATTCTCAAACTGTACTGATTTATGGTGGTCTCCAGTGATGAAAGAGCCAGGACTGGGGACACACATAAGTGTTTTCAAGCCATTCTTGAAACACTCCTGAATTGAAATTCAACTGAAGAAGATCATCCCCTTTCTGCTTGGAAGTATTCTCTGATAGGACACAATATGAAACAACATCGCTTCAAAAAAACATACTCAAGGCAACAAATCTGAAGATCTGAAAATCATTTCTCTCTGAAGTGACAGTTTTAAAAGACAGAATCTGAGTTTCTGATGGCTGTCTACTGGTACAATAATTTTCTCCTGACTCAATAGTTAGGACAAGCAAAAATAGGGCCACAGAGACCTATCAGCCCCAAAACTATCCGTTTCAAGAGGAGCAAGGCTGGCTCATTTCGGCATTGAAAATCTAGGTGTGTAGAGAGCTATCAATGAAGTTTATAATGTACTTCTGGAGAAATTTCTCCAGAACTAATTGTACAATACAAACCTTCTGATAACTAAATCCAAATGAGCATCCTCTGAGAAGAATTTTTAAAGAGAATTAAAAAGTGTATGCTTCCTCTCTCACTTTGTATTAAATAAAAAAATTTAAAATGTTTTTAATTTTTTTTTTTAAACAGGTACAGAATAATAATTAATTGAAACTCAAAAGGGCCAGCAGAGTTACATTCAATAAATGCTTTATTTAAGGGTTTTCTCATAATGTAAAGAAGTAAAATCATGGAAATCTACCATGTAAAACAGTTCATCTGTAAATATAGAACACAGCAAAATTTGATCTGAGATTCACATATTCCTTCACAAATGTATAGTTTTGTGAAAATACAAATCAAGCAGAGTTTAGCTTTGTTATTCATGGTAGCATCATTCACAGTGGGAGACTTTCCTGGAAGCAGAACATATCTCTCTGAACTTCACAGTCCACCTGTCTGCAAGGGGTTTTTAAGGGTTGCTGAATAATATCTATGTTTATTTATGTTTTATCTATGCTAACACGCAGAAGACTCATATTTTAAATGCAATATGTACCTATCAAAGACATGCAAAGACAGCATTTCCTTTTTAATAATGGACAGAGTCTTAACGTGACACTTGTTAATTTTAGCCTTACAGGTCTTATTATTTGTAATATATCATCAATTACCATACTTATTCTTTCAGCTGGCCAAATTTTCTTCAGAAATTACACTAAAATTAAGAAGAAAAAGAAGAGATTTCTGTAGCACTTCTGGGGCTTTATTTTATTATTTTTGGACTGTCCCTGCAGTTCATTTTTTAATGCTTAACCAAGACGTGACTATGCTGAAATCCCAGAGGCAGTAGTGCTCCAAGTGGCAGCAGAGTGTGACTCTGCACTGTGATTTCAACCCACTGGTTATGTTGGACAAAGGCAACCCAGCTCAGGCAGCACTGTGGTTTTCCTAAAGCGCTATCTCACCTGAGACATGTCCACACACTCCAGCACTGCGCCCCATAAATGCACAACCTCACTCGGAAAATTATACAGAGTCTCCCAAACAGTACTTCTTAACACCACAGCAGCCTTCCCTAGGCTCTAAACATCCATTGCTCTTTCCAGTGTCAACTTCCTGTAAATTGGACTCTTAAAATAGACTCCACAGGGAAGGCCTGGTGGTTTTTATTATTTTTAAATACTGGAAGTATTTTTGAATGTCACAGCAAGTCCTACCTCCAGTCATCTTTGTTTAGATTAGCCAGGATGTTCATCTCTTCTTCCTGCATGAGTCTGTAAGCAGCACTTACATGATGATTTTCAAGAACAGAACGATCATTGTACAATATAGCAACATCTGACCTAGTGTGGAAAAACAAAAGGCAGCTTTTGTAATAGTGTTCCGATGATGGCACTGGGAAAGGTAGGACTATGCATTCTCCATAAGAAATATTGACTATATATACATACATAGAGATAAATATAGATATATCAAACTATATTGATTTGTTCCTATTGTATCAAATACTGATAAATTGTCCATCTTAAATGCATAAAAAATTATCATTAAACCATTGTATGCGCTGTTTGTGGGAAAGTCATATTTTAAAACATGTGATGTTTTGTTGATATGGTCTAACTGTGGCAAAAATTTGTGAGACCTTTGAGCTTCTTGACTGTAGATAGGATTGCAGAGCATCAGAAAAGCTCTAATTAGGCTACAAGAGTACACTTACACAATACAACAATTTAAAATGCAATGTGTTCACCAACAGCGGGGCTTCACACATAACATGGGTATGAAGAAATTACTCCCCCTGCTCTGAGAGATGTGCTTTGGCCCATGCTACTCGTTATCAGAAGATGCTGTAAATAATAAAGTATTAAAAATGTTTAATTTCATATGTTTTAAACAGCCACCATCTTTTCTCAGGATAACAGAGAAACCTTGAGCCTCATTACATTGGGATGGTAGAGATGTTAAGCTGCAATTTCATTGCACTCAAGTGCTTGCTAAAGGAAGGCCCATACCATAATGTTAGCACACCCAACAGTATCCTTTCCTTCTTAATTAAAGACTAATGTACTATTCCAAAATTACACTGAGACATTCACAAATTTTGATGTGGTGTGGATTTATCATACTTAGCTTCAGACACCATTAATTCTTGGGGAATTTGTTTCCCCAAGAACTGCTCTGACCTGCTAGGCAATCGCAGGAGTCCCCTCTCTGCCTCAATTCTGTTCTGATAAAACTATTCCTGAAGATTTCAAATTGGTCCACTGACAAGTCTGTACTAGAAGAACGGTGTGTTGATTTAGCAGTGCAGCTTACTCTGGCATAAATAAGCTAAATTCAACCTCCTGTTCTGCTGAGCAACAGTGTATATTGCCATGTATGGAACCAAGGAATCAAAATAAATAAAATAGGATTGGAAACATCATTTAAAGGGAACAAACCATAAGCAGCCTAAATAATCAATACGTTTACATCCATAATCTAACTAAAATCGTGGGAAAATCTGTGTTATGCCAATCACATATGTTTATGAAGCACACTTTGATCAACATAGCTACTTATGGCTAGGTGTAAGCAGTGCTAAGATTTGCTACAATTTTGGCAGCCATTCCCTCAGTTTTCCTCAGGCAAAAGAAGCTTGGAATCACAGTCTGGGATGCCACATCAGGGCCAAGTTAGATGAGGAGAGAAGAATGAGCTACATCACATAACAAATACCTGTCTGCAAGTATGCCTGACTAAAATTCAAAGGCTATCAGCTTAATTAGTTTTCCACTCTTGCAATACTTCAGAGCAAAACATTAAGGACAAAAATAGAAAAGTAATATAAACTTGGAACTACAAACTGAAGTTTATTTTTAGCCAGACTATGCTGAGGGAGAAAAGAATTGTGTCCTTATTTCAGCTGCAAATCTAGCATTTTTTCCTTATTGAAGGCCACATCTTGGAGAAAAACTATGCTATAGATTTAATTTCAATGTAACTGTTGGGCACTTTATCCATATAGGTGAATGTGAGGATGTTTCTGTTCAAAGTAACAATATTTCTAGCACTGAGATGTTTTGTTAGAATATGCCAGTGCTATGCTGATTTTATTTTTAAGAGCAGCTAAAGCAAACTCCTCAACAGAGGATACTAAAAACAAAGTATAGCCCAGTGTAAGAGAAAAATAAGCTGATTTGTACTAGGTTAAGTATGAGGTGTACCATTTTTCACTCAGTAATGAATTGGTCAGGGATTTTCCTTTGATAAGCTGAAAATATTTTAAGGGAGAAAAGTATATGCTGTTGTATGGGACCAGCAGCTAGAATGACATGCTGCGCCTGCAGGAGAACACAGCTAGCCTAACTTTCTAACTGGATTCCTTCCTAGAATTCTTTTTCATATTTGCTGCAGATGCCTGCAAGACATGCTAGGAGAGGGCTCATGGTAGGTATTTCTACAGTTGTGCTTGAAAGCTTCTCCCTCTGCTCCAGGACCCTCTAAGCTTAATACGTAAAGTGAAATAAAATGTAAGCACTTTGCTGTAAGTGACGTGGCATTTTTATGGGGATACACCAGAAGTTTTTGAGTCACTAGTATCAGAATTTAAGTGAGCAAATAGAGGGGTGAGGGAGTTTTAAGTCCATGTTCTGCATGTTCTGAATCTTTTTGAAGTTTCTCTTGACTTATCAGCTCCAAAATGGAATTCTTTCAAACATTATGGAGCTATCCCCTTACTTTTCCACAGTTTTTGATCATGTGAGTGATTCCATCAACTGTACAGAAGTCGAGAAAGCAATTTGTAAAATCAGGGTTGACCTGGCTACTTCCTGGCTTTATTAGTAAGAGTTATGAAAGAGTTCAGCAATGAACTGAATGAACAGCAAACTCCAGATATGACTCTTAGGAGACCACTTCGCTTACCTTGTCTGGATATGAAAATTGTTCGTGGTCCCAGTGTGTTCATAATCATGGACGGCAGCTGCAAAGATCATTGCTAAAATTTCCAGTTCCGTGAGCCAGTGCTGGTAAACGAAAAACAAATTGTAGTCACAGTTTTGATAATAGCCTAACTCAAGATTAAACCCTACAGTACTGAAAATGTTTTGTGTTACCTTCAACTTAAATAAATTTTCCTCTTGTCTTACTCCAGATAACTATATATCCATAACACTTCAGTATTATACAATAAAATAAGTCCTTGTACTTGTGATTTCTCTGAGACCAAGTTAACATTCTTATGTTAACTAGCAAAGTAAATATTGGCAGCCAAAAATATAAGAAGTTATCAAAAGAATTACATAGTTTACTTTGCAACTGCTTTGAGTATCTAATCTGTGGGGCCACACATGGCACTTGCCAAATTATGGTATATTAATCTAAAAACCCAATATGAAGTTTAGGTTATGATTTGTCTTTTAGTAAACTATATATACAGTTAATAATAAATTGAAAGTACAAAATTAGCGTTATCTCTATTTTACCCATGTACATAGCACTAAAATTAGGCCCATGGGAGATTTTTCTGTTCTAAATTTTATCATATTTACTGATGCAAAAAAAAAAAAAAAGAAAAGTGCATAAGGCTAGTATACAGTTACACAGAACAAAAGGTAACGTAGGTCATGTATACAAAATAATGCAGACTCTGGAGTTCTGAGTCCTTTTAGAACTCTTGCTAAATGAGGCTGTTCTGTATTGCTCAGTTTGTAAAATAACTTCTGTTATCTTCTTTCAAGTTCTATTTCTTGAATGATAAAAAGTCCTTGAGGAGAAAATTTACTCCATCTAAAGGTGGGGGCAGAAAAATCATATGATAATTAACCCCCACAGTCATAGGACTGATTAAGTCAAATGCCAGTCAAACATTTCCACACATATTTCAGATGTTTTTGGTGTACAAGTAAGCTTCTGTACTACAGGATCAAAGAATGATCTCAGCTTCACACCCCTGAACATGCACATACGTGTGTATGAATGGATATGAAATGTATAAAATGTCAGATGTAGTAAAAGTTGCCAATAGTAGTTATTCTTTCAAAGAAGAAGAAAGGAAACAGTCAAGATTCATAAGCAATGTGAGAATAATTAAATAGGTCATTGCACGACAAAATAAGGCTCCTGAGGAACAAGCATTGGCTGTTGGTGAAGCAGCAGAGGTTTAGAAAGGTCACAGACAGAGGAATGAGAATGTACTGTAGGCAGTTCTAAAAATGGAAACAATGACCTTCATCATATTGTGTGTCACAAGAAACCAGGCCATGACCAGTCCTGGCTTTCACAATGTTTTCAACATACCAAACAGAATAGAAACACAGAAATTATCAGTCACAAAAGCTGAGCATAAACTTTTCTTTAAGATGCCTTTTCAAAGGTCAGCTTTTGTAGCAAATGAAATAGTTGCAAGACAATGCATTCATAAGCAGAAGAACATTCCTTACAAACAGTACCCATGGGCTACACAGACTTCACACATTATTATAGAAGAGCAAGTATTCTACACACACTAGCTGTACAGTCAAAATCGAGATCAGTAATCAAAGCAGAGAACTAAGTCAGCTACAGGATTTCTAAGGAAGTAGGGAAAAGCTCTTAAAGAGACAGTTAATAAGTGTGTTTCTGAAAGGGAGAGGGAAAAAGAAACATCTGGGAGTCTGTAAGACTAAGAGTTGAAACCTGCCTCCCTCCTGAAAGATACTATATCATGTAGGTGTAATAGTTAATATTAATTGTATCTTCTATTGAAGTATTATATATTGCTTATATGTAAATAGATACATTTCAACTTATGAATTCTGATTGAAACTATTTTTTTTATAATGATGGATTAAAAACTGAGTAAGAAATGGAGTCTCACAATGCACTTATTGGCAGTAAAGACATTTTTTCCTTTACTTTGAGCAATACAGGTATGTGGGAGGAGAAAAGAGACGGTGGGAAGATGATCGATGACTCAAAAGTTCTTTACAAGATGTATTCCCTGGGACTTGGATTCTTAAACCTTTATAAAGATGAAACTTCATAAACACAAGCTTCAGTTGTACATTTCAGTTGCATCATCTGGGATTTCATCTCTTGGGAAGGTTAATAGATTGTATGCCATCTGTGATATCTAACATTCTAACACATTGATCTGAGGTGGCTGGATCTTCTTCCTTAAGGTAGACAGCAACTTTTGAAAAATATAAGGATTATTTTATTTCTTTAACAGCAGCTATGAATATGTGTTATTCTTCACTGGAATCTTCCTAAGGGCTTGTGGAGAATCATAAGCTCTGACTAGCCAAATTTTTTTGGCAAATGTGGAAATACGGCTGTTTTCCAGCTTCCTATGGCAGGTACAAAATATATGACCTCAACAACAGGAATCATGCAAAAGATTTCCTAAACTTTTGGAAACATTTGCTTCAGTATGTGTTTCAGAAATAAACACGGAAGATAGCAACTCTTTGCAAGATTTAGAGTGTGTATCAGATCCTTAGAGACAATGAAAGCACAAAAACTTCAAACTGCAAACCAATCTGCAAAAAAAAAAAAACCCCATAGGAATATGATCTAGAATTGCATCAGATTTACTCTAATCCAGGTATTTATTAGAAATACAGCAGAGTTTAAGAAATGGACATGTTCTGAAAACTATTGGCTTAAGAAGAAAAGTCCAAATTTTTATTGAGTAGGATACTGGAGGGTTAACCAGGCAACAGGGGAAAAAAATCCAGCAAGTTAAACAGAACATTTTCATGATACTGATGCCTTCTCAAATTGCAAGTGACATTTGGGAGAGAAATACTTTGCAAGCTGCAGAATCACTAGGCCCTCTTTCAAACACTGTTTTCCATAAACGTTCCTTCTGCCTGGCAAGTACATCTGTTTGAAGGCACTCTTGACTAAGTGTTGTCCTAGTTAGATATCTTTCCAAGAACTTTCCAGCATCATAGAACCATAGAATCATGGAATGCTTAGGGTTAGAAGGGACCTTAAAGATTGTCTAGTTCCAATCCCTCCTGCCATGGGCAGGGAAATATCACAATTCAATATCATATTTTGGCAATTAAAATGTGAATTAAACCTGGACTCATTTTATAGAAATATTTTGTAGCAATGTTGAAACACTAATGAGGTTTTGCAGCAGTAAAGTCTAAACTTTTTAGAAAATAATTATCCAAATTACATCAAAGGCAGTTAGATGGTTAAGATGCTAATGTTAGAAAACTCATGTTGGAAAGACCTTTCTCATACTCATGTGCACCAGGCAAAAGCAGATATTCAAATAGGAAACAGATTCCTTCATTGAGTGTTCAGAGATACACAAAGGGTCTTTCGAAGTCATTTTATCAATGGATAAACATCCCAAAATTACTAGGATAGCTCTGGAGGTTGGAATCTTGTCCTGGCATCATAAAGAAAATCTGAATGTTATTGTCTTTTTTTGAACGGCAGAGGGGCACAGATACAATGGGGCAGAGGGATGTTTATAAGAAAACAAAAGGATTTTCCTCCAGTTAAATTCCTGATCCAGGTGTATACCTGCAACAAAGACATGGCTCACATCACTTAACTCTTGCAGTTAATCTTACAGTAGAAGACAAGGATAGGAACCACAGTCTAATATCTTCAAGAATTCTCTTTTACTAAAATATTCTTTTCATAGGTGAATATTGTATACAATAACTTTGGTTTGGACTCCTCTTGGCAAGAGATGTCTAGCCTCTGCTTCAGTCTGATATGGAAGCCCTTTCTCAAGAAAACTTCTCAATCTGAAAAGGAATCTTGGCTAGTGAAGACTCCAGGCTTCACTTAAGAAGTAGTATTGGAGTTAAAATAGAGCTTTAAACACTTGATACTTAGAAGCAAAACACTTCCTTCAAACAGTAGAATAAAAACACGCAATGCCTGTGGTCCTTTCCTTGCCCACCCTGAAGCCAAAGGCATTTTAAGTGAGAAAAGGCTTAACATAAGTGATTGACTGTCATGTATTGTGTATATATAGGAGCAAAAACATCCGGAGTCAGCTCTAAATTTTTCCTTTCCAAAGGCTTCTGGAATTGTTTCATAGCTCTGCAAACAGAAATCAGACACTGTTTCATCACAGCTGTTTTGTTTGTTGTTTGCTTTTTGATTTGCTGGGGTTTTTTTTAAACAACTGTATTCACAGTGATGACAAATCATCAAAAAGCCATTGACAGCAATGTCCATTTTCTTTCAGTATTTACTTTTGCTTAGCAATCAGACAGTGAGTGACTTCCACTGCTGGTATTAAATTTAAAATAAGTGTTTAGAAATAAAAATGCTTGCACAAACTCATTTCAGTTCCCAAATAAATAATAAAAAATATCATGATGTTGCAAGGCAAATGCAATAGCCTGCCTACTGCAGGCACATAGAGTATCCAAGGGCAATCCTAAAGAGGTTAAAAACTAAAAAAAAAAGCAGTTTCAGAGTTCAAGGCCAGGCTGGATGGAGCTTTGAGCAGCCTGGTCCAGTGGAAGGTGTCCTTGCCTATGGTAGGGGGCTTGGAAATAAGTTGTCTTCAAGGTCCCTTCCAACCCAAGCCATTCCATGATGATATAATTCTAAGCCTGCACTGATTCAGTACATCTTTCAACAGCCAGGACCTCTGCAGATACTAAAGCTTCCTTGCCTGATCACACCTCCCATGCTCTGATGTGAAAGTAAAAAATTCTCACCTGCCCACTCCTGCAAATCTATCTCATTAAATATGATATAAAATACCTAAATCCAGGCAATGAAAAGCAAAAAGGATTTGTGGATGATTTTTTTTCTTCCTCTTTTCCTCTGCATTGAGAGAAGTTCAGCCTGGAAGAACTGTTAAAATGAAATAAAGCTCACAGCCTGAATAGTAGTTTTGAATCTCTCTCTGCAAAATTTTCAGCTGAGCTTTTTTTCCTTTAGAAAAGATACATGTACACATTTATTCAAAACAGCAGAGTCTGAGGAAAGAAGTGAATTGAACTTCACAATACTTCTTACCATGATGCCAGTGTGAATCATTATGTAATGCACAGTTTGAGTAACGTCAGCTGCATGGATCAAATTGTGATAGGGGTTTTTGTATTTGCTGTAACCAACTTCAAGAGCTTCAGCAAAAGAAATAAGATTGGGAACAGGGATCTACAGAGAAGAAAACATTAAAATAATTGGTTTCTTCCTGCAACAGCTGCAAAGTCAAGCATGCAATAAATGAAGCACAAATAATATACCATAGAATCTAGTAAGCAAACAATAAAAGAAAAATTTAAAATGTAAAAGTCTAATATCATACATGCACCAGTGAGTCTCCACACAATTTCTGTAGATGTTATGTCCCTCTATGTACACCATGCACAAGACACTGCAGAGCTATCAACCAAATGGTTTTCAATACGTCTGTCTGTACCAGGAATGCACAGACTGCACATATAATACAGGCATGACAGATAGCAGTCTACCAATAGGATTATCTCCTTTTCTTTACCAGTTTTACCTTGCCTGGTTTTACCTTGCTTGAGACAAGGTTTGCTTTAATCTCATAGCATGACTTTCCTTCCTCCAGGCAATGTGTGAAGTAAAGGTACTATCTGGTCCCACTTATTTTTGCGTTGTGCTGGTTTTGGCAGGGATGGAGTTAATTTTCTTCATAGTAGCTGGTGTGGGTCAGTGTTTTGGATTTGTGCTGTGAACAGAGCTGATAACTCCAGGATGTTTTAGTTGCTGCTGAGCAGCGATTGCAGAGCCAAGGCCTTTTCTGCTCCTCATCCCACCCACCGCTGGGCAGGCTGGGGTGCACGAGAAGCTGGGAAGGGACAGAGCCGGGACAGAGGCCCCGCTGAGCCAGGGGACAACACCCCCTACGGCCTCGTGGTCAGCAGCTCCAGGCTGGGGGAGCCTGGCTGGGGCTGCTGCCTGGGGACTGCCTGGGCACCGCTCAGCTGCTGCTGAGCCATTGTTTCATTTGCATCATTTCTTCTTGGGGTTTATTTCTCTCTTAGATATTTTAATTTTCATTAGTTTTCTATATTATTATTATCACCATCATTATTAAACTGTACATATCTCAACCCACAAGTTTTCTCACTTTTACGCCTCCAATGCTCTTTCCCCCATCCTGCTGGGGAGAGGAGTGAGCGAGTGAGTGACTGTGTGGTGCTTATTTGCTGCCTGGGGATAAACCACATCACCCATTTAATGAAATTACATTTCCCTTAATAATTTTTTCTTTCTTTAAAAACCCTGAAATGTAAACAATGGAACTGTGAATGGGCTTGAGCCCACTCTGCCAGTTGCATTGTGTACTTCATGTCTGTGTTATAATGGTAGCCCTGGTGTGGTTCTGACTTCAAGCACATAAAGCCTGCAGGGAAAAGCTGGGTTACCAGCCTAAAATTAAAGTATTCAACAAACTTCATGGTGAGACAGCCTCTTCAAAAAGAACATGGAGTTTTTTCAGTGAAACGATTTTGAAACTATGAGAAAATTTTCATTTGGTACTATAAGAACAATAAATTTATCATTTTGAACCATTTTTTATCTCATCCTTTTAAGGCTGGCTATAAGGACTCCATATTGTATTGCAGAACCCTACAAACACCTTGGAAAAGCAATTTTTCTCTTTATATATCTCCCCAGGTTGTTTAGGAGAAGAACGTTCACCTGAAGCCCCTACACAGTAGTGATCAACACAGGATGATCTAGACTATGAAAAAGTATTTAGGACTAACTGGAGTTTTCTGTCTTATTAGTAATCTTTGGTCCATAAAGCTGGGATATTGATTCAGACCTGCTGAGTAAACAGTCTGTTATACATAATCTATTTATGTAACACAAATGGCTTGACAAGGATCTACATAGCTTTCCAATTTTTGGATTGCAGAAGAATTTGTATGTTCTGGATGAAGCTTCATTTGGTAGAACTACTCGCATATTACAATATTTCATTGGCCATATTCCTTGAAATTCTACACTGCATTGTACAATAAAAACATTTCAATGCTGGTTTTCTTGTATTTTAAATTTGACACATGTATTTCTGCATACATATTTTCATTTGTGTTGTTCCTGACCTTGAAACGGCTCAAAAGGTCATATCGGGTCAACAGCTCATACATCATAAATTTCAGACTGTGCTCTCCACTTGCTTCATTTAGGGCAAATACGTCAAAAGACCACTTATCAACATCCTGTAGATGAGAGAAAAAGAAAAAACAAAACAAAACAAAACAAAAAACATCACATTTCCATTCATTTAGCTAGGTTTCCAGTTAATCACTGGAAAAGATACTTTGGAGGTTTTTGGAGGGAAGAAGGATAGCTTGGTGGTTTTATTGTCCAACTCCTTCGAACTTCTAATGTAGATAACACAATAATGGCTACTTCAATATTAATGATGGAAGCAATTGTGTCAGTTATGAATAAAATACTTGCAACATGACCAATGCAACTTTGCATGCTTTGAATCAAAGGTCTTAATCTTTCAAGTTTAACTTTCTCAGTACAAATTGTCTTTAGAACCTCATGGAGTTAATCTGAACACCACTCTTCAAATAGGCTATTATTCAATGTCATTAACACTGATGTCATTAACCATAAAGCAATTTGAGAATAATATAACAGCGTTTGGTTTTCAGGGGAAAAATTGAGGTACTTCATTCTCAAGAAATACCAGTTTTTAATTGCAGTCATAGACATAGGAACTCAGCTTACTATAAAAGATCATCTTTTGGCTGATCAGAGTAATACCTTAAATTTACAGCAAATACTGTACTTGTTCCATAAGCTTCAGCTTCTTTTGTTAGCTCTATCCCAATACTATCTCCTTTTTTTTTTCCTAAAAAGGAAATAAATGCTGCTGAGACGCTGATTATGATACCACTGGGAGCTGATAAAACTGTCTCACATTTCTATAACAATTTCTATACAAATTTCATTCTATTGCCCTAATAAGATCTAAATGAAATCAGAATTAATCAGAATCATATGTTATTTTTGAATTTTCAACTATTATTTTCTCAGTTCTGTGTGCTCAATTCTGTGGTATTAACTACGGCTAGGGTACGTTCAATAGAGAAAATTTGACCCTAAAAGTCACTAAACATAACTGCAAATATATTCAAATTCCACAGTGATTAAACTTATTCACCTTAAATGTGACTATCACTTCTGCTGGATAAGCCAAACCAACCATGCTTGAAGTTTTTCGGTACATCCTGAAAGAACAAATGAAATATTAAGAAATAGAACTCCTTTAAAAACATACTGGAACAATTTATCTTTTTTTAAGTCATCTTTCACGTTTTGTGAAATAACATGAATCTAAGGCTCTGACTCCAAAGATTTAAGTAATCTTTTATGCAGATATTAGAAAAGCCCCTTTGCAGGTATATTACTCTTTTATGTTAGAACAGTCTTTGGTACAACTTGGTGTAGAAGTCACAAAGCCATTCAGATCATCTCCAGAATTTTCCAAGGCTTAGGAGATTTTACAAATATAGAGATTTCATCTGGAATTCTGTATATAAAAATAGAGTGGCTGCAGAAATTGAAGTATAAATTCTGGCTCAAGGATTTTCTTCAGATTCATCCCACCATTTAAAGGATCTTCAATGGCAGACTGTGGTTAAAAGCAACATTTGCTGTAATAAGAAAAAAAGCTCTCACCTTTCTACAAAAATCCCAGCTTGTACAGCGTGCACAATGCTCCGGAATTTGGGCTTTTCCTCAGGTCTCCTCTTCACTATTCCCATTTCTCTCGTGAATGTAGAAGCTAACCAGTCCCGCACTTCCAGCGGAACAGAATCCGACTGGATGTCAGAGAGTTCATCTTCAGTGTCCAAAAGTTTCCTACAAAAAAATTAATACAAGGTAACCAACAAGACCTGGGAGCTAACAAGAGGAGTACTGACAGCTAACAAAACTTGATTTAAGAGGAGCTGAGGTTGACCGTAGAACCAACTGAGCACATCGCTCAATATCTTCTCTGGCAGACAGACTGAGACCAAGGGGAAGCTGTGCACAGCAGACATCTTCTCTCTCACCCACTGCTCGTGTTCCAGAAAGTAAAAGACAATAAAATGCAAGTTATTCAACTGAAGACAAGAAAAGATTTTTCTACAAAGTTGTCAGAGATGTGGTGGATTGAAGTGTAATCAACGAGCCATAAAATCCCAAAAAGACATCTAAACCAGTAAGTGACAGAAAGGGTTGCTGCTAAAACTGAGAATACCATTGGTCTATCTGATCTGTCCCCCAAAATGGTACAAGACGTGTTTTGATACTTACATGCAAAAGTAAATGATGCTACATAGCAATGATGTGGTGAATGCATGTCAATGAAAACCTTGTACACATGCTCATCATGGTATTCCAGCACAATAAAAGCATTAAAGAGAATTAATTCCTTTATTGAAGAGAATTAATTCCTTCTATGGGGAGAGCTGTATTCCTACTGAAGGCAGGCTAACAAAGTCATAGCAGTAAAGATATTAGACAAGATTGGATTGTAAGTCAGCTTTCACAGTTGTTAGCAGTTAAAAAACCTAGAAAACTTATATATAGCTCTTGCAAAATAGAAGAAGTATTAAAAAGAAACTTTACTTCAACAAAAGTGAATTAGAGGTCATCAGTTTATTTAGAAGAAACATGTAACTAAATATTCTCTTCAAACAGACTCAACACTTCCATTCCACACTTCTATAAATCTTTTTCTTGCGGTCATTTGCCCCAATCACTCAGACTGCTGGGGTTTCCAGGAACCAAATCCCTTATTTAGTCAGATATCAAGTTTTCCTTCATTCAATTATGCAAGAAATCCTAGAGTTAGGATAGCCTGAATATATACAAAGCATGTCACCCTTCCAAAACATTTTCTTGAAAGTGGTACCAATTGAATTGCAGGCATTATTTGATTACATAGATCTATTTCTCTAGTGCTGCCTTTCTGAAACAGATGATTAAGAAAAGCCTGAGTATGGTACAGCTCAAAAGAATCCCCACATACATTTAATTGTATCTGAGGGATTATAGGAAGATGCCTAATAGGCAGCATACTAGAAGAATCATATAAAATATTGGTGAAGAGTGAGCATAGTGTATTTGTGCTCAGTTTCAGCAGCTCATCTGGCTGATAGCATATTTTTTGAGATTTTTCAGCTGGGCTTTAAAAAAAATTAAAATGCACCTCTCATCCTTCCCCAGTTTACTGAAAGAACAGCAGAAATATTCCTGTTTTTCAGAGGCCCAGAATAATCAGACTAGGAAGGCTCTTTAACATGGAGTACAAGAAGAGCAGAATGAACAAGAATGATGAGATTTTCTGACAGTGGGGCAACAGCCAAAAATCAGAAATTTAATTTGGAAGAGCAGGACTTATGTGGGGGAAAGGATTTGAGTAAATTATCTTGCAAAACTGAACCAAGGCTGAAACTTGCCATAGGTCAAAGGCTATAAATTGGCTTTATTCCCTAAACTAAGACCTATGTTATAGTCCACTTAGATCCATAATAGTCTAACACTGTTATTAAATATCCCTGGAGAAATCAGTACATTTATATTTCTGAGGAATATTGGACAACTGATATATTTTTAGTATAATATGGAAAAAACCTTATAATCCCTAAAGCATTTTTGTAGCTATTCCAACTGTTACTCCAATGAGATGAAAATATTCCCGCAATTAGAGGACCATGGGCACGAGGCTGGCTCTGAGCATGCAGCCGGGATATTCCACATCAGCTGTGCAGCAGGAAGCAGAGCTCTACACCACTGTGCTATAATGGGGTGCAGATCTAAACTTGGGACCAAGCCCTGAGCTCGGCAGGTATGAGCCACTGGAGTACAAATTGAGACTAGCAGTACACACTGCAGTCCCTCTGATCTTTTCAACCACTCTTCTAAAATAGGAGGGCTATTCAGTCTGTAAATGACAGTAGCAGGAGTTACTTCATCAAGACAGAACAGAGAAAATAGTATTTGAAATAAGCGTTCATGTGATCCATAATTTTCATGAGGCCACTCCTCTCTGAGGAGAGATGACTGAACAACATGCCAGGGAGGAGAGAGGGTTTCAGTGGCTCTACTCCTAACTTAAATAACTAGGAAAGCAAGTGCAACACAATTAATATGCAAACACAAAAATCTTACAGATCCCTCAACACAAAGATTAATAACTTCTCAAAAAGGATTAGTTTCTTTCAGGTGACTAACTGAAACAACACTTAAGGAAAGGAAATAAGGGCTAGTCATTCATCTCACTCCAACCCATTCTATCATTCTATGGCTTTAAAAAAAAAAAAGAAAAAAATATAAAAAAGGATGACAATCAAATAAAATCAAAAGACAGGTTCAAAACAAAGGCACACAGTCAAACCACTGAACTTCCTATGAAATATTACAGGGATTTTTGCAATATTTTGCAATATAACTTGTAATTCTAAATTGCAAAATGTAATTTGTAAACTGTAACATAATTTTGTGACTTTCAAAACATGCAAACTGCCACATAGATTCAAAAATGTCATTGGACAAATTAATGAACACATGACTGTAGCTGTCAAACACAAGGCTAGAACCTCTGGCTTTCCAAATGTTTGGAACGGAATGACTACACTACCCAAAGCCTCACCTTCCAAATCAACCAACCAGAAGATCAGAGATTGTGGGCATTTTAAAGCTAGATAGTTGTTCAACAAAGTCAGTCTTAAAGTAAAACTCTGCTGAGATAAACTTCGTTCAACTGGGAGGCATGAACTCAAATATCCCAGCTGAATTAAATAAATACATACACTAATAGATGCCAAGGCACACACTTTAATTTTTCTTCCATAAATCTAAGGAACACCCAAAAATGCTAAAAAATGAAACAACAAAAAGAGCTGTAACAAAATGTGCCACAGAAAATACTTATTTTTCAACACAAAGTCAGAATTTCAGGGTTACATACACTTATTTTGCTCATGTATCATTAGCCTGTTAAGTAGATGCAGTACGAGGAAGAGATATGCGTGGGAAGGAGAGGGGGAGGCTTGGGTTATTTAATTCTATTCATTCCATGAGTGGAACTTTCATTGACAGTTGTGGGAATAAGTAAGACATGGGCCATGGCATTTCAGCTTAGCAATCAGTTAATATTGCAGTCATAGTAACTAATAACCTGATCTTCTTGTCACAGTACTGTGTTTTTTGCCAAGAATAATTTTTCAAAATTCAAGTAGTGACAATTTCTAGCTCTCTTTTCATTTAATCAGAATTTTAAATATAGAAATGCACTAGTCAGAAGTATATTTCTTTTCCCTTAGGAATATATCAGATGTGCTATGGAGGAGAAGAAAGAAAAGAAATTGAAAAAAATTAAAATTAGATAATGGCTATGGGGGAAAAAAATCCATCTTTGTTGATCAGTCATGCTGCCTATAGAGGCAGTGAGAGATTTCCAGAGGAGAGATTGGCAAAGAGGTAGTACCACCTTCTCAATTAGTGAATTAATCAAGCCCTTAAGAGTGAATTAAGAAAAGTCCTCTTCTACATCTAGAATGCAGGAGAATTTACATTCTAAATAGTCAGTTCACATTTTTACCAATTATTTAATTCTATTATCTCACTGTCTTCCTGAATAAGCATGAATCACTATATTCAATCAATATTTCCATCCTCTATAGTCCATTACAATTTCCACTAACATCCACTAAAAGGTTCTCTTGACTCCCACCAAGGATAAACAAATTGCAAAATTGAATGAGGGGCGTTTTTAGTACATAAAGGCCTTTCTAAAGGACATGATGAATTTATCAACATGTTGTACTCCTAAAATTAGTACATTCTTGGAAGAATTGTCCTCATATGAAGAATTACCAAAAAAATTAATTGAAAATACTTTGGAATAATTACAGGTATTAGAAAAGAAGATACGTAATGTGGGAAGGACAATTGCTACTGGAAATGTTCACTTGTTGATATGTACTGCCTGTTCAGAAATACACAGGTATGTACCACAGGCCAACAACAATCTTGAGATTCAGCTCAGGACACTATTGATTAAAAAATATCAATTTTTCAGGAATGTAGCTGTGACCCAGTGTTTTCCCTTTTCTTCTTTGCTTTCCTTTCCTCTTCAGTTGCTTTCCTTTCCTCTTCAGTTGCTTTGATATGGTATTCTGGGAGTTCTATAGGGTAGGGACTAATTCAGGGCATGACTTAGAAATAAATTAACAGCAAAAACTTTGAAACAGAAAAATTCAATAACTTTGGAAAAGGGATGCTGGCCATTTATTAAATACCCTAACTGAACTGAGGAGTTTTAGTCAGAATTTAATAGATTGCCAGTGATTTAAAATGCATTTTTTTTATATAACTTGAATGCTCTTGTAAGCTTTCCTCTCAGAAAAAATAAAAAACAAAACCAAACCACGTTAGCTTAGCACAAAAGATTTCAAAGGCTTATTTTAAGCTTTTATAAGGGTGGAATGTACTGAATTAATCTCAACAGAAAAAGCTTTTTCTCAATAGCAGCTTTTACAAAAGTATCAATTGTAGATTCCTTTAATGAAGAAATGGAATGATTTACTTCAAATGGTACATTTGTTTCTGACAAATTCAGGCAAAGTACATTTAACCATGGGCTGGCTATGGAGGACAGCAATACACACTCAGCAAACTTGACTGAATATTCAACATTAAAATTTAACTTCATGCTTATATAATTGCCACTTCAGATCTCTCCCCAGCTAGGCCAGCTCAGAGAGGAATCATACAGACCATATTCTTCATCTGGCAAGTAATTACCAAATAAGGCAGCCCTTTTCACCCATTTTATCCTTGGCCTTAGGCAGATTATGTTCTTTAATATTCATAGATTTTTCCCAAAAAGGTAATTTTCAGGAGAAATATGTTCTAGATCTTTCAAAATAAATTACATCATTGACCGAATGTCCTATGAATGAAAGTCACCTTCATGTATAAATGAACAAATTAATCTGTCTTTCCAGATTGAGAGATTGAGAATAAATGTTCTCAAAAGTTTTAAAAAATATGTACGTCCCTTTGATGTAAGAGAATTTAACTTTCTCAACCGTTGCACCATCAAAGACATTTTGTTGGTGTGCCCATCTCTGCTGGTGTCCCTGAATAGATAATGGTGTCAGAATTGGCACAATTTCTTCCCTCACCAGAGCCTTACAGCCAGTGAAATTATGCAACTCTCAAAGTTAGCTCCATCTGGTATGCTACAGGTGAGAACAGAGTGCCAATGGTCCTGCAGTGTCAAGGAACAGTTTCCTGCTGTGAGATGCTCAGCAGCAACTTATGGAGTGCTAGCTCAGAGCCTTGCAACACTGATGCTAAAATACAGATCAAGAAAATTATATATTATAAGAAACATAAAAGGTGGATCCTTCACTGACTGTGGCTCTCATTTAAAATAGGAAGCTGCTAAATGTATATTGATGGCTGGAAGAGAGTGAAAGAAAGCACAGGATTACCAAGAAAGTATCCGTTTATTTTATTTTTTTTTTTTTTGAGATATTAATTCCTAGCCTAGGATGGAGTAGCTGCCATGGACTTGGGTTCTGCTGCAGTACTGAAAAACTTGAAAATATGAGGGAACAGCCTTCTCCAGCTTGCAAACATAACCCTTAAACTGCATACTGAAAGCTGCCCAAGAACAGGTTATACTGACCATTCTTCATCTCGGCATCTCCTGCAAACAGGAGGATTTCATTTAATGATTAGGCTGTTGCTGAGCTCCATTCCCACTTCCACAACACACAGCTCTGGGAGCACCAGCACCCAGTCAAGCATTTGTTCCTTTCTGCTTCCTTGAGCTTCACATGGCAAAGACACACACATGCATGTTCCTGTCACAGGTATTTCCATGGTGCCCTTGAAGGGTCATACACATATTTGGTGAGATGAAATGACAAAACTCTTTGTCTTACAATTTAAACTATTTATTTTTGGCCAAAATTTGAGGATATCTTTGTCGCTGCTTAAGTCCCAAACCGCAGAAAAATCTGGAGTGTTGCTGGAGTAGTACACTGAAAATTCAGTGTAGTGCAAAGTGTTTATTACAACAGCAGCCACAAAGCTCGGGTTTAATGACCTCCTTTTTAGCTAACATTATACATATCACAAGAGTACACAGTGTGTACTCTTTTTCTAAATAAGAGTTCTTTATCAAGAAGAACTTGTTTGCCATTGAAATATATTCACTCTTTCCAGAGCTCTCATGCAAATATATGTTGCTACATTGTCACCCTTAATGACATTTCTGTTCTCTTGGTGAACCTGCATTTGTTATTTTGCCTTGTTGAGTCACAGATACTCAAACAACCTGCCAGCCATGTACAACAGAGCTACTTCATGCATTACTGAAATATGGTCTCAGATTCTAAGTCAAAAGTTCTCAAGAGGTTAAAGCCTTATTAAAAGGGCATTATACAGCCTGAAACAAACGAAAACCCAGTATGGAACTGCAACTGCACAGATAAATATCCTCCTGAAATCAAATATATTTTCTAAAATATTAAGGCATTTAAAAATAAAACATAATTGAAATAAACTATTCTGATTTTACCCAGAACAACATAAAAGTAATCTCCACAATAAGGTATTATTATTAGTATTAAGCCTTGGAATACATTTTTTTCCTTTAATCTTATAATTTCCATCTAGCTTTTATTTGACTTATTTTCTTTCAGTTAGCATGAATGAAAAGCTGCATTTACAAGGAACGGAACAGCTGTCATGACTGAATTATCAGGCTGTATTTATTTCCTGTTTGACTCTAAATATCCTTCTTCCATTGCCTTGAGCCAAGTGGCAGGTACTAATGGAGAAAATTCTGCAAGATTTGTCACAATTATTTATAACACCTATTGAGTAAGTCTGAACTTCTTCCACAGAGCAGATCTGCTGAGGGGCTGGAACTGTGAGAGTTTCCTGGTTATTTTCAGCTGATGGTGAACCTCTGCTTCAGCTACCAGAGTGTTAGATCTCTGTCACAGAAGAGTTCAGTGCAGCACTGAAAGACGCAGCAGCCCAAAAAAGAGCTTGCTAAACAAGCTTATTGAGTGACATGGGGCCACAGAGAGTGAAGCTCATAGGAAAGCAGCACTTACTTGATGCCTGATGTCTGTGCTTTCCAACTTTCCATCAGCTCAGAACCTTTTATAGAGATATTGACAGTCACTGCCCCAAAACAATTTTTCCTCATTTTGGAAGGTTATCCCCACTGCCTATCCCTGTTCCTAAGAAAGTTACTCTCAGAACTTCATAAATAAAATCTGTTTCTTTGCTTTTGCCCTAACCCAACTCCATATAGTTTTAGAAAGCTCAAGAAAGGAAATGGGTATGTGTACATAGTTCCAAAAAATGCTCACATAAATGGCTATAGTGTAGAGAAACACAGGAGCAGATAAAGGGAAAGCCTGAGGACCTGAAAGAAATATTTCACCCTCTACTAAAAGGTGTGAAATCTACAGCTATTTGCAGCTGATTGTTGCACTTTAAATAAAGATTCAATATGCCATCAGCTTACATGTCTGAATGTACTCCTATGTGTACACACCACTTTATAATATGATACAGGCTTCTCAAGAAACTCAAATGAAGTAACAGCAATGGCAGGGAAAATGGGTATATTCTACTGGAAGAAATTGTAACTGCTCACTGAAAAAAAAACCTCAGGCTTATCAAGAGAAAAGTGATTTTTCCAGAATAATGCCAAAGATTTAATTTTTAAGTAGCACAAATGGTTTTCTGGAGCTGTGGAATAGATCATTTTTGACCACATTCTGTGAGATATGTCATACTTGGATCTCTTTATTGGCCTTAGTTTTGACTTCTTTTTTTTTTGCTTTTTTCTTCCCTGTGCCTGTGAAGAATTGCAGGAGGTCCTCTGCAATAGGTGAGAGACCATTGTCGGGACCATTTTATTATCCTGATTCATGGGATATGTATCATAACAGAAAGATGAGTTAAGAGGATTCAAGTAACGAACTCTCTGTTTATTGCTATTTCTAATCTGTAGAGATATTTAAAAGACTTTTCTCTCAGCTGATATTGTAGTCTGTTGCCCAGAAAAGTGGGGAAGAAGAGAACACTACACACAAGATTCAATCTTAGATCACTGGTTGAAGCTGAGGTCTTCCTCTGCTTGAATACTTAAGCAATGGGTCAGTAAATTCATCAGGACAAAATCCAGGGATCAAGACTGGGTTTAAAATAGAAAGCCTGGGTATCGTCATGTGAGTTGCAGACACTGAGTGAGCAGCAATTCATATGTAAGGAACTTACTAAAGTTATTTGAACTTTGTGATGTGTAAAAACCATGCTCAGGCTCAGCAGGAATGGGCCATTTTGCTTAAGATCTAAACTATTATTTCTAATGAGTGCAATTAACTCAGTTCCAGACTCCCACGGAAGTAGCTCTCTGCAAGACAAAGAACCTGTATTCTTTGGTGGGAACAAGGACAAATGCAACCACACAAGCTAACTCAGCCTCCATTGGCATTTGACTCAATGATACACTGCTTTGTTCCTTAAGGATTGGCTTCCCAGGAGCTCAAGAGACCTCCTTTATATTTTATACTTTTGAGTACAGACTTACCTTACAGAATACTGGTCATGCTATTTAAAACATTGTTATCTTTGCAGGTTGCCATGGAAAAGAATCTACCATGAAAGTACCAGTGGCAACTACGGTGTTCCTCAGCCTCCCACTAAATTTACACTTCACAATTGTTAGTAAATTACAAATTTTACAAATTACAGTTTACAATTGTTTTTAATGGGGAAATGTCAAAATTTAAAATAGAACCATACTTAGGATTGCCCGACTAAGATGTGGAGGCTTAGTCTATATTTTTAGGATAAAATTAACACAAAGACCATCAGGTTAAAAATACACATCATACTGATTCTGAATTTCATGGAGACTACATTAGCCCAAAGAAGAGAAATTAAAACCAAAATCAAATACTGTAAACAAAAATGAACAATGTGGAGGTGTAATATTGAAGTACAAACCACTAAAATTAAAAGAATAAAAGTAGAAAAGTAGGTTTCATTATAGTCTCACTTTTAACCATTACTTATAGCATAATTTGATTTATATGTCTACATACAAACACTTCATAATAGCTATAGGTATGGAAAGATATACATAATATTTATATAAGGAATGCTACCAAAATTTAGCAGGTCTACAAACTCTAGTGTTGCTTTGGCGAACACAAGTATTCAATAAATAAGAGCAAAATAAGATACCAATCTTAAGTATTTCCTGACTTCTGAAAAATCAGAATGTTCTGTAAAATATTGGATGCAATAGATTAAACATCATTGTTCAATGAGCTCCAGAAGAGAAAAGCTTTACTGGTACACTGAAGTAGAATGTTTGAAAATAAAGAGTCAGCCTTAGGAGGTCATAGTGCCCCTAGGATTAAGAAAATAATCTGAGGACTATGAAAATCTTGCAAATCACTATAAAATTATATATGTTTGTTTTCATTTGGGCAGTGAAATAATCTTGCTGTCAAGCTCTATGAGGGCAACAAGATAATTTAAAGATTTGTTTACAGTAAAAACAATGCACCTGTTGCTGCCAGAGCCTATGGATTTTCTGTGGTAGCAGTTTCCTCTGTGCATGAAATGTCTGCTATTTGTCTTGATATTCCCACACAGAGCCAGAAAGACTGCATTCCTCATTGCAACACTACTACTCATTTCCACAGAAGCCACCTCAGTTTAGAAACTAAGTAAATCTCATTTTATTTTCCTGGTCCTGGCGCTGCTTCTCAGAAAGAGCTATGAATACCACACCCATTGAATCCCAGTGGTTGGGAGGTGTATGGAGCAATAATCAGTGGTTTATCTCTGAAGCAGTACTTCAAGCACTGCATCAACTGCATAGATTTGCAAGGGGAGGGGAGGACACACAACACAGAGAGAGTGTTAGGTCCATGAAATAGTTCTTAAATGTAGAACTGAGACATACACTGCACGTTCCAGCAGTACTGAGGAAGTTTTGGCAAATATCTTTACAAGACCATTCTGCTTAGAAAAAATTTAGAAAGGCCAGTGTGCAGAAAGAAAAACTGTAAGTTAGCTACTTAATTTCAATACAGTCCATAACTTAAAATTCTTTCAAGAAACCAAATACTTAGAACTTCTATTTTAATTGGAATTAACCCACATGATTGCCAGTAATACTGCCAACAATAAACATAAACTAAGCATCAAACATTATAAAATAAATCACTGCTTTTCATTCATTTGTGTATTTACTGACCAGATATTCTGACTCATTTCTGTGAGCATTTCTTTCCAGACAACTGTTACATCCGACCTTTGGAATCTTACTTGCTTTAGCCTTGTCACTAAAAGGCCCAAGAGGCACATATGCTGCTTCTAACGTGCACAGAACTTCAGTTCACATCAGGCACAACTGCATGCAAAGACCAAATTTCTAAAACACAATTTGCAACATTCTTTCCAATTTTTTCCCCTCAGACTTACCTGGTTTCATCAATATAAACTGCCTCCAGCACAGACGCTGCATATTCAATATTCTTTTTTAAATCCACCACATTAATGTCACCCTTCTCCAGCTGCTTTACCAGGCATCGTAATCTGTGGGGAAAAAAAGTAAAAACATCAGTGTGATAATTCTATCAAATTTGAGGGACTCATTTTCTAATTGAAATATTGGAACCAGCACAACAATGGAGAGGCAAGGACCATCACTCCATCTCTTGCCTTGTTTTAAGAAAATCTGGCTTTAGAATGCACTTAACAATGACTGGCTTCATGTTTTCACAGCTTGCTAAAATGGCTTACACATTCCAGAAAGAGTTATTAAACATCATCAAAGCAATTCCCCATTCATTTGTGACATTGCTATTATGCCTGAGTCTCTAATTTTTTTAAATAAAAAATAAAACTCTGTGTGTTGTCTTACTATAATTTTTCTATGCTCAGGTGGTTAATTATATATTTTTTATATCCAGTGTATACTGATTTTGCTTTACTTAAGTGCCTTTAATTTTTATTTAGGCCTCCAGTATGTTTTTGCTGCAGAATTTGTATTTTTATTAGTATTAGCTAATATGCAAGTCTGTTGTTTCTGTGCTTATAGAAAATTCATCATTCTACCAGAGGAAAGGCAGTGCCTATGGCAGTAGCAAAATCCAAATTTTCCCAAGTGTGTTTTTACTTTTAGTTTTGAGAACTTTGTTTTACACTACAAACATGGATACACCCAAAGGGGATTTTGTAATGCATGCCTCTGCAGCAATACACTTACACAGACAAACTCCTTGAATACCAGATTTTTCCTGAACTCTGATGACAAGAACACTTCTGACACTGCTCTATTTAACCGTGCAGAGCAGATAAAGCACTGGAGTAAAATGAAAACCTTATCAGTAACAGTGCAGAGCTGTGACTAAATAATGGATGCTTAAAGTATAGGGGTTTTTCCCTTCTTTCTGTGCTCTATCTCGGAGTAGAAAAATTCTACAGTTTTGTATCATTGTAAGATAAAGATTTCTGTAATTAAGGATATATCATTATTGTAACAACTTTCATTAAATAATCTTTTTTACGTGCATGAAAAGATTGTGAAACAAGCATTGAAACTGAGTCAGCATTAAGCTGACTACTCTCAGAAAAAGATCACATTTATGACGTGAATGAGCATACATAAAATATGCAAATGTTAGATGAAGAGGTGACTGAGGGGACACCTCACTGCAGTTACAACTTCCTTGTGAGGGGAAGAGGAGGGGCAGGCACTGATCTCTTCTATCTGGTGACCAGTGACAGGAGACATGGGAATGTCCTGAAGCTAAGTCAGGGGAGGTTTAGGTTGGATATCAGGAAAAGGTTCTTCGCCCAGAAGGTGGTTGGGCACTGGAACAGGCTCCCCAGGGAAGTGGTCACAGCACCAACCCTGACAGAGTTCAAGAAGTGTTTGGACAATGATCTCAGGCACATGGTGTGACTCTTGGGAATGTCCTGTGACTCTATAACCCTTGTGAGGCCCTTCCAACTCAGCTTATTTTATGATTCTGTGATAATAATATATTTTATACATATATACTATATATTATTTTCATTGGGTGCATACAATATTTGATTTGACTTAATTAAAATGCATAAATTACAAAAATACAGTGACATGCAATAAAAAAAATTATAAACTTGGAAAGTACTGTTCTGTCATAAAATCACTTTCATGTTTTTCATCATATTTCTTTGGCCTGAGTACAATTATGTTCAAACGTGTAAGGATAATTTTAGCAAATGGAGTTTTAAAATCAACCTCCTCAGTTCTCTAAAACCTTAATTCAATTCAAATTAGCCTAGAACATGCAGCAAATAAGGCTCTTAGCAACCATATTTACTTGGTATTTTACACAGTGCATTGCATATCAATGGAATGGAAAACGTAGTGTTAAAAAGTTTTCTCAGAGAAATTAAGTGGGTGGATGAAATACCCTGGGAGCTTATCTCCTACACAGCAATAACCATATGCATGGGAGACATTTCCAGTACATAACTTCTTCCACTTCAGAGGTACCTGTAGACTGAAGAAGGTTATTCATAGACATCTCCCAGAACCTAACACACACATCTCCTGGGATGGTTGCTGCTCAGTAATGCTCACAAACACACACACAGCCCCTCCTGAGCACCAGTGCCAAAATGCCCAGGTGGGTCTGGCAGCATCAATGCCTCTACTCAGAAATAGCTGTAGGGTGTTTCTGTCACTTGCACTGTTCCCTCCATATTTGACTGAGCACATCTCCAAATCACACTTTTCAAAGTGGGAGCATAAATAAATTCGAAAACTTGTTTGCAAATATACAAAAAGATACAAAAATAAATTTGTAACGCAGCACAGGAGGGGGCCAGGCTCTGGTAGAAGAATATCAGCTTAAGACAGTTTCAAATCATATAATTTCCAGTGACTCCATATTATCTGAGGGGATAGACTAGATGACAGGTATTTGGAATAATTTTTATGTTTGCAGGTGGAAATGAGTCCCTGGGGAGCCTTTAAGGCACAGTGATCTTGCAATATCTCGCTGCATAGGTGACAGTCAACAGCTGTAACTTGCCCTGGGGGTATAGTTCATATTCTAGGAGGAATGCAGAACACAGTAACAGAGCGGACGATTTGAAAACACTGCTCAGGCAAATTTAAAGTGATTCTGAAGATGCTGCAGATTCACAGAAGGACACAATCTATCACCAGTGAGCTTATCTCACGTATCACTCTTTGTGGAGATGTCCCCGAGAGTCCTTAGCTGACTCAGTGCAGATCTATCACAGAACCAAGAGATAATTTGGTTGGAAGGGACCTTCACCTGGCACAAGCTCTTGCTCCAGACAGGGCTAACCTCAAAGACAGGTATAACTTCAAAGTTAGATAAAATTACTCAGAGGTATTTCTGCTCAAGTTTTGACTGCATAGAGTTTTCAAAAACTCTTGGAACAACCAGCTGCAATGGTCAATCAACCTCAGGGTGCATTCTTTTTTCACAATATCTAACTAGAATGTCCTTTGTGGCAACCTGTGTGCCCAAGCTTTGCTGTACAGTTCCAGGAAAAAACTATGTCTATGGTACAACTTCCCTCTAGGAAGCTGGACACAGCAATACAATCCTTCCACATTGTCTCCGATCACACACTTGTCACGTGAAACTAATGAAGTCTACTCCAGAAGACAGAAAAATGGACTTCCAGCACAGCAAAATGAAACAGGTTATAGCAGTATATGAACAATCTGATCATACTCAACATCTTCTGAATTAAAGTGAATAGCCACAGAGTTTAAGAGCTGACATTTCAGTAATGAAACTAATAATTTAGCAAAGAATAAACATGTCCATTTACAAGACTAAGCAACAAGTGTTACCACTCATAGCCCACCATTCCACAAGACAAAGAAACTTGTGAAAAGGACAAGGAAAAGTAACAAAAAAGAATTATTGCTCCAGCTGTATTGGGGGGATTTTTATTTGTTTGCTCTCTTTTAATTGTGATAAACTGAAAACAAACTTTAGAAATACTAATTGAAAACCTGAAATGTTGCTTAAAGCTGGAAGTAACGGTATTACCCTGCCTGGGAACTGTGCTACTAAGAAATAATAGACAGCAAAAAGAAAAAACTGGAGGGGCTATTTTGTGAAAGAGAGAAAAGGACTATCTGAACTAGTTTAAGATGCAAAGAAAATTGTAAGCAGAACAAATGTGATATCAAACATGAAAAAAAGAAGATTATTTATGTTGGGACACCCGAAAACTGCATTTTAAAACTAGCAGCCCCAGTTTCTAAGGGAGAAAGAGACATCTGCAATTAATAAAGGGAGTGGGTGGAGAACCATCTTCTGTCATCTTGGGTAAACATCATTAACAGTGCTGTGGTATTAAATGCTTTCATGGACAATCCAAATGCACTTTGCTCCCATCTCTCTTCAATAATGTGTCTGTGGTCTGACCAGGGCCCGTGTTTCCCCAGTCCTCACCTGTCTGTGCAGCTGATGCCAATGTCCAGCTGTGGACAGAAAGCTTAGAGGCCCACCCAGCAACACAGGAAAATCAGAGGAAACAAGGATTTTACTGGGAGACAAAGTAGCATTTCTTGATTAACAATATCAAAATCACAGTTCAATTGTTCCTAACTTCCTCATTAAAATTCTCCCATGTTTGAACTTAGATTTTTGTTAAATCTACTGTACCTTTCTGGAGTTATACCAAATTAAGTGAGGATAGATTTTGTGATGTTATGATATTTGAAAAAGACTCCTATGACATTTTCAGTAATTACAATAAAAAAAAAAAAAGAAAAGAAGAAAAAAATGGTAAGGAATCAGTGATCAAATACAACTTTTTGCAATGTACTCATGAGAAACTCTTCTTTTCTATGCAACCAAGAAAACTCCAATGAGAGAAGTGTGTTTGGAAATACCGAATAATTGTCCTGAACACAGGCTGAAGTGATAACAAAGAAAGGTGCAGGGCTGGGATTACTTAAGAAGGGAGATTTTAAAGTAGAGATGCAGACTAGTTGGACAATTTCAATTTCAGATTAAATTTAAAAACTGGCACTTTTATTTCCAAGATAAAATAAATTAAAAATAGTAATCACTGAGAATAAATCAGAGTTAAAAGCTCAGCTTAAGAGTCTTTAAGAACCAGAAGAGGAAAATTCAGCCTGAAGTAAACTTCTGAACCTGAAAAAAAGACCCTCTGTCTGCTTTCCCTAAATTGCCTTTATTTGCCACGTAAGTCTCCCCGCCACTGAGCATTGCAAAGAAACAGTTTTTTAGCTTACACATCTGGACTTCACTTACAACTGTTTCGGAAATTTTGAAACAAAAAAAAAGCTGGCTTTCGCCACAGATCCTATTAAAGAGGCAGTGAAATAAACTGTAAACTAACCTGGCATCCTACTAGATTTTGAAATAAGTGAAAGTCACTGTTGAAGAATTACCTAAGATATAGGTAATTCTTTTAAAATAATAAACACATGCTATTGCTAATTAAAGACAAATAGTTATTGATGTTAATATTCACAATGCCATTAAAAAAATTATCTGTGTTGGTTAGGTCAAGTTCAAGCTGTAAATCATTATGTTCCCATGAACTAATTGAGAAAGCCTAGGTGTGACAATTGTGACAATGTGTGAAAAAGTTTAAGGACAGAAAAAAAAATATTTTTTATCTGTAAACAAGTGTTTAATGTTCTGTTTGGGCTATTTAATACTGAACAATAAAATTAAGTGGACTATCGTAAGCTTTATTATAAAAGTGATTTGACCCTCTAAATGAAAACATCACAAAGTAAAAATCTGTTGATATGTAATGTGAAATTAAAATTAAAGAGGAGGAGAGTAACCGTATCCTGGCAATATGGATAGTTGCTTTAACCACTAGTTTTTCAAACTTTGGAGAAGGGGTGAATTTTCCTCTAAAACTATCTGTAATTAAAACCACAAACTAGCTTTTCTATCTGTAGTGCTTCTTGTAATAATCGGCTGAATCATTTTCACCTGTAGAAAGCATTGCTCTCCCAGGAGTTCCTCAGCTTTCCAAGGCAGAAGTTACATCCTCACTCAAACATAAACACTCTAAAAAAGGATCAATATTCAACAATTCCAAACCATGAACAATAAGTAGTTCAGCTAATCTATTAAAACCAGTCCAATCCCACAGTCCAAGTTGCTTTACCTACCTATTTGTGATTCAAGAAAGTATTTGAGTAAGGGGAAATTCAAAATGGAAACAGCAAAACTGCATCTTGAAAAGTCACAATAAATTCAAAACATCACTATTTCTTTTGAATTCTAAAATTCCCTATATGACTTGTCCAAATTCCAATTATTTTTACGTGAATTGGTATAATTTGAATTTTACATATTCCTATTAAAAACATGCACGTATAAAATAAATCTTTATATAAATACATGGTTCCTTCCAACAAATACAAATGGATGAGAGATGCTGAAGGAATATACACAATATGGTAGCAAAGATTCAGGAGCGATCCCTTTGGGTAGCCACTCCTGTCTCCCTGATCCTACCTGCAGTTACTAAGTGGCCAGTTACCACAGCTTCAAAATGGCTAATCTTTACTTCAAGGTATTTTACATTATGTCAAGGAAAAACAACCTGATATGGGAATATTTTACCCAGCAAGGCAAGGCCAGTATATCAATGAGGAGCAAGGGTTAGAACTGGCAGTTCTTGACTCAGACCTTAATGTGTGTTTCACTTCCTAGAAATCATAAAAAATGCAGTTTCAAATGCAGTTACCTAATATTTCTTCTAATCAGAGGTGCTCTCAGTAAACTCTTACATGGAGAAAGATATACCGTGTTTTCAGTGCTGCAAATGTGTTTTATGAAATTACTTCTCAGTCACTGCTGAGTCTGAGCATATGCACAGGAAGCCTTGTGGTTGCTAAGGGTTTCATGAATCACATGTATTTCGTGATTATTTTAAGCATATAAGTGGTACACACTGATCTGTAATTATGATTCAGTCATTAGAAAATAAATATTGAATGTGCTGGTAATTCAGACAACATTTTGATGTACCAAAACTTCAATCCCATACTGAAGAACTAAAATAAAACTTGTGCAGCTATATAGCAACGCTGAATTTTACATTTTCTTAATGCTAATACTTTGGTTTTTTGTGGTGATATAATTGCCTTGGTTGTTCAAATATTGATTACTTTTATGCAAGATGAAGTAGTTTTCCTTCAGGTAGGCATTCTCTATTAGGCTTCAATTCATTTTACCTTATCCTATACTTTAATATTTACCACTCTAATACTACATATATATTATCCTTGGAGTCTCATTTAGTAACAGGTTAAACGAGTGTGTTTAAAAAATTTAGTCAAACTTCCTACATTTGCTTTGGCACACAGCTGAAATGACAGAGCACCATGGAATTTTACAGGGTTTCCACCTGAAACCATTAGCCAATTCGAGGTTTCTAAAGCATTTTTAAATTTTTGCGTAATTCTTAACAAACCAAATAAAATTTCAAGTGCCTGAGAAGCCACATTGTCTTAACCTCAGTGATACTACAGGTCTGCTATTTGCAGCACTGTAACTTTTCACCATCCTCGATCATCTTCACCAGCTACACTGGAGAGACCCCCCAGAGGAGGAGGTTTGTCTGGGATCCTGTTACTGCCACTCTTCCCTGCTGTCTCTCACGCCTCCCCAAGTTACTCATCCTTTCCCAAAAGTCACTTTCACCATTAGATTTAATATATGTCATGATCACGAATTGTCACACATTTGAATTTCTCTGACCTTCCTTTGTGCACACCCAAGCTACAATCAACTTAACCAAGTTTTAAGTGTCTTTCAAACTTCTCTCTCACTTCTGCTAAAGATCCACCACTGATACTAATTTGCTTCCTCTGTTCAATTTCTTTCTGGGTTGAAGCTTAATCAAAAAATCTTCAAACTTCGAATTACTTAGCATATACAAATATTCATGTATTTTATCTGTCTTCTGTTAGATCCAACTAGACATCAACTAGTCTCCTTACTCTAAACACACTGTTTCTATTCTCCCAAGGTCCATTTCCATTATTGGATATTCCCATTTCACAATCCATCCATGAAATCAAAGACAATAAACATATATAGATGTGATTTGGAAAATGCGAGTTATTCTTCTAATGGCTTTTTCAGAATATTTATTTTTCTCTGAAGATTGAAACTTAATCTACAAGGTTTTCCTGAATTCTCTATATGTTATATAGGGTTCTAGCTAAAGCTGTTTCATCTTGAAGTTGCCAAATACTACAAGATGTCTCAAAGTCTTCATCATGAACAAGCTGAATTCACTATCAACAAGCTGTGAAATCAAATGTAAACTCATCATCTTCCAAAAATCGTGCTTCAAGATGATGGCAGACCTTTGGAATGTTTAACTTGTTAGAGCTAATATGGTAAGCACACAGAAAAGGCACAAAGCCCTTATTTCCTACTTTTAAAAAGTATAAAGTAGCTTTTAAAACACCACACTGTCATGCAGACAGCAGCTTTGAATACAGTGATCAAAGCTGCTAAAAGGCAGATTACCTCCTTCAGTCCTTGGGACCAGAAAATGTAGGTTGACAAATGTTGATACTCATCCTTTGAAAAGGGTGTGCAAAGAGCTACAAAGTCCTTTCAGAAATATTAAGAACAAGCAATGGTATAAAAAGCCAACTGATGTTCTTTGCTTTAAAACTGCGCTAACCAGAACTGGTGACTTTGTACTGAAAATATTTTCTAGGCTAATACTAAGAAAACATTGCTGTTGTTGCTTTTGAAAGCCTTTTTGGTGCAATTTCTGCAGCTGTTAAGGAGAGAAGATTGGTAGGTGTTCGGCACTAAAATAATGTCATTGCCCAATGATTAAAGAATCTTCAACTATGACAGCACAAGTATCCTTTCCTCTACTTGATAAAATCACATATGATCAAATAATACAGGAACATTAAAATAATGACAGTTTGTTCTATGGTTTGTCTGTGGAACCCAACTGCAGTAAATACTATATAATCTGTATATAATTAACATTTTCATTTTCCTGAGACAGAAATTAGAACCAGGACAGAACCTTGCTGCAAACCACAGGTCAACTTCTATAAATGTGGCTAAGCTCTAAGAGCTAACACATCTGGTAACTCTTAAATTTGTCGCTTAATAGTTACAGATTTTTTGAGACATCAGAAACCTATAACAGTAGAATCTGTATCCTGGTAAGTAAACAGAGTCCTCTGTGACTTTTTATAAATTATTTTATATTTATTTCTGACCTGCTGACATCCTTGGACAGAGCATGAAATACAGCACCATTTGATTGCTTAGTATGCGATAAAATCACAGAATCGTTAAGGCATCAAGTCCAACCTTTGGCCAAACACCACACTGTCAACAAAACCATAGCACCAAGTGCCATGTCCAGTCGTTTCTTGCTACCTTGCATTCCTCTCAACACACATACATCTGCCAGCTGATAATATACTAAGTGAACAGACATTACCTAAACGCCTGTATAAGGATGTATTGCAGAAGAAGAGATTTTTGAAATGTCCCTCACACTCAGTCTAAGAACATGGTCAGCTGTGGTGCCCCAGCTATCGCTCTGTGATCCATTCCATCTCCTTTTTCCTCGGAATTATTGCTCCACCCACTCCCATATCTGATAGCACAAGAGTATGGGTACCAATATGTCTTCAACCTGATACTGTCAAAACAATCTAGTTTGCCTTCAAGACACTTCACATCAGTTCTACTGAAGTTCCACACAATCAGATGAGGGTCACGTGCATGTACTGTTGTGCTATCGGATGAATCAGGGTAGTTGGTTCAGCTGAACTAACAGATCAACAAAATCACCAAGATAATCCTACTTTGAACCAAGCTCTCACTTTTCATTGGAAGTCTTCCTTTCCTACTTATAATTAAACTTAAATGCTTGAAGTACCAAAGTTTTACTTTTAATATATAATCACACCTTCCAGATGGGATGACAGAGCCAATTTATCTTGAATTTTATTTTTAATGTGTATCATGGGTTCTGAGGAACAAAGTGCAGATCTGTATTTTTGGGATAAAATTGTGAAATGTAAGAATCCCAAATATTTGCATTATGAACTATTACAGATTATTGCGTAAAATAATTTAAGAGTTATCTTAGTCTGCCTAAACTATTGTAGAAAAAACACCACCACTTTAATTGAGATGCCTTTTTTACTGAATAATTAACAGCTTCAATAAATCTATTTTCACTAAGAGAATTTTTCATTCAAAAGACAGAGCAAGACATAAATGCTTTAGCACAACAGCTGTAGTAATTACAGTACAATTTTGCTGTAAAATCATTACCATGTCAGTGGTTCTGAAGAAAGAATAAAGTACATGTAATGTATATGGCAACGTAAAAATATGAATAGGGTTTTTATTTAAAACCACAATACTGCAATTAAAATGTAGGAGAAAAAAAAAAGAGGAGATGCTAGAATTCAGCACTCTATGTTATGTGTGAAACCAACTTCTGGCATTTGGAATTGTTAAAAATAAATGTTCTGCTGAAGAATTGCCAAATAAAGTACTTCAAAGCAGGTCTTGGTAATGAGAAGTAGAACATCAGATTAGTTTAAACACTTGAGAGCTATATAAATGTTTAAAAGAGGCAAGAATCAAGCGGGTGAACTTTTTCCCTACATTCTTTAAGAACGGTCATAAATAGGATGAAATGTAACATGGCCATTCTTATTTACACATGAGACCCTGATTAGGATTTGTACATGGGAAACTAAATTTCAGTTAGGTTGAGATAAGAAACTGAAATTCACTGTCCTTGAACAGCTCCATCTTTGAATACTTCAGGATTAGTTGACTTAAATAGATTAAAGAGCCTGGAGCTCATCAGGAAAAATATTTCAAAAAAGTCATACCTGAACAATATCCCATTAAATCCATTATCAAGCAGATAGCATATATGGTCTATATGCATACTGGTTTTTGTTCTGGAAACAGTTGTGACAGGAAGTGTAGCAAACCAAATAAAATATAATTTGTAGCCAATGCTGGTACACAGCTGCCATTTTCCTCAGCCTGCAGAGTGCCTGGCACTCCACTATAAGGGATTCAGGTTTGTAGGTCTGGGAGGTAAACTGGATTAGAGGTCACTCCTTAGTTCTTGCAGTTTTCTTTACCTTAAATCACACAAAATATAAGAGTTTCTCCTATGAGGCTGCAAAGTGCAGCCCTGCTCTAATCCAGAGGACTCCAAGAAGGGACAGGCTGGTATCCCTTACCACAGAACTGCCCGTGTTTCCCTGAGCTGAGCTCAGGACATTGATGTGTTCATGTTCTTACACACCCTACAAAGCACTTTAACTCCTCTGCTACAATAAGATGTACTAACCTCAACTGCTAATCACATTGTCTTGCCTGATACGAAAACATGCTATGAAACCAACCTGATTATCAACCTATTGACTAAAAAGGGACAGTATTTTCATAGCTTCCAATTTACTGATGTTCCAGGCTTGAAATGGAGCATCCCTCAGAAGGCATAGTCCAGAATCTAACAGCAAAAGTGTTACTTTTGTCTTGTTTTGTTTAAACTGAGAAAAATCTATACACTTTACAAATATTATAAGCAGATTAAATTGAAAATTTAGAACCTTGTTCTCAAGCTGATCATGACATATATTAATGGAATATTCATGATCAGAATAACATGCACCATCTTTCTCAGTTGCTAAATTATATGTTGCCCATTACTTTCTAAAAAATTCCTAAACAGATCTCAAAATTACCCACAGAACTAATACACCCAGCTATGTTTAATTACTTGTAAAATGGCTTGAAAATGTTCTGTTTACCAGAAAGAGCTTTCAGCTGGAAAATTACTGGGCTTCTAGCAAGAATTTGTTTATAAGAAAATTTCAAACCCACCTTCTAATAATGTGAAATTCTCTCTTTAATGTCTGTCTCTTTTGAGGATGCAGAAATTAAAATGTGACTTCTTCCAAGTGATGACAGTACTACTTCCCTAAATGTCCTTCTGTACAGATGTAAAATCTAACCTGCAAGGTTCAACTCACTTACAGTCATGATGAACATAATTCCCAAATTTTGCTTCATTTTTCATAGCTCTACGGAATGAATCACCATCCTTCAGTTTCTCTGCAAGGCATTGCCATGCCTTTCAAGTTAAGAACCTGGTTACATTTTAATTTCAAAATAGAAAACTAGTCAGTTCTTGACTCAACATTATAATGTTTGTTTACACACTTCCTAAGGAAGAAGCCTGTGTGTATAAAAGCAACATAGGCAATAAAACAGTTTCTTAGAAAGTGTAACTACATACTATGATTTGCCTGTCATATTCTCAAACAATACATTTTCTTTTCCATTACTTTTCAGATCCTTTACTGCAGCATATTTTTTATTAGCATTCTCAATCTTGAAATCAAGTTATTCACTTTAATCTAAAATAACATTACTCAGAGAAGTAAGCCTTTCTCAAGGAGAACAGGCCAGTTTTAACACAGTAGCAAACAGTCCAGACATTGATCATAAAGGAGTGCTTGAAGAAAGACCATAGAGAAATACTACAGCAAAGTATACAGCAGTTAAATTTCCTAAAATTCATGCAAATGAGAAAGTGCCTTGTTCAGTAGTCACCTACCAATACATTGTTTTCACCTGCAGATACCTCCATGATGTCATGAATATGCAATGCAGGATGTTCTTGAATGGACGATGGAGAAAGGGAAACTGAGTGCAATGCTAATTAACAGTTCGGTTGTGGTGAATGTGGGTTTGCATGTACGCCTAAGCCAAGGAAACCTCAAAAGGAAGAGCTCAGGGTTAATGGGAGGGTTTACAGCCTTTCTGCTATTTCAGTCTGGAAGGACAATGTGAAAATGATGATGAGCCAGATGGATATCCCCTTTTGGTCAGCCACCACCCTTGCCTAGGTCAGCAGGTGACAGCAGCTGCTGCAGACTGTCCATGTGCTTGTATGGCTTGAACCCGCGAGGCAGGGGTCAGTAGATTCTCTGTATTCGACCTTACTAGCAAGTGAGCCTTCTAAGCCATGATATGTATATTATTTCTGTAGGGTTTGAGGTTTTGTTTACGCCATATTTCGTGATCATTGATGACTAGAGATTCAGTTGTAAGCAACATTCATTTCTGTGGACTCTATGTGATTTTTAAATCGATTTAAAGATTCAAGGACACGATTCTAAAAGATGTGTGAAAGATTTCAGTGTCAACAGTGACCAGAGATTTCCATTTTGTGCAGTGATACGCACAAAGAAAGGGAAAAAAAACCCCTAACTCACATTTCTTATTGAAAGGATACACCTAAAATAATATAGAAAAGCAAAGTCATAGTAAAACACTCAAATGATGGGCAAATATATAGCTGAAAACTTTGCTCCAGCTTATTAAAAACTTTGTAGCACCAAACTTATTAGAAATATTCCCATATATAAATAAATTATATATACATTGAAGTAGAAAAGGTGCACTCCCCATGGGGCTGTAGGATCAAGAAATTAAGAGAACTAAATCTCTCTTTTTAAGACTTAAGGCAGATGCAACAGTTGTTAAAATGCGTATTTGCTTCCTTTCTAGGAAAGCTGTGTTGAAATGCCTGATTAATTAACTGAGAGTATGCAAAAAAATCAGGTAAAGGACCTCCTCTAAAATAAAAAACCAAGGAACATGAAGGAAATGTGAACATGACCAAGTATAGACAGTGGCATTTCATACAGTAACCACACTAGCAATAATGTTTATGCATTTCTATGAAGAAACTTGCTCAAGGTCCAGTAACGTTCAATTAAAGTGAGATATGCAGGAACAACTAACAGTAACAAAAAAACAGGCATATGAGCACCCAAAGATATGATCCATGGCATAACATCTCCATTGTTTGGAGATCAAAGGACTTTTAGTATTTTGCATAATTTTTCTATTAATCTTCAGTTTTCTTTATCTTTGAAATTTGCTGTCTGATCAACGTGATCCTAACTCTGCATACATCAGCCTACATCTTAAAATCCTGCTAATATTCTACTGTTGGATACATGTTAATGTATTTTACATACAGAAGAAATGTAAGTAAAAAAACCATGTAATAATTTTCCTCCCGTAGATCTTAGATCAGGTATTAGAGAAAGGTGTTTGTATTACGGTGAATCGGATTTAATGTGAAGTTAATCCAGAGAGTAAAGTATGCTTTGCCATATAATAACTGGTTTCGACTCTTACCATTTTCATTCACCATGACTATTATTTTGAGGTCACATCAGGAGTATTCAGTTCAAATTTTAATCCAGAATAGTTAATCTCGGACTCTTTTCTGGAATACCCTTACTAAAATTCAAATCTGAACACCATTAAAAGAACACCAAACAGCAGAGTAAAATATTCTTACAGTCCAAACAAATAAAACGTATCAAAATTATCTCAGAAATGACAGTAATGCTTGAAGAGGATTAATCAAAATAAAATCTAATTAATTTCTGCTCTTACTCAACCACAAGGACTCTGCTAGATTCTGATGTATTGAAAAAAAGAGATCTTGGCACCTCCACCACAAATATGCTTACAGAAATGACATTAAAATTTACTAAACTTTCAAGACCTCATTTATGCTATCTAGTTGTCTGACATGGATTTGAATTATTTTTGCAGTAGGAGGAATTAATTAATTTCATTCAGAAGTAGAATAGCTTGACATGCAGATACGTATTTGATTACACATGATGTGAGCCCCCAAATACGACAACATACAATTTAATCACACAAATAATTCCTTTATGAGGTAGATTTCTGACTTTTACCTCAGTGACTTATCTCCTCTGATTATAAACCAAATTGTCCTAATGTTTTAAGGATAAAAGTCCAGACTGTGATACTTTTTCATTAATTACATCAACCTCACAAGTCTAACTATGCTGTGCACCTACAGTCCCTTTTCTAGAAGTCTGTGACAGCTGTTATGAATTAAGAGATGGACATTTTTTTAAACACCAATGCTCATTGTTCCATTTATCCCAAGGACACATGAATACAAGTGCAAAGATTACAGCAACAAGACCTCTGTCTTTTCATCTGCTTCGCCATTCATCTTTCCATTCATTCCCAGTTGCCTCCAGCTCTGATGAGGCACAGGCACTTCCCTGCTCTCTCCACATGTTCCTGCCACGGCTCATGGATGCCCACTCTCCATTTTCGTGTTCCAGTCACACTCCTTAACCTCTTTAGCAATCCCTTTAATCTTCAGGCCAGGCATGGGAAATACAAACTCTGCCCCTATATGCCTTCCTCACTTACATTCCTTGACACTTTTGCTCTAAACTGAGCCTGGTCTTTTTTATTTTCATTTCTTGGTGTTGGGCTGGGGCTTTTTCCTGCCATTCAACTCCCTACACTCACACGGGCAAGCCAAAGAGGTGACCTGAAGAGTAACATCATTAAGAGGGCATTTTCCCTTACCTTGCCTTTCACCTACAAAACATGCTACACATAGCTGTATAGCTCCCTTAGTGAGGAATTTTATTAATACACAGCTTCAGTTTAAGTTTAGATGTACTATTTGATCAAATTTTTTCACGTGTTCATCTCCAGTATGAAAGAAACACCCTTGCAAGTACATAGCAGTCAAGTCACTAGGCAGGCCAGCTTCCTACAGATTAGTCTTGTGAGTCCTGCTTTAACGATGACACAGGTGGTTTTTTCAATATTTAATTGATAGAAAGCAAGTAGATATGAAACATCATGTGTACTCTAAGACTGAAGGCACTGTTTCCTAGATCCTCACCACTCAACGATATAATGCTGATGCCAGTAACAATGCTAGTCTTCACAGGTCAGAATTTTACACGGCATGAATCTCACAGAACACAGAGGAGTTCAATTAGTTTACATGAGCATGTGTGCTTTCTAACACATTTTGGTACTATGGCATGAAAAAACAAAATGAGTGTTTTCTAAGTGAAGAGTGTCTGCACTGGTTTTTTTTATAGTCAAATTTTCATTACAAAGCCATTGAACAACTTCAGTTATGAAGGCAGGTAAGAGTAGTTTAAAAATACATTAATATCTCATGCATATTATAAAGATGCAGAGATGAACAGTTCATGAAGGATGTTTTCCTGCTGTCACCAATGACGCACAGTTCGTGCTTCAAGTGCACTAAATTAATTTGCAGTGCTCTTCAGCAACATTTCAGTCCTGAAAATACCTAAAGCAGCTGAGCCAAGTGACTGGTGTCAGCAAGGCAGGACTCTGGGACTTGCAAGACACAACAGCTCTCCCACGCACAGAGGAAGGATTCATTATACAAGTATTTCTCAAACACCACCGGTACCAAGCTGTCTCTTACTATATCCACATCTACATATCCAGACTGCTGGAACTTGTGACTTAGCACTAAACTTCATTGGGAAGAACCTTCCCTTTCCTCACCCCATTCTTGTTGCATACCAAGAACCAACTCGATCAGGATAGCTGGTTTCTGTTGAAATGCTGGATAGCCTCTTTCAAGCTCCAGGTTCTAAATTTGGTACGTGCCAGAAGGATTTTGAAAGGACACGAAATATTCTAAGAGGAAAACACATAACCCTTAACAAAATAATTATTGGATTTTGTAATCTTTTAATGCATGCACCATTTAACTCCAACAGATACCTACCTGCAGAAAGTTTAAAAAATATGTCTTAAACGACCAGGTTTAGGTGTCTCATAAAGCAATCCAAAGTTTCCTTTCATTGGTGGTGGAATAAATGCTACCTTAAGCCTCACTGTGTTTTTCAGTAGCATCCCTTATAACAGTGTAAATTTAATACATGTCAGGCCTAAATCTGCTTTGGAAATGATAATTGCTTTTTCTTTAGATTTGCTCCAATGTCTTCTTGTGATAAATAAGGTTGGTTTTGAGTTGCCTTTCTGAATCTTGTCAGCACTTCCAAATCCCACATTTATACAAGTGTGGCACTTTTCCAAAACATATTGTCTCATAAATCTTATTTAAACAGAAAAATCTTTAAACAGTATTTTGCAGACCTACATCAGTGAATGAACTTGGAAACTTGTCTTTTATAAATAGGATTATAGGAGCTCCATAAAAGTCATTTAAGAGGTTTTTCAGACCTCTTAGACATTTTGAATCTTAAAAAGAAAATAAGATAAATATATCATGATAATCCTGTTCACGATGCTTACAGATTTTCTATTTATTAGACTTGTCATTACATTTAACTAGCTGTTCATAATTATTAAAAAGATAAACACTGCTGTAAGATGGATTTATGGTGTTGTATTCTCTCTATGAATAACAAAAAGTCTCAGCAGTTACTCTACTGTTGGATTACACAATGCAATTGAGTGATCTGTAAGATCATATAGAACTGGTCTACCTTTATTTAGCTACTAGATTTTGCTATCCTTCTAAAATTTAAAATGAGAATATCTAATTTTGTACTAATGTTTCAGTGGTTCTTGTAAAGTTACCTGTTCTATTCCACATTCAGATTTTTTGGCATTTATGTTTACAATCAGGGCTATAGGCATGTATATCACTTAATACAGAAAACCTTAAAAAGCACTTTACACTTTACAAAAGAAACTTTACAGACCTTTCAATATATCCCAGAAAGAAAACAAAAAAGGTATTTCCAAATAATACAGATTTTATTAAGCAGGCTATGAATATGGATGTTTTTCTCAAGCAAAATTTCACTGAAAATTGTACAGTATCAGAAAAGCTTTTGGGTTTGAATAATTGGCATTTCCTTATGAAAAGTAAGCCTGTATGTTGCCAAAAAACTCTTCTCAGTAGAGCACAGTACAGTGGAAGCCTTTTGCAGTCACTTTACTTTTTTCTGAATGTTCAGAGTGGTACATGACAGAACCACTCTATGCCTTCAGCAGTTGCTTCTCACATGCCTCATCTGATAAGGACCATCTGATAAGGAGTGTTCTGTTGCTCTACATCAGAAAGTTCACTAGACCCCTGCTGAGCTGACGTAACATAGATCTGCCAATTCCTGAATGTCTGCTTTATCAGAATTCTCAGCAGCCCAAAACCAAACCACAGTCTGCTCCTAATCTTACTGCTTTGATAATCTGCCTCATGGACTCTCAGACTAGGACACCAGAATGGAATAAGAACCAGGATGTTCAGCTATGAAAATAAGCATATTAGTTCATGATTCTGTAGCTTCTTCATGTGCATAATTAAGGCAATTGACTCATCTTTTCAGAGAGGAGCAGGTAGTAAAGCACTGACAGAGAAGGAGGAACAGAAATCGTGTATGTAAAAATCCACAAGGAAAATAAATGAACATATAAACTTCCCATTTATGTACCTTTTAACAAAATTAAATTTCATCTTATAACTAAGCAATAAATTATTATCAACATTATTTGAAACCACTGCGAACATGTTTTCAGCTCCAACAAAGGATGACAAATTCCATATTTTTTAAGCTCAGACCACCTCAAAAAAGAGCTATTTGCAAAAAAAATGTATGCATTATAATACCTAAGCCAGCTCCACTTCCAAGAGAACAGAATAATTATCCTCTTTTATCAATAGATTCAAAGTTTAACCTAGAGATGCATTGAATCTATGGCTGGAGCCAGCTAGACTGGACAGAAAATTGCCATCTCAGGACAGAAGAGATGTCTTGTGCCAGAGACTTTTGTCTTGTACAAAAGTACCTGATCTAAAGATCTTCTCACCCAAACAGATATGGATTTCTGCATTTTATACCTCTTTCACAGAAATACAATAAATATTAATTATTATGTTTAGCAAATATTGTTTCTATATTACCAATGTATGTTTAAAAATCAAATTTTCTAGACTGGATTATTGGACAGATTAAAAAAATGATAAAGTCTCTGGATGCAGAAATTGTAAGGGTTCCTGAAGGCAGAATGTAGATTTTTGTTCCTGTTTTGTTCAGTCATTTTTGACAGCATAATAGAAAAGTTCAGTTCAGTTCTTTCTCTCCAGAGAGGCACACATCAACTGAAAATACCTATAAATATCAGAAAGAAACACTGTATTATACTGCTTGAAGAATCACAACTGGCATAATGCCAAAAGGTCCTTGGAACTTTGATCTGTCTATTGCTACAGAGAGCTGGCCATTGGTACCCAGTAAATTCATAATTTTCTTTTCATGCCTTTTGTTTGAGATGTGTTTCTACATATTACTATACAGGATGCACTTCCAAGGAATCGCATATACCTGGTGCACAGGAGGAATTGGCTTCCTGCCATGACCTAACAAACAGTGCCAGAAGTCACTTTGCTGCCTGCATGCTTTCTCAAGCAAGGTCAAAGGAAAGGAGCCAACCCACAGAGCAATCCAGTCTGTCTTCAGGTTTGAGGTTTGGCACACGTTCCAGCTCTGATATTATGTTAAAAGAAAACCTTAAGCAAGACTAGAAAAAGTATTAACAAAATGGATAATTAACTGTAGATATGGGGGTGAAAAAGCAGCATTCATAATAAAGCTGTTATATACCACAAGTGCTACCAATACCCATCTCAAGCCAGGATATGCTTAAGGAATAACAGAAAGGTCCCACTTATACTGATTTTGCTCTAAACCCTCAGCATCCAAAGCCATGCCACCAGTTCAGTCTGCAAGTTTTGTATGTTCAGAAGCCATCTCATTGGGAATGCTCTAACCTGGTTTTCTGTCTTGTTCTCTGAACTAGAAGGAAAAGCAGTGTAGGCACAGAACTAAGGAAAAGATTACATACAGATTAAATGCACACAGAATACAATAAAAGAGACAGATTTTCCATTTCCAACAGCCAAAAAACCAAAACCAACCTCCTTAAAAAGATGCTTAGGTCATCTGCAAAGCTTTCTATATAGTAAAGAACTGAATTATGGTTTCCTGTTCCGTTACTTGTTGTCTTTGGTCACCACCCAGGTGCATGGAAAAGTTTTCAAAGTAATGTTTATCCTTGAAAAAAGAAAATTCTTGAGAGCTACAAGCTGGCTAGCTCCTTTAGAAGGAAGAAGAGGATTTGCTTAATGTGGTTCTGGCACAAAAAACATAAATCTGGTCTCAGAAAGAGATGCTATATAATCTAGTTTTTTGCCTCTTTCACAAATTATATGCTGCCAGAATTGACAGCAGATTTTACAATCCCTAAAGCGCAAAGCCTTCTGTGTAAAAATATAAATGTTCATTTTTAGTCATCGGCTTTAAAAGTTGTGTGGCTTTGCTTCTTTAATATTGTGAACAAGACAAATTTGGAATGGTCTGTCATTTATTAAAGTTCCTGTCAAGAAGAGCAACTGCACAGCCAGAGCACTCAGAGAGGGGAGAGCTCAGTTCTGTACATTTTACCCACGACAGTCAGCAATTACGTGTACGAGCAGTTCCATTAGCAGCCAGAGGAAGACGATGTAATTACAGATTTGTACAACTTGGCCTCAGAACAAAACAAAAACAAAACCACGAGCTTAATCAGTCATTTTAGATATTAATCGTACATCATGCCCAGAAACAGGAGGCTCAAACCAGTTATCTAAGACAGGCATCTTGCTGCAGTGGAGATGCCCTGGAGTATCTCACCTGGTCGCCAGCTGCTGCTCCAGGAGAGCGCAGGTGTCCTGCTGGTCCTGGGTCATATCTGCCAGCCCTGGGTGGATGTCTCAGGCACCCTGAGGTGTCTCAAATGGCACTAGATTACCTGTATATGAGCAACTGGTGCAAGCCTGGGCTCTCAGTTCTTTACAGGTAAAGCAGACACACGCTCCTTCAGACAGAAGATATTCAGTTCAGAAATCACTGAAATCTCCTTGAAGATAAGCGGGAGAAGGGTTACATTTCTTAGAGACAGAGAGTGTGTGGGATGGTGCTACTGCTGCAGTGTGACATAAAAAGCCTGGTCTCGTACATGTGTCGTGAGAACAGAAAAAAGAGAGAAAGCCAGAGACAGAGCAAACACATATACACTGCAGTCTTCTGACATGTCAGGAGCACAGTTACACCTTGTTTTGTGTGATTTTTCACCTTTTGTGACTGATTATAACCTGGTTTAGCAAAGGAGGTCTCACCATTTCTATTTTGCCCAGGTTTTACCCCACTCCTCAGTCGAGTGTGATGCCTAAGTAACATGAATAGGACAGCAACATACATTCTTAACACCACATACATTTTTACACCACCAGAATTATATTAAAGGAGCACAGATTAAATCCACCTCCATTGCTGGGCAAATAACATACTGGCCATAACATAAACGGGAACCAAACCAATCAGATAAAATCCATGGTAATGTTTTTGTTTTCTCTCCTCAAATCATCTCCGTCCTCCTCGCTTGGACTCTATCTTGTAATCCACCTTATTAGTTACTAGGTCTGACTACCAGGTTACCCAGGGAACATGTGAGTGTTCCAGTGTAACAAATCCCTCCTCCTCTTTCCTGTCTCCCAGTACTAAATCTTCCCAGTTGCTTCCCTCTCCCTTCCAAACCGAGGACACACACTGTGGTTCCCTGGGGAGAGACCAGCTGAGATGTTTTTCCACAGTCAGCTGTGTGAGATGGTGCCTGACCCCTCGAACCTGACTGACATCACTGCTTATCACAAACAAAGCTGGAATCCAGCCTCTCACCTGTCTTTCTCATGGTATTAGCTCATTTGACCTTAAAATCCCTCCAAAGAATATCCATCTATTTTCATGTGAGAACAGAAAAGGAACTAAAGGACAAACTTGTTTAAATGTGATGGCTATCTCAAAGACAATTTTCAGAAATGAGCTAATAATAAAAAGCTACATAAAATGAGAGTATCTTAAAAGACAGTTTATCAACATACCCTATATTAAAATCACCCAAACACAATAATGAAAAAATAGTTTATCATGAACAACCACAGTTTTTAGGCTCCACAATTGTACGTGAGGTCCAAAACATTTAATTTGCAAAACAAGAATATTTTTAGAGAGTTCAAACTCTGTAAGTAAGGTGGATACTGGACTTTCAAGACATATATATTTTTATGTTGACCTAACACTTATAGTTGGAGAAAAAGAATCAGCATCTGACAAAAAACAACTGAATGGTCATCTAAATGGCTAATTACGAAAATTCTGGCTGGACTTAGTGAATCTGCAGCTGCATTCCTATTCTAACAAGGACCACAGAGAGCTCAAAAAGTCTATCTGACAGGAGGTACATGTTTTAGCTTTCCTTAGCTCCAGTTCCATTTACACAAAACTACGGATGATAATTTATGTACAATACTTTAGACCACAGTCCAATAAGAGGAACTTACTAAACCAATCCTCATCCTAAACCAATTCCTAAGATCTTTCTGTATGTAGAATTTACAGCCACCTCAACAGTCTCTCTGCTGTTTGCCATGACCGGGGTACAAGTACTATTCTTCAAGGGACAATCAGTAATACTTATGACCTTTTCACTTCACAATGTCCTGAAAATCATTAGAAATGTATGGAGTACCATTATGCAGGTATGACTGGACTCAGGGCAATTGCAAAACATCCTGATACATTAAGTCTTAGTATCTTTTTCTTTTTTAAATAAAATGCCATTTGGCAACACAATTTCTCTTCATCTACTACAAACTAGAAAACAAATGTGTTCAAGCTCTGGTATCTATGCAAGTATTTAATGTGGCAGCTTTATATGTTCACACAAAGCTGGTTTTGAGGTTCTCATCAAAGAAGGTGGCAGTTCTGTTCTTTTACCTCTATTCACTCAACACTATAAAAACTGAGGTACAACCATCTTCGACTGCTTTAGAGAGCATCCAACTACTAGAAGTTATTCAACTTGGTTCTGGCTTGTAGCACAACTATTGCCATATAGATGTTTTCTCCTAAAAAGTCATTATAAAAGTAATATAAATAAACACACCCTTCTATCTTTATACAATCTATTCCACTAAAATTAGACTACTCACTTTATTTTATAGGAAACCATCAAAACATAGAAAGAACCTATAAGACAGACCAAAAAACTGGCCTGGCAATAACTGAGTCATCTGTTTCAGCTCTTTTAAAATGCCAACGACCTTCTAAGATTTCTTACCCACCTAAAGACAACAGAAGAGCCACTGGCCCCACACAGCAGACACCTGAACACAGCCGTCAGAGCACTGAGACAAAATTGTTCAGCCCATGCTTCTGAGAACACTTTCCTCTGGTGCAAATCTGTAATTGTAATATTTGCAGTTTTACAAAGGAAAGGGGTCCTATTGTTAAATCAGGAAGCCTCATTTGTGAGCAATGGAAAATGCTAATAAACTTTTCAAATAGTGCCAGTTATTTTGCTGTAGAATTGCACAGAATTTGCTGTAGAATCCACATCACATCACTGAAGCCTAAAATAAAACCTTCCCAGAAACCCAAGTGTCCTATAATACTAATTTTAAGAGATTCCAAAGTTATTCCAAGCAAATGGTTTCATCTAAATTTGGCTATTAGCCCCTATAATCAAACAGAATTTGGGAAAGGTTGTATGTTTGGGATAAACATAAGAAACAACATGGGAAAACATGTTTTCTCTGAGCATCACACGAGCTGCAGCTCACTGAATGTCAGCTAAAAGGTGGAGCTAAAGGACAAGAGAATATTCTATTTTCACTTGCCATTCTGCATTGGCACCAAACTCTCAATAGCTGTACAAATCTTTCTTACCACTCCGTGACCTCTGAAAAGATTCTCCACAGCAATATATCTCTGAATGTCTTTCTAGAGGCTAAAAAGTCATTTGTTAGTCAGGTAAGACCAAGGGGCTCATTCAGGGCTCATCCACCATGGCATATTCATGTTATTACTGCTTTGGTTATGTACATGATACTACTGGCATTAGTGAAATTTTGTCACAATAACAGGTACGAAAAAAAAATGAAATAAAAATAGAAAAAGCACAGGCACATCAGCAGAGGAGCATAATAGTAGTAAAAATGTATCAAAGTTCCCATGACTTATCCTGTTTTCCAAGAAAAACCTGAAAAGATCAAAATTTCATCCTGCTGTTTCCTGAGGCTGGAGTAACTGTCACTGTTTAATTAATAATTAACTGCCCTGACACTTCTAACATACTTCCTGCTGAAAGATGCATTTACTTATTTACTGTGACTGAGTCTGTTGGGTTGCCCAGAAAACTGTTCAATTCAGCTGGGACAGGGCAGCTGCAAAGGCCTTGAAGTGCTGAAGTCTCATGAGTCCTGACAGGAATTCCCTTCCAGGCACAGTCAGACCCTGCACATTCCCCAGCAAGAAAGAATTTGTAACAGGAAGGTAACATACAAAACATTATGTCAGGAACAAGCAAAAAAAAAAAACCCTAATGTCCATATCTTGTAGTTACAAGGATATTCAGTGTAAGGGAAATTTTTATCCTTTTGTCCTTCACATCATCTAATTTTTATCAAATTGAAAAAGGAGACATTGTGACATTAAAACTATGAATCTGACCTGATGATTTTCAAATAAAAAGACATAAATCTACTGTATGCTTGGTTTTAATTTAGAAAGTATTTATGTTAATTTGAAAAACAGAGATAAAAATACGGTGATTTTAGGTTACTTAGCGCTTCTAGAAATTTTATGGAAAATGTCAAATCTCATTTTTGAATCTTCCAAAATCCAAAGTAAGCTTTGCCTTAAAAGAGGGGATTAAAAAAATGCAAGCACATTCTCACATAGGAAACATATGCTATGCAAAAGAAAGCATTTTGTTGAAAACAATCATAAAAATAGAAATCTATCAAACATCAAATGACTTGAAAGAAATACATTTAGAAGAAATCTGTAATTTGCCACATTTCATCATTTAGAATTACCAGTAAAAAGCTCTACAGAATCAGCTACAAGTTATTTAATCTTCTTTTATAACCTGCATACTCTACTCTGTCATGACCCTAAATATGCCACCTTGGAAAGGGTTGCTTTATTGCCAATATAATATGAAAAGCTGACGCCATTAATAATCTACTATAAATTTAATAGATTCCTACCAATTGCTAATCCTTGGGTGTTGTAATGCATTTGAACACTGACAGCATGCACCAGCCAAAACCACCTGTGGTTATGCTTATCAAGGCCCTCAAGAATTCATCAAGGCCACTGAAATGTAAGCTGCGCTAAATTGGGAAAAGAAAAGCTGAAAAACAGAATACCAAGACAGCAAGAAATAGATAAAGACTGTGCTGCACTAAACTAGAACCAATTATATTTTCTGAAAAGTGCATGCAGGGCGCGTGGACAAGACAGAGGGACCAATCATGTAATGTGTGATCGCGTGTACAGCTCTTGTAAAAGTATAAATAAGAGTGTTTTGTAAACAATAAATGGCTTCTGCAAAAACATATTGATTCGTTGTTCAGAAGTCCTGAGCTCCCGCACCTGGGTGAAGGAGATTTTGTTATCTTCCTGCAGTTTCAAGTTCTATATCTACCTGGCTTCTATACTCAGTCTTGAGCAAAAGATAGCAATGCATATAAATAAATGTAGTCATGAATGGTTCTTCATATTCTATAATGAATACATGATTAAGAGTTTCTATGCTAAATAAACATAACCATTAGGTTATCTAGGCTTTCCTGATCTGTTTTCCTTTAATTGCTGAAAATTTTAAAAATAAAAATTTATTCACTAAATAGGTTTCAATCCCAAGGCATGCACTCAAAGCTAGGAGTAAACTGAAGCATAAACCTGTTTCTCAGAGACACATGAATTTCCATCATTATGACAATTTATAACAATGTACATAATTCGTTGTGAATTAACTTCTTCATTTTTGTTGACATGGTTAATTTGCATAAAAATTAGCTGGGTTAAAATGTTACGACAAAGCAGAAGAGCCTGGTAATGTGGGGTTGTATTTAGTAGAATAGATTATATTTTCATAGCACTTTCTATCCAAGGAGATTGTGACATTTTATAAACAAGCTGAGACTTACACACCAAATTTTATCTCTGTTCTACAAATAGGGATAGTGAGGAACATGAGAAGATAGGTACCAGGGGTCATGGGAAATAGGACACGACTCTCTTGGCTCACAGGCTTATTCTTGCCACTCTGTGCCTGGTGTTTCTCCTGGATGTTGAAAATCTAGCAGGGAATTAGTTCCATTGCCCAAAACTCCATTCTCAAGACACTACAGTGACAGACCACTGAAAACTACCTGCCAGGCCAAACGTAGCTTTTAAGCCAAGCTTTTCCTATGAGTTCCAGTCCTGAAGTTTGCGTTCATCATTCTGCTGAACTCCATTTTATTTAACATGGTCATACGACTCCCTAGCTTAAAAAACATAGGTAATGGTTTCAGATGAGTTGATTGCTCCAAATCTATGACATGGCTAAATGGGAATAAAGAGTTAACCTAAAATGCCCTGACTCATTGTAAAATACAAACATTTCATTACACTGGAAAGTTGCATATTTTACATTTTTTCTTTCCTTGCTGCTTAACTCAGGTAAATGACAAAACCAGGTCATATTGTAACTGTTACAGTACAATGGATCCTTATTTGCAGATAACTAACTGATTTGTTGAAGAAACCACAATACTAATATTAGTTATGAAAAAAAAATGAGGAAAAAGGTTGAAATTTTCAGTAAGGCACTTGATTATAGCAATCATTTCATGCTTGTTGCTACATTCTGTGGTGTTGCCTAATGCAGATTTCTCCCAATTAAATCAAGGATCAATAAACAGAAAAAGTGCATCAACTTGCAAACAAATTTCAAAACTGACATTTTTATGGGCCCATTAATTACTCAACACAAGGAAATTTGAAGGAGAGCAAAAGTACACAGCAATAATCCCAATGGATGGAAACTATGTATATTTATAATATTGAACAATCTATCATAAGTCTACAAAGTCAATCTTTCACTGTAAGGAATATATCTTCATTACTTTTCCTGATTCTTAAATGAAAGAAAGATTATTCTAGATTGCCAAAACCCATAATCAGTCTGATCAAAATAATATTGATTTTCAACTGTATCCTGTTCAAAATGATCATGAGGTGGTGCTTCAGTTCTTGACAAATCTGTGGAACTAATGGTAACTCTCCAATACTGTAAAATTCAAATTACATTCATGAAAGCTGGGTTCATTTGAAGCCCATTTGGAAAACATCCTTGTTTCCAAGAGACCTTTAGCTGTGAAACTCAGTGCTGCTATTTGTTACCAAAGTGACTTTTTTTTTTGCTTTTAAAATAAGGAAGAATAACAAGGTTTTTTTTATCTACAAATCATTTCATAAGTCTTATGTTCAAAAACAAAATGCTTAATATTTCATTTTGCTCAAACCACATGAGAATAATTGTGTAATGTTTCCAAAATTCTTCCACAGGATGAGATACATACTTCAGTATCATTAAGTGACACATATCCTAATTTTGTTTCATCTTTTCTAAATTTGTCTCTGTTACACAACGACTGAATTGCCATTGCCAGTTCTACTGTTCCTTAGCAAACAGCAACACTGAGGGACTATTACTGCCTATTATTTATGAAGTACTTAAACTAGTTGCAATATTTTGGGGTAAACGTTCAGAGATGTATTGATGCCAAGATTTCATAACAGAAAAAGCAGTTTTGTTATGTAGAAACAAAAGTGCTTTGTAAGCCACTGGGAGAGAGAGCACACGTATTATGACAACACTTCTGAGGAAGAAAGAGCCAGTTTGCTGCACAAACAGTGCTACAGCAGGGAGTGGATGGATGGTGTTTCTCATGTGCAACATTTACATATTTTAAATTATTTACTACTAGCCTCAGGAGCATTCTCAAGACATACTTTCAAAAAGATTTCATTTCCTTTCAGCATTTACATGCCTATCATAGAAACACCACTGAAAGGTACCGATGAAGAAACTCAGATTATTCAGCTACATTTTTCTTTTGAAAAGCCTCCACAATGTGTCTCAAATCTTGTTCCCATCTACAAATAAACTCCTGAGAACCAAACTGAAATATATCTCTTATTTCACTATGATCTTGAAAAGCTTTTGTCCCTAAAATAAGATATATTTCACCTCAGTTAAGACCTCCTGTGATGACTGCTTGTCCAAAATCCTCATCTGCTATACAGATGGGCAAACTCCACCCACAAGCAATGGTAAAGGCATATGAAGCCACTAGTAGAAGAAGTAGTTTCCTGAAACTATCAGAAGTCTCCCACATGCCTAAGGAGGAACAGACAAAGTACTTACAAGCAGATGCCTCTTGCCTTCTTTTCTCTAATCCAGTCTACCCAGATGCTAAACACATTTTTCCTGCTACAGCAGAGATACAGATTGCTTGACAGAGTTCAAGTGCTTGATTACCAAATGTTCAACTTAAATTCATGGCTTTTTCTGATGTGTAAATCAGGGCAGCTATCAGCAAGCAGAAGACAGAATTAGTCCTTCCATCTGCAGGCTATTTAAGCATGTGTGTGGCTGTGAGGTCACCACCAGCCCATTTAAGCCAACAGCCTATTTCCCTGTTTGAACTTCACAGATCTGAGTGTTAGAACACACAGCTGAACCTACCTACTCTGACAACTTGCATAAAATTTTGCAGCTGCTCTTGTCCAAAGTTAACAATGATCACCGACCCCTTCCCACCTGCTTCCTCCTCCCCACCACTTTTTGCAAGCAGGGATATGATGTGGATTTTCTTGGTGACTTTCTGCAGAGCCCTGGGAGGCAGAGGACAGAACCCCATCAGCTACTGACCACAGGCACACCTGCTCCTGGTGTCACAACAGGAGAGCTTCACAGAAATACTTGTCTGCTTTTCATTTGCATATCAGAACTGTGCCTCAGTGCCCTCTCATGAGATCCCCACATAAAAGGACTTACAGAAGCAAGTAGTGTGACACAAGGGTCTTGATTTTGAGAATTACCCACAAAATTCAACAGTGATTGTTATTTTACACTCCTTTCTGAGCTTTAAATGCCATGCTGTAACCTTACAATATTAGCATGGATTACTGAGAATATAATAGGGGAACTATATGCAGATTGTGAAATATTTTTAATTCTTGAAGGGGTTTTTGTACAACTTAAACTTCTGGAGGATTTATTTCAAAAACTTCAAAAGTTTTATTTAAACTTAATTGACTTATGCTTTATGGTGCAATAGCTTTTGCCCAATTGTTTTTTTCATTACTACACAAGAAACATCCAAGCTTTCTCAACAAAATGTTACATTATTTTCCAGAAAGAGAACCACTCTACTTGTTCCAGATGTTCATGCCCCATAATTCAGTAGGCATGATGTATTCTCTTTGATAAACATGTTTCATGGCAACATCTCAGCTGAAGTATGTGTATTAATTGTGAAACAGGTGATAAAGCCAGAGTTCTTTAGCCATTGACAGGTATTTTAAAAAGAATAACCTTAGATTACACTGTCTTCATCCCTGGACTCCAAGAATAGACCCACTTCTTCCAAACTCAACTGAACAATACCCTGCAAAAATCTGATCAGAGTGGGGAGGTTCCTTCCAACCTGAATTATTTTACACCTCTATGATCTGCAAACTAGTAAAGGCCATTATAAAACTCTTTCTTCATGACTAAAAAATCAGTTGCTAAATTTTCCTTTCTCACACTGTAACATTACCTTTACTGAGGAAAAATCTCTATAATAAGTTACAATAACTACAGACAGCTCTGGATCTGGAAAAAGAAAATATGAAACAGCTATTTATCTACTTAACTCAATGAAGTTAAAGACGTGATAGCTACTCATAACTTATAATATGGGTTAACCTTTAGGTGTTAACCACAGCAGAACTCCTTAAATCACCCTGTGGTTCTTCCTGGCTTGTGCACACTTAAAAAAGATGTATGAATTTTGCTCATCTGATTATGCTGCCGGGTAAATACCTTGGGTCTTTATGAGTTTGATATGTTAGATCAAACAAATTTTTCTAATTCAAGCAATATTGGTCTCTTCCCTTTCTCTTTTCCTTTCTTCAGCATTTCTAATGAAATATTATTCATTTATGAGCTTAGGAGCAAAAACTGGCATCATGTGCTTTTATTTTTGTTCCTGGTAACATAAGCACATCTGCACTGGGTCACAACTGAAGTCCATCTAGTTCATATGCAGTTTTGAAAATGCCAAAAGCAGATGTCCAGGGAAGAGAAAAAGAGCAGAAGTAGTATACAGTGATATTGGATACTCTCCCAGCCTCTCGCCATGTGGGGGTAAAGGACTCCCTGACACAGAGATAGTTTCTATGCATTTAAAAATAAATAACTCTTCTATGAAGTTTCTCAGCCTCCTGCACCCATGTACATTTCTGGCACTCACAACGTTCTTTGTCAAGGAATCCCTCAGTATATTGTGATGTTGTGCAGAGAACCATTTATCATTTATTTCAAAAATGTCATGATGATCTCTTTTTTTGTCTCTTGGTAATTTTGTTTCTTTCTCCTATTTATTATTCACATTTTGAAACTCTGTTGGCACTATATGCAGCAGCAAAATACTAGTCTTTTTTAACCCACATCCACCTGTGCAAGTCACCAAAAGGTTGTGTCTACAGAATACAGAACTGTGTGCGATACATTTAAGAGGGTTCCTCTTTGGTTTTTTAACACTTAGCTTTCAGAGAAGAGTATAAAGCTCCCTGTATTATACTATAAAGTGGATTCCTATTAGAAAATGCTATGTTCCTTTCCATTATAAAAAGTTAGGATATCCTTAAAAAACAAAGTTTTTATTTTTGTCGTGTGTGTGTCAGGAATGCCTCTTCTACAAAGATCTAGTTGCTCTTCTAAGTCTGTATTTCATTTGTCTACTTCCTTTAATCCCTGTTTAATCCCCTAAAAATAGTTCCCTGATAGTTTTTGCAGCTGCCATCTTCTTAAAGAAACTTCCTTCTTGTCCATAGGGGCACTCTGGTGACTGCTACAGCCAGGGCCCTGCTGAGGGAATCCCTCAGCGTCACACACTTGCATCAGGTTAAGGAGCAGGAATCTGGTCAGAGGGTACTCCCTCTGCATCCAAGGAAGTATTGACTGAGGAGTGAGCTAAAGGTGTCCGTGTCTAACCAGAACTGATCCAATACATCAGATAGAGATTTGCATAAACCCTAAACTCATCTGTTAAGCTCACTAGGTCCAGGAGCTTTGTAGACAACAAATCCCACAGCACAGCTGCTTGAATTACTCCAGTACTGAGATAATTAACTTCTCCGTGTACTCTAAAGGCAAGATTTACAGAGGTTTTCTAGGCATTGAGGTGGTCTAAATGTAGCTGGCAAAGGCATGGTCTTAAATTAGTTGACTGCTAGGAATCTGCCAGGATACAAACAGATATATCCAAATATTCCTGTAAATCCACCACTACTTCTAAGCTATGCTGATGATTGAAGTCGCTCTCATATAAGTGCTTGCCAAAAGCAAGGACTTCAGGTTTTCTTTCTTGTTAAACACAATAATCATCATGAACAGATTTACATAGGAAAGAGTTTCATATGTACCAAGAAGTCCTAAGCAAAAAAAAAAAAAGGGATAGCCGAAGGAAGTAAACTGTAACACTGGTGGCTGTCAGTAAGTCATTTGAATTGGTATGTCCCTAGTAATTCAGAACACACAGTAAGAGAATAACATGCTGATTAGATGGGGAATTATGGAATTGTGAGCAATTTAGCTTTCTGCTTTTTATAAGGACTGAACCAAGTAATCTCAAGTGCCTTCTTGATGGAACAGTAAAACAAATAGATTGATTAAGTAGAGTAAAAATTATATCACCACTTTTCGAGAAAGATTTAGACACTGAAATACCTGGAAATGTAATTCAAATTGGGTCACAAAGGGAGGTATTTCTGAGAATTACAAATTGGCATGAAAATCATAAAGAGAGTAACATCAGGATGAGATGTCTTTGTCAATATCCAGGACTAAAACTTTTTTCTCTTCTTTTTTTACTTATTATTTAATAATGCAAACACATGAATGGAATGTTCAGATTTTCAAGTCAGGTGATAACAAAGATGATTTTAAAAGTATTGCAAATGCAGAGAAAACAATGCTAAGAAGATAATCTTATAGTGCTGGAGGCAAAGAAAAATGTAAGAGAATATATTTCAATATGTATTTCAAGAGGAGAGAGAGATGAAACTGAGTACTACTGAGACAAACTTCAGGACACCAAATATTCATGCTGGCATGTGATTACTAATAATCCTGTAATTTGGATATATTTAACTACATCTTGGAAAAGAAAGAGAGCAGTATTTCTCATATTGCTTTGGTATAAGGGAAAAAAATTGAATTAAATTTTCCTATAACAAAGCAAATCCATGGAAAGCAGAAATTGCTCAAAGAGAGCATTAACTGGGAGCTTTAAATATTCAGTTGAGGAAAGCTAAAAATAATTAAGTATAGATTGGTTCACATTTGACTAGACTGACAGCATCTACAAATATTTTAAGATCATAACAAAAAGTAGAATAGTTATTCAGTATGAGACTCTCATATTAATAGCCTGAAATTAAACATGGAAAAATTGAGGCTGAGTATCAGGAAAGCTTCCTGGCAGTGAAACAAACTGGGCTCCCAGGGGAAACAATGGAATCTACATAGCTTTAAACTTTTAAAACTAGACTAGACAATAACAATCAGTGTAGGGGAATATTTTTGTATTGGCAAAAGATATATTACGTGATACTGGTAGGTCATTGCCATCTCTGATTTTCATAATTCTGTGAAGAAATACATAAAAACCCCCCTGCAGTTAATCACAGATCCAAAGAAAAAAAATTAAAAAATAAAAGAAACAGACTTGTGTTTAAAAGAAAAGGTTTTAGCTATTCAAACGAAATTCACAAAAATCATTCAAAAAATAAGGCAGAGCCTCAGTTTCTGTTTGTTGTGCTCTACAATTTGTTCCCATATTAAGATAGAAAAAAAAGGAAATTATTTGAGGTGAAGTGGAATAGCCTGTGTTCTGCTGATTTGATGTATTAGCTTGTAAGTAACCATGCTGCCAAGTAATTCTGTTATGTGTTTTGTGAGCTTAAGTTGTTGTCATGGTGACTACAGTTGGTCTATAGGTGTATTTTTCTCTTTTAAAATCTTAGAGAGATATTTTTAATAAAGCCAATGGGAAAATGTTTTTAGTTTAAAGTTTAACCCTCCTGTTAAATATTTCCTCTTAATAATAAAGCCAAAACTTTTCAAACCCTCTTGATAACCATTCCTCCCTGCACACATTGTTTTCTTTACAAACAGAACATTTTCTGTTTAGTGCCAATTACTGATCTTGCTTAACTTCCATGTAAACCTGGCTGACGTCAGTGCGAGTGCACAGGTGTCACTTCCACAGAGCAGCAGTCAGCCAGCCACAGTGAGTTAAGAACTGTGCTATGTCGTAACACCACATTAAATACCATGATTGGCCCAATTCAGTATATTTTAACAAGCTGCACAGTTTATTGATATGTCTTTGCAGATACTTTCCCAATTTAAGTCTTTAACTGCTAAGAAACAAATTTACCCTTTATGCCCTAAATGAGTGAAAAAAAATGCCTGGAGCAAAGTTGTTCTGCCTGTTATTTATGTCACAGAGAAACAAAAGTTAATATTCATTTACTGGCTAATCTTTGTAACATGGAAACGTTTTGCTTTCCAAAATTAGGTGGTTGATTCAGGGTGAGTTATAAAAACCTCCTGTTTGTTTGAGAAACAAATCTGAACTGGCAAAATATTTAAAGCAGTGTTCAGTAACTATCATGAAACAGGATTACAGAGAAAACAAATCACATAACAGGAAGATATATTCCTTTAATAAAAAGTTATTAAATAAGAAAGAGCTTTTCATTCTGAGGACAATTAGGAGAATTGTTGTTGCAATACAGTGATTTTGTACCTTTTAAAACTCTTATAATTAACTCTGACATACTAAAATAGTATTACTGGTGGAAAAAGTAATAGTGAGAAAGTGCTAATAAATCCAAGGAAAACATGATACTTATTTGTGAAGCAGAAGGTTCGATGGCTCTGTAGTTAAGGATGCCTTGTGGCTTTTAGAGTTCTGTTTATATTTCCAATACACTATGCAAACTTGCTTCAGCTAAAAAAAACATGCAGTAATGGAAGCAGAGGGGAACAGGCTATACTGTGAACAATGATTCTGTGACACAGCCACTACAGGGTCATGTCCCCAGAATGGCCAAGAGATGTGCAGTTCATCTTCCAGATTTCTTCTGCTGTACAAGAGACATGCACATCTCTGCACAAGGCAACATAAACTTAGCCTGTCGTTCAGGGGTGAAAGTAGAATTTAAATGGTAATAGGTCTACTACTCACCTTAATTTCACTGCAAATTGGAATTTCAGAGTTCTAAGCATAATTAAATATACAAGGGGAGTTAAATTAGTGAAATAGAAGTGATAAAACATGTCTACAGGCACCCACCCTTGAGATCATTTCCTGGCCTTCGCTATTAAGAACATAGTGCATCTATGTGAATTATTGACTACAATGATGAATCTGGTATATCAGGGTCAACTTTTGCCCCATTATTTTACATAGACCTGCCCTCTATCCATTCAGACAGTTCTAACTTCATATTCCACCAAATGAGTGTAAAAGTGACTGATATCCAGGCAGTAACCGTACCACATTCTCCCATCATCCACGTGCTACTTTCAGTTTCTCCAGAAGGGACCTGGTAGGGTGGCCACAAGCTGAGTCACTTCAGCAGCCTGAAGGAAATGAAAGTAACTCTTCAAACCCCAGGTAAACAAAAAATGGGACAGGGCTCTCCCCAGCTCACCTGCCTGCACTGACTCACCTCTTGGCTGCTGCTGCAGCCTGCTGTGACAGGGAGGGGAGGGAAACACACAGCCAAGAGCACGTCAGGGTAGAGTAGGTGCAGTCCAAGACTTTACTCTTAATGACACTGCAGGGTGTTATTCCAGTCTCAGTGGAACATAAAAGAGGCTGTTCCTTACCAAAGCTATGCCTATAAGAGCACACAGGCTGTGTTTTTCTGAGCACGGCGTGACCTCTAATTACATCACAAGCAGCTCACTTGGCATCCTTAGTGTGTGCTGTACAATGAAGGTCCCGTGGCTGTTGCAACCAAATAGTTGTTTTCTTTTGGGGAATTATATACCTTCTGAATTCATATGACAGTACAAACCAACACACTAAGAAACTGAGAGGTGTTTCTGTCTTACAGGCCACCCAGTTTGATACCCAATCATCTTCACTTTTACCCATTAGGGCAATCTTGTATAAGCTCTCAGAATTCTGTTTACTTCCAGCACCAGGTCTAAATTACTGTGGTTTTCTGTTCAGTTCTTCTTTACACAAGGACTCAGAGAGGAGACACCAGTAAGTTTAGATGCAGCCAGAAACTGTATTTTGCAAGGAAATCAACAATTTGAAAAGACCTTTGCATAAGGTCATACCTAACATCAGAGTGAGAAAACAGTGCATTAGCTGAGTAATTTTTCAGATCTCAGTAGAGGAAAACCTTGCTGTGAATGTTTTCAATTCAATGTTAGTCTTGACATATTTCTTTATCGTGCCTACATTTGTAGAAAGATTGTTTAACTAAATATTAGAGCCTTGGGATGTGCTCACGTGCAGGACTGTCTCTGTGTCTGCTGCAGCTTAGATTGGCTACAAAGCCACTTCTGACTGAAAAAAAAAGGTAACACTGAGAAATGTAATATATTGACGAAGTTGTGGCAAAAGAGACGCTGGTAAATAGATAAACTGTAAGGGAAAAAAAATATTAAGAGAATGTGCAAAACTTTAATTAAGCAGAGCAAAAAGAACTTCAAATAGTAACAGAAAGCTGATTCAAATCAATGACATCAAAAGGACACTTTCAGCAAATTTTATATAAATTATGTAAAAAACAGTAGAAGCAGGTTGTAGTACAGATTTCCCCAGAAGTCTTGTTTAGTATATGGACTCTCCAAACCAAGTGGCATGACGTGAGGGTATTTTGAAGCACTGGTAAATCTACTAGTGAATCTGCTTCTTTATCCATTTTGTACCTTTCTCCTCTATCCTGGGAAAATTTAAAAACTGCTGACAGGCCCAGCATGGAAAACCATTACCTAGTACAGTTCCCATGTAGTTGTTTTCTTACCTGTGCATGCACTAATGATCAAAAGAGTTCTTGCCCATATCGCTTTGAAGAGGGTTGCATAATACTAGAGACAGCTTGGTAATGTTACAGAAACTCTTTGCAATCTTTCACCCTTCATGAGCAAATATTAGTTTAAACATAAAGAGAAGAAAGGCAGAAGAATGAAACTCTTCAGAAAACATTTTAAGTCAAAGAATATCTATTTCTTACATTGTTTACCATAATGTTCATTATGCAGCCCTTATTTATTTCTAAAAGCATATCTGAACATACAATCAGCACTTGAAGACGTCAATGTTAACTGAGCATGAATATCCACGTTTAATGCAGAATAAGATGAAAAGGGGAAAGTTTCAGGCATGTTTTCAGGATAACCAATTTTTAGGTCACAACCTTAGTCCAGACACGGTAAGACTCAGCAGAGAGCCCACACTCCACAACTGTTCATTCACTACTTTTTGAGTTTTCCTGGAAGGGGACCTGAGCAATCAGCAACTTTAAATGAAATTATAATTCTACTGAAGTGCTACTTTGAACCCACAAAATGAAAGTTTTTCTCTCCTTTTTCAAAGTACATGAGAATGTTAAAAGACTGTGGGCACACTTAAATCCGAATAATAAACACAACATAAAGATGGTGAGGAACCAGTCAAGGCTTCAAAAGCTTTGTGATTGCTCTTTAAAATATGCAGTTTCACAGAATGATATACATCAGTCAGTCAAACCTTTTTATAGAAGGTGGTTTAAGATTTTTTTATTGGGAGGAAGTAAAATTAGGTATTTTTTATATATCAAAAAAGTAAGATCGTCTAAACAAACTGTAGGCTGACCACCAGTTCTGTGTCAGACAGAAATTAATTCCCAAATTACAAGCCTAAAATATCTTAGGATCATATCCCTTTTCTATTAGATTTTTTAAAAGAAATTCAAGTTCCCCTTTTTCATCAAACAGAAACTGTACTGAAGTAATTTTATGAAGAAATAATTAAGAGTTATACTATGGCAGATGCATTTTACACAGATGAGAACAGAGGACTAACAGTCAAGAAGAATAACAGAGAAAAGGTTACAAAAGGAATTTTCCCATGAGCTTTTTGCTCCCTGCACGCTATAAACCTTCTCATCTGAGAAAACTCAGATGGTCATATCATACCAAAAATTACCAAGTGAAGTGGGGGTAGGATAGTAAGTGGCTTTGCCAAGCAATGACACTGTTTATGCACTCTTGTTCCCTTGCTGACAGTACTGCGTTCTCATAGTAAAACAGATTTTAGAGGCCTTCTTTGCAGTAACTATTGAGAGAGAAGAAAGAACTTAATGAACTAGCACTGAGAGGAACGTAACTAAAACAAATACTAAAAGCAGAATCAAGTATTTCTTGGTATTTTTCTGATTCATGTACTTCCTGAGAATGAATGATATTTTCACTGTTTAGTAGAAGTCCGTAGATAAATTTTATGTTTTTCTTTGTTCCTCTTTAACAGCAAATTTTTTAATACCTTTTTTGTCATGGCCAGAACAGATAGTAGAAATATGTAATAGCACTGGTTTATGTTTCACTGTGTTCTATTTCTACAAAGGTTTCGGGTGGGGTGGGGGGTGAAGGAGGAAGGGGATGTTTGCTTATGCAGGAAAAGTAAGTAGGTAACTACTCTTTTATGAAAGCTGTCCATGGCAGGACTTCAGTTTTAGCATATCAAAAATGAAAAATCTGGCACAAAAAAATGGGCCAGCATTTCAAATTTCTGCTTTCTGGACTAACTGTATTATATTGCACATGGAGCTGTCAGGAAGAAAGCAACCTGAACATATGCTGATATTGTGCTGGCATCAAAATTAAGATGTTTTTCTCTTTAATTTTTTTCTCACATGAATGTAAATAAAATCCAGAATCTGTGAGGGCTTTTGATATGCTTTACCAAGCAGATTCTTACTCAGCTTTATAGAGCAGTTGTAGTTTTAATTATTTTGGCAACCTTGGATTTTTGCCCTGAGCTTCAGGTCTGCAGGAATCAGGAATCTCACAGCAAAATTGCTAACAAAAGCACTCTGGAGAACAATGTGACTGTCTTGGAAAGTCCCTTAGCATAGCTGCGTTGGAATTTCAAACCCAACCCAGTTGGCACAGAGGAGCTGTAAAGACAGAGTCTCTCTCTGAGTTGGACAGAATCCCCTGGGTACTGTGCTTAACAACTCTACCAAGTTAAAACCCAGTCTATTAACACAAATTTTTGTACAAGGTTTTTATTACCAAATCGAAATAAAACTTCATGAAGCCAATAAAAGATACAGAGTAGATGACAAAATGACCTCTCTGTCACATTTCAAGTACCAAGAAATCCAAAAATCACTTTAAAGTAAAATTACCAGGATTTCAAAGTGGGTTTGGCAAGGTTATAAATGAAGGAAACAGGTCTTCAAGTGCAAAGTGTTGGGCAACTTTCACCCAACTGCATTTTACAATTTGCATTACTTCTACTACATTTATGTCTTTATTGTCTTCATTTCCCACTTGAATTTTATTACTACCCAGAGGCTTGTCTGCATGTAAAGTTTATGTTCTTTCAGAAATGCCCCATCTCCTGCAGCAACCTACTACAGCAGATGTTAACAATACTGCAGGAGCACTGAACACAGCACAGCCAGAGTATTTGGCTCCTATTAGGGCTGCATATAGGGCGTCATTGTGTTAGCACGTTATGACTTCCCATTCAAGAAATGGCATTCAAAGGCTATAAATTTGTTTAAAGTTAAGAAATTTTTCTTTTCTTTTTAAATACCATTATCTTACAGCTTGTTGTCCTGTGCTATTTCAATTCATATTCAAGTTAGCAACCTGTTTTTGCAAATGCTCTCCAGTTTGTTAAATTTTTATTGTGAAACATTTTGAGTAGGAGATAGAGCATCTCGTCTCTAAAGCAGAATAGAAACAACAGACTGTATACACCTTAAATGAGACAAAGTTTTTCTGTCCACTTCAATCAATTTATAACAGCCAGCAATCACTGTTCTCTGCATAAGGTTCTAAAAATATTGGGGAAAAAGCTCAACTTACTTATATCTATGATGCAGCTAGAACTCATGGATAAAAAATGTTCCAGTGAAAGATAAACTTACAGTACTTTACATATAAGAAACTATTTTTTATGTATTCACTTACCCCATTAAAAAAAAAAAACAAACACTTTACTCAAGGTCAGATACCATCAAAGATTTCCATATTATGACTCCAGCTTAAATAACAAAAGTGCTTTGAGATGCCCTTCTCCAAAAGGGCAACAAAAAAGAGAGGTTATTTATTTGTGTTGAGAGGTATTCAAAGGAACAAAAGCTCTGATAAGATAGACTACAGACGTTCCTAACCAACTCTGTATGTCTCCTAGAGAGAGAACACTTATTTTAATTAGGAATTGACACATTTTAAATTGAAATACAGTGATAAAAATAATCTATGATTCTTAATAATACATATGTGTATAAAAATGTCAAGTTCTGAGCATGTTCTAAAAGTCTCTACAGCTTCTTTGCAATGCTACTTTATTGCTTTTGTTTACTGCCAGGGCCACAAATTTTTGTAGGAGTTCCTGAGGGGTTTATTTTGGAAGGAAATGTGAAATATATTCAACAGTCAGAACATCCTCACAGAAATCACCTGTCAGCTTCCTCTGGTATTCCTAGAGTTTATGACTCCAGCATGCTCAGTAGAAACACTAGTACCAGATGTTTGAAATAATCCAAATATTCTCAAAGCAGAAAATGGAAAGAACTCCAAAAAATCAGGAAGTGTATTTTACACAAAGTGAAGAACACATTTGTAAGCCTGATTTATCAATTCCTAACAATAGCTTCTAACATTTAGTCTTGCAAATTTATAACTTTCTTTTATCCTAAAAGGCAACTTTACTTTCCAATATCTATAATTTTGTTGGTTTCTACTCGAATTAAGCAACATTTTTAAATGCAAGTCTTAAATATCAAAATTTCATTGACAAATTTTCAACTACAGAAGAATGGACCACTTTTATAAGATTTCAAGGAGGCAAACATCTCAGTCCTCAAACTGTGAGTCAACAGTCATTTTTAATGACCACTTTAGAGAAAGGAAAGTCTGCCACAATTTTGCCCAGCCTTAATTCACATCTTGAACGTTGAACAAATTAAAAACAAATAAACAAACAGAACCACAAACCATTCTTTCTACAATTGAAAGCATGTTTATCTAGCTAGTTATAAAAAAAATAAATATTTGTGAAGCTGCAATGACCTACTTGGTGCTGTCAGACAGAAATTTGGGACGAAAGACAGTTTTACTTACCATAAATCATTGTTTGCATATTTGCAAAAAAACTACGTCAAACAAAATATGTTCCTGTTTGGACCCAAAATTGCACACATGGTATTTCCTGATGCAATTTCAGTCTGTCTGGTCACATGTCAGGTTTGATAATACGGGAACATTCTGGGTTTTCATAAAATTGTTAAGAAATGGATAGAATGGTAGTCCTTGTAGGAGGTTTTTATTACTTTGCCAGAATTATTTCATATGGATTTGTACCAGATGTAGTTAATATGTGGCCAATGACATACTGGAATAAAGTGTACAAGAATGGGTACCTACGTTACTGAGCTCAGAAGGTGCTTGGTATTTCCACACCAACGCAGTAAGACTGCTCCAGAGAAGGGCCACAAGAGGATTGTGGGCTGAAGTCTCTCTCACACAAGGACAAATGCGGAGCCTCCCTAAGTATTTGTAGCATCATGTTCCCTCTAATGATGAAGAGCTGACTTTCAATATCCTTGCCATTACTTTGGAATCTTTAGGGTAAATTGTAAAAGTTCATCTTTTTTTCAGTGAAACTGCAATCCTCAAGGAAGTTTCTCAAATGCTGAAGAATGTCAGATATATGTTGCAATGGATGTGAGAATCTACTGAATCAGCCCAAAGGGTCTTCAGTGATGTTCTCTTTACAAGCTGAGCATTATTAATAAAGGACTTAAAACTCCCTCAGGCCCTCATGAAATTAGTCTGTGAAGGGGGTCTGGGAATTCAGTGTTTGAGTTTACAGAACAATTCATTTGGACTTTTACACATGGAAGAGATTAAAACTAATTTTGCTTAGACTTCTTGCTCAGTGCTTCTTCCACCAGAAGGTCCAGCAGAGGACAAGTAAAGAACTGCTCACATGAAAGGCCACACTAATGACAAGCTGCTCTCTTGGAGATTGCTGGGAAGGAATCTGTTGCTTGCCAACAGAATTTCACCATGTTCAAGAATTCTTCACCAATGGGTAAAGCTATTCATCTAGGCACAGCTGTGTGCAATACATCCAGCATTGTAAGGATTTTCCTGGACAGCTTCCCATAGATGTCAAGTAACTTTTCTCATAAGATTTTGGAAGGATTTTTAATCATCTGGGATAACAGAGTATGATTAAAAGATGGCTGGCTCAGCTGGTGCTGACAAATATACTGGCATCTGCTATACCTCCTCCTGGAAATTCTTTTCCAAGGGAACCAGATCAGTAACAGACTGAGCAACAGGGGGAATAAATATGACTTTCATGGTCTTGGTGGTGAAACCTTATGGAGTTTTGAGATATCCCACTTGAAGAGCTGAGGCCCAGACAGAAGGATCCCTGTAAGCAGGAAATTAAGAATGTCTGTTGCAGAGAACTTCAGAGAGGCAGGATCCATGTGGTTTGAAGTGTAAAGTCTCTCTGTTGCCTTGCAAATCTGATGAGTATTGCAATAAACCTAGATCCTTTGGAAGGCACCAAGGTAGACATCAAGAAATTACATAAGGGAATCCAATGTCACTTTGTTTTACAAAGCTGTTTGACTGTCACATAGTGTTAGAAAGCTGGATGATAAATTCAATTAAAACTATTCATTGCATGTATATGCTATTAACCAATAAATTAATTTTTTAATTAATTTCAATTGCTATTTTAATTATGAAAATCTGATCAAAAATTCATATCATTGAAATGACAGGAGATTATTTCATAAAGTACTTAAAATGATCAACAAGGTTTAAACCACATCTGATCATTAAAGTTTGCAATTGTTCAAATCTTCCCTATATCTGATTTATGGATGGAGTTTCTTATACATTATGGAAGTGTCCTAATTGTCATGCCATAAGATAATCACAAAGTCACTCCTTTGCTGAGTACTGAAATAATGACAAAGCTAAGTTTGAAAATAGCTATTTAACCCAGTGACTGAGACATTAGCATGGGAGCTATAAGGTGGAATTTGTTTCTATCCCAGTAGATACTTAATTTAAGTGGCAAAATACAAAAAAGACACCATGAGGCCAAGCCCAAAATACTCTCTGATCCAGTGATTTGGTAATTTTATATCAGGTCAGATCATTTGAACTAAGTCATTTTGTTTAATTGAATAAATGTAATAGATCTAACTTCTTTTTTTGTTTGTTAAGTTTTCAAATAAACAGATAAAGATAAATATACACATGTAGTCTTGCATAAGTATCATGAGGGATGCCAGCCAAAAATGAATCATCTGAATATTGTACTTAAAGGGAGTAAAGCAGTGTTTTGGACATATAACAAGGGAACCTTAAGTAGATGTAGAAGCGATATACCTCTGTGTCTGGTCCTGGTGGGATCAACACTGGAACACCAGTACTCAGCCAGGTGCTCATAATTCAAGGAAGATTTTGAAAACTGGCTATACAACTGAAAAGAAAAGCCATGAGTATAAGGGACTGAATGCCTTACAGAAAAATTTCTGGAGATAGATATAGATCTATAGATATAGATATAAATATAGAATAAATAGAAGGGTCTACAGTGACTAAGCAAGGGGCAAAAACTCAAAGGGAGATGTATTTCCATCTAGCAAAGTTATAGAAGTGGATGAATCCAGCTTAAATCAGAGAAAAGAATACTAGATCTGTCTTTATAACAAAAATAATTGAGCATTAAAATAATTTACAAAAATTATGGTAGAATCTTTATTCCTGCTCATTTTACCTTTTTTGCCTCCCTAGAAGATATTATTTATCTAATAAGAGTTACTGGATTTGACATAGAGATTTATTCTGAGTAACTATATGTCCTCTACTAGCATGAAGTCAAGACAGGTAAATAGAGTTATCCCTTTTGTTTGTAAAACCCATTAAGGCATAAATTAAACTGAACTAGTATTTTTTTATAAATAAATTACTATATGTATCATTTAACCATTCCTAATTGTCATTTGCCTGCTTTGTTCAGTTGTAAATTTCTACATAAAAGAGGATCTGAAAGAATTGATTCTTGCTCTTGGAGCAGTGAAAAATCTCTAAAGCCATGTCATTTTTTAAAATTACTGCACACTGTGAAATTGTAACATTCAGATTCCTTCTGCAATATATCATCTGGTATTGAAGTACTGCCCCATGTGTAAGACAATGGTAACATTAACAACAGTGTACTATTTCTCAATTGATCTTCACACAGAGCAGCATCAGTCTTGAGAGAGATGTAGCATCTGATCCAACAGCTGGGCTAAAGCTTCTGCAGACCTACATGGTAGAGCTTAAAATTAAACTATTCACATGAAAGAAATATTATTTTGCAAACCAATTCAACAACTGTTGTATATACCACAAATACTCAAACTTTTGGTTAAATGCCCGTAAAGAGAAAAAGTTATAAATATGTCCAGGTTGATAACTGAATTGCTTCTAACTTCTTACAAACTTTTTTTTTTTTTTAATGTAAACGCAATCTGATTATCATTCCATGTACTGCAGATATCTTAATGTCTTCCTTTACATTGAGAGGAGAATCAAAATAAAAATAACTCTGTGTTCAATCCAAATCAGTGTTGGATAAAATGTTTATTTACCTTATATCAACTGATACTGTGAAACCTGAAGTGTCAAGAGTTTTCAACCCTAAGAGACAGTGTTTTCTTATGTGTAATTTCCTCAGTTTCATTAGACTTACGATGACTAATGGGCACAGCTATTTGCAGAATCACATTTTTATTTAAGTAAAGAAACACCATCGAAGCAAAGTCAGGAAAAAATATGACTATAAAGAAATCAAACTCCTTTACCAAAGCGGTTTGCAAGTTTCTAAAAGAGCTTATTTGGCAATCTCTGAAGGCCACTTCACATAGAAGTTTCAGACATCTGTGCTGCAGCCTACAAAATACCACATTAATGGATCTATTCAGGACCTACACAACATCTTGGGGCAGTGATGATAGCAATCCAATTAATCTAGTCACTCTATATTCTGTGAATATTCACTACACAAAATAAGGAGAGTTCATGTATGAACACCTCCCCTCCTCTTGTTTTAAACCAACCCTTGTAGAACAGCAGGTGTGCTTTTAGACATTAAATGTGAAGAATTTGCAACATATGTAATCTATGCTGTTTCTCTACTAGTTTGTATTCCACTTAATTTCATAAGACGCTTTTCCAGAGCGTCTTCAGCATGGCTAATTCATTTTGCTTTCATTTCTGAATCTAATCACAGCTTATCTGCCAGCAAAATAGATACAAATGTGCACTTGGTGTGTTAGCCCATGCTAAGTTTAGCTGGAGTCACATTCCATCTTTAAATGAGAGGTGGTAACTCCTGGCTTTATTGCCCATGTGAGCAGTTCTTCCAGTGCCAAGTCAAACATTAATTTCGACCTCCTTTGGCAAGTATTTAAACTAATTTATTTGACTACACTGTAATGAAGGAGAACTTACTGCTACTGGGCTTCCTCTGGGAGATAATTCCTAACAGCAAAGACATAGTAACCACCATGTAGTCTTCCCAGTCTTTTGACTAGAGAACTAGTTCTGCTTTTTTGCTTATACTCAGTACTGCAGCCCTGGTCTATTTTCTCCACCTGGAGATGTGGAGATGTGTGATAGAAGGTATGGTTAGACATTACTATGGTCTTCAGGTCACAGTAATCTGTCATACAGTAGGAATCTAATGAAGCTGAGAGACAAAATGAAATGTCCTGCTAAATTCACCTATTGGTGAGAGTCACAGAGGCAGGTCTTCCCATTGCTATTTCAGATGCTACAGAGGAAACAAATCACAGTGGGTGGAAAGCAAAATGGTGCCAACACCACTATCTCCTCTTCAGTCTACATCTGGTAAGTCTTGGCCCATAAAATGACCTTGACGCTGTGGACATGCACCCTGATGTTAATAACCAGAGTCTGTATTCCTATCAAAAAAAGCTGGCCAGAACTACCACTCAGTCTAGGAAATGTCTGCCAAGGAAGTCCCTTCACAGTTCAGGAGAGCAGCAGGAGGGTATGTTTTGAGTGTGAAATTTCCCGGAACAATGGAATTCATCAAGATGAATATAAAGCGTGGATTGAGGAAATTAGCTAACTAGTGAAGACTGCAGTTATAGCAACAGCCACATAAGCCCAGCCACTGCCTACTCATGTCAGTGTTCTGCCTTCACTGCAAGTCCTCCACCCACCAAGATCCCAAATCTTCTGGTAAGAGGAGTGATTCCTGCTGGTGAGAAAATTCACACCTCACTCTTCTGCTAGGAGGAGTCAGTGCAAGAGAGTGGTCAAAATGTTCTTCTGCCTGAGATACGTGGTCCATTCTCACTTGGTGCTGTTCACCCTTGGTCCCTGCTGGCACTGCCAGACACAATCCTCAGAGCCATGAAGCAATCAGCAGCACAGCAAGCATTCTATCTCCTACTCAAGGCCCAAAAGAGAGAAATAAATATGCAGACAAATGGTATCAGGCAAAGAGAATGGAAATATAGAGAGCCACTACCACAGAGACCAAATAATGAAGCAAATTTACAGAGCATTGCCAAGACGAGGAAGTACAGAAAAATGCCAAGAGCACAGAAAGATAATGAGACCAGAACTCTGAGCGGTTTCTTCAATAAAATAATATGGCAGAGCACATTGTTGGAGACAACTAGCGGTTTCAACAAGCAGAGATATTTACAGAGGGAGAGGGATGATGGGCCGCTATTTTAGTTTTATGCACAATAATAAAAGCATGATAGGAAAGTGCACACAAATTCTCCTTAAAATGATGAAATCTTGGAGCTTGAAGTTACAGGGAAAGGAAGGAAAAAGGAAGGAGCAGAAGAAATACAGTGTGAATGGAAATTAAATCAGAAAAGTTGAGGCAATAAAATGAATGAAACTAACATGGACTCACATAGGCAACGCCTGATGAAATTTACTGTTACATAATTAAGGAATTAGCTGAATGCTGCTCTCAGTCATTAGTTAGAGCTTCACAAACTAATAGGGAGAGTGTATTAGAGGGCTGAGGAAAGGCACATATCTTTGGGGAGGTAAAGAACTACATGGGAAATATATCTGTCCCTTTATCCATGATTCACTGAAAAAAAACCTCACTGCTAATAAATCCATTTCTAAGAGCATACATGTTTAAAACATAATAAAATACAGCCAAAATGCATTTGCCCAAAGCAAATCATCTCAAAATGCTTTTATTTTCTTCTTTGCTAGACTAACTGGTCTAATGTGTAAGGAGGACGTGCTTATGTAATATATTGACTTTAATAAAGTCTTTCCTGCTGTCCTAATGAGACACTCTCAAAGAAAGAAAGGAAGCACAACTTGATGAAATTATCTCAGATAAGGATATGTCCCTGGTTGAATAAATCATTAGCAATGGTTCACCGCCTTCTAAGAAGAAGCTGGGTATCATAAGACACCAGCTCAGATCCATTGCATGTTCTCTTGAATAAAGAAATAAAGCTCAGTGGTAAGAGACTGTAGAAGTCACCAGAATGCATAAAGTTGCAAGTACGTAGGAGGTTAGGTAAATATTTCATTTGGAGTAATGCTCCTCATCACACAACATAGCATTTAATATACAATGGAAACATGTTATAGAAAGAAGATGGAGGCAATTGATGAGGCAGCAGCAATATAGAAAACAATGTGGGAAGTATATTGAGAATAATAACATGAGTAAGAATGGATGATAACACAAAAATGCAAGTCTTAGCAAGGTGATTTTAGAAAAAGTTGTGTATACAATAAGATATACCATTTGTCCAATATCTATGCTCTAAATAATTTGTTGCTGGAATAATACATTTATTTGGAGGAATTACAGTTTGAAGAAAGCTGCAGATATACCACAGACTGAAAAGGAAAGAAAAGGAAATTTAAGAAACACCACCTGAAGGACAATATTCATAGAATAGAATCATAGAATATCCTAAGTTGAAAGGACCCACAAGGATCACCGAGTCCAACTCCTGGTCCTGCACAGGACAACTCCAAAAATCACATCATGTGCCTGAGAGCATTGTCCAAACGCTTCTTGAATTTTGTCAGGATTGGTGCTGTGACCACTTCCTTGGGGAGACTGTTTCAAAGTCCAACCCCCCTCTGGGTGAAGAACCTTTTCCTGATATCCAGCCTAAACCTCTCCTGACACAACTTCAGGCCATTGCCTTGGGTCCTGGCACTGTGCACCACAGAGAAGAGATCAGTGCCTGCCCCTCCTCTTCCCCTCATGAGGAAATTGTAACTGCAATGAGGTCTCTCCTCAGTCTTTTCTCTTGTCCAGACTGAACAGACCAAGGGACCTCTACCACTGCTCATGCGGATTCCTCTCAAGGTCCTTCCCCATCCTCCTGGCCCTGCTTTGGACCCTCTCTAATAGCTTTGTATCTATTCTATATTGTGGCACCCACAACTGCCCCCAGCACTCGTGGTGAGGCCACCCCAGTGCAGAGCAGAGCAGGATAATCCCCTGCCTTGCCTGGCCAGTGATGCTGTGCCTGATATCCAGGGGCACGGGAGGCCCTGCTGGCTGCCAGGGCACTGCTGACTCATGTTCACCATCGATCAGGACCCCCATGTCCCTTTTCATGGTGCTGCTCTCCAGCCTCTCATTTCCCAGGCTGTCCCCACATCCAGGGCTGCCCTGTCCCCAGTGCAGAGTACTGAAGAACTGGATTCGTTTTCCTGAGCAAAGTGAAGACTGAAAGCAGACAAGTACACATGGAAAAAGTTATTAAGAAGTTGATGAGAACCTATTCCTCCATGCACTGAGGAAACAACCACTTCAAAGTGGGCATGTTTTTAAGCATATCTCACTGCAGTGCACAGCTAATGAGAGAATATGCAGAGAAGCTGAGTCAGGAGGCTGAAGCAGTCAATAATAGAGTAGAGTTTAGCCTGTGCCAAGACATAGACTTCAGAATTCCTAAGGAAACCTTTATGCAGTCTGGTTTTACATCAGGTAATAGAATCATTAAAGCTGTTTTTCACATTCCAAGAGGATGGAATGTAAAAAGGGAGACTTGGCAACACAAGAGTATATTTTAATTTAGGCCCTGAAGGGGCAATCATCCTGGCTAGATCAGTCTTATTGAAAATAGTTCAAAATAGATATGCGTTTTTATGGGAACTCAGTAATTTGTTTCTACTCAAAACAACACCAAAATACTGTTAATTATTTGGAAACAATATCTCAGTTATTGAGGTATAATATTAATTTAATTTTATTTTTATTAAACGTGTTATAGCACTGAAACCCCTTCTGCAGCATTAAGGAAGACATTAATTTGGTTCACAACAACGTTTTAAAAATTTCTTTTAATCATCTATTATCAATAGAGAAGGTTACTGCAATACATTAGTTTTACATCAATGCATTTTATCTGTTTTACATAAAACAAAAGTTCCAGGATCATTGTATGCAAAGACACAAGAAAACACCTCCAGTTTACAAATGAGGTGTTAACAGAACCTGTTCTGCTCATGAAAGGTAAATTTTTTAAAGTTAAGGGATCATTAATTTCAGACAGATGAGTTCAGCACAAAATGTTTCTCAGTTGATGCCACTAGGAAATCAAACTAATTTTCTCAAAAAGTACAAACATTTACACATAAAGTCCATGACAATCACCACGACATGGCAGGAGGAACATTCTTTAAAGTCTGAACATTGGCTGAAAACTTTTGAGCTCCAGCAAGCAGAATGGCAGTACTCAAGAACAGAATCACAGAGTAAAATAATCATTTAGTTTAGCAAAGACCTTTAAGATCATTGAGTCTAATTGTAAACCTAACCCTGCCAAGTCCCACTACACCACGTCCCTAAGTGCCACTTAATTTCAGATCCAGGCTTAATTTCTGTGTTGGGCACTGTTTCAAACGCTAGATGAAGGTCTGAATGAAAGCCATCTATTATCATTTTGGGTGATCAGGAAATTGCTTTACCTAATTTTTGCAAACTGAAAAAAAGCCCACAACCTCACCAGAATCCACTTAATGAATGGATTTTTCAGATCACTTAAAGTGCCTTGAAAATCAGACATTTTTGACAACAAGAAGTATTACAAAGATCATTCATGCCAATTGAAAAATTATTCAACAACTGATTTTGTAATGCCTCTTGAATTCATCATTAGCTCTAGAAAAATTTGCCTGCGAATAGTACAAAACAGCACACCAGCAGTGTCCCAAACAGACCATCAGGCCAACATTAAATATTCAATATATGTCAACAGTGTCACTATCTGTACTCTACCTACAGATATCATGGAGTAATTACCACAATTTATGTTTTAATGTATTAAGGGATGAGTAAGAACGCAAAACTGAAAATGACCACATTCTCATTAATTCCTTTGTCAGCTCAGCACCTGCTTATCTTTACATTTCCACATTACTCATTATATTCTGTTACTCATTCTCTTCTTTTAATTTTCTTCTTTTTTTTCTCTTTTCCTTTTTTCTCACCTCCTTTTTTTTACCTTCACATTATTTCTATAAAGTTTCTCATCATTCTCCCTTTCTCAGTTCCAAAAACTCCTACCTAACTTCTCCATGCTACTCTGCCACTAAAGCCACTGATTTTTGCATTGATTTTTATATTTACATATTCACCACAATCATCATCATCAAGTTCAGTTCTGATGCTGACATCCTATATTTAAAATCTGTCTTTTCACCTGCAGCTCTGGGAGTGCCTACAAGGTCCATCTGGAACAAAAGGGCCAGATAACAGCAGCTGTTAAAACAGAAGCATGAGCATAAATAGCACATGAGGATGGGATACACAAATCTCTCTGAAACGGTGCTTTCACAAAACTCTTTACATTAAAGAGAAAAATAACCATCAGCTGCACTAAACATTATGAATTATGAAGAGACTTCTGACTTGAAAAGAAAATATATAGATGCCGTACAGAAATTTGAAGTGGCAGGAAGAGACCTTGGAGTGGAAACAGCAACACTCAAAACCTGGTTTGACATTCACAGAAGTTACCCTGCAGCCATCACAAGCCCTGCATCAGTGCAAGCTTGTGGGGCACCTCAGTGGTTCCCGAGGCAGCAGTGGGCACACACAGCACTGAAGAAACCACGTCTCCAGTGCAAGATTTGCGGAGGTAAGAAAATGAGATTTTTCCCACTTAACTTGCTTGTGCTATGCCCCATCTGCTGACTTGTCCCCTTTCCTATGTGCTGTCCCATGTCCTTTCCCACTCACAGTCACCAGCTATTCCTTCAGCTTTTCCCAAAACCCAGGTCTCTTCCCCTCCCACTACCAGTATGGGGATCCAGTACCAGATCGTGTCCTTTTAAAGGCAGCAAGGCTTGACTGCTCTTCCAATTGTAACTATGAAATGATCTTCACCTTCACCATCAACTACATGCCTGGCTTTCCCTCCCTTTAGTCACAGAATGTCCATCCACAGCCATCCCCCTGAGTTATCCTCGCCTTCTGATGAAATTACTGATATTTTTACCTTTTTCTGAATCTATTTTCAAAGTATTCTAACAGAGTCTATCAGTACAGGACTTAGTATAAAAGTCTCTATCTAGACTAAGCCTGCTAAATAACGTAGCACAAAATTTACTAATAGACAATGTTGGATTTACTCTTATTATAGCAAAGCATAATCTTCAAGATTTATAAATTGAGGGTCTGCTTATTTATGGTTGTACAATGATTTATAAATAGCCATGCTCAGAAGGCACCTATTATAGTAATTTACTGTAGATATCATTTTTACAAATATTTGTTGTATAAATCATATTTCCATGACTTTCAATTCCTCTGCTTGCTTTTTTTGCAATCATCCAACATTCTTGACTTATGTCTCCTACTATTACATTCATATTTTCAAAGTTTAAAGATGAAGCAATGGAAAATAGTTCTTTTTCTACATTTCCATGCACAGGTCTTGTTAAAAATAAAAAATTTTCTTAAGTCTTCACAACAAAACATAATGCCTTGCAGAGACACACAGGGAAGCTGAAAATGAGATACATTTGATACCAAAAGAAAATCTACATTTGTCTGGTTGCTTTTACATTAGATGGGCTAATGTTACACTGAGATCACAATATACAAATGAGCAATAAATATATAAATGAAACTTCAGAATTTTATTAAAGTGTAAGTACAAATTGACGTTCAGTAGTTAGGATGCTAATTAAAGCTAACATAACTGAACTCCTTGTATTACTCAAGTATTTACTTCTAAATGATCCTGTATTGTTCATTAAGTCCTTTGTATTTTCCCCTTTTTCCTGCTGAATTTCAGGTTTCCATTCTCTGAATAAAAACAAATTGCCAAAAAAGAATATTAAATCAAGTGGTATCATTTTAAATGTAGTGTTGCAATGGTCAACTAAGTTCTTCTAAGAGAACATACTAATCAATCCATTTTTGCCCACTAATAGCTGAACTCAGTGCAGTCTACGCAGTTGTCTATAAAACGGATCTAAATTCATGTTTTTAAAACAACTTTAAAATAATTCTTGAGTGGATAATTCAGAAAATTATAACAAAATAACAGTTTCAAAGCTTTCCATAAACTGTTTCTCAGTGTCTAACCTGGTTGTGTTAATTTTCTTCGTGTCATTATTGTCTCATGGGTAGCACAGCCATTTCAAAAATTTAGAAATAATTAAAATATAAATTCTTTTTAATGTCTTAGAAAACCCTGTTTTCATCTTCACATTCACTTAAAAATTAAATCATACAGTTACCATTGTTAGGTGGGTAGACTGCTTCTGTAATGTTCTCTATTCTCTGCCTTTTAACATACATAACAGGAGAAATTTTGAAGAATTAAAATGAATACTTGCAAGTATTCATTTTTTTAATGGAAAATTAAACATTTCAGAAGTCAACATTTCCATTATCTCCAGTAAGAAACAGAATATTGATTTGGATTGTTCTTTACTGTTCTCTCCTGGTTTGAAAAACAACTTTTAATGACATTATCCAATAGACCCTTAAGGGCAAGCAAAAATATGATAAATACAGAATGCAGTGAAATACTAGGTCTATGAAAAGAAGAAAAAGAAAAAAATAGAAACCTTTAAATGCCTTGTCTTTCTGACATACAGTGTTTTCATTCTCCTATTTAGTGAAGATAATTTCCTAGCAGACTAATAAAAACTGCTTAATGAGGATCTTAGCACTGTGACCAACTCCAGCACATGCAATTCTGCTACATGGGTGAATCAGGATTTCTTTTGCTTTGAATGCATTTATGTGCACATGGACAAACTGGGAACGCAGAAAGTCTTCCTAGTCTGGGTTTAAAATCAATGGTTACAAGATCCCTGTGACTTGTCCAGGATTATGATAGAAAATATTCAGCCTGGTTTGACAGAAACAGCTTTTTTAAAACTGTATAAAGGAAGTTCACTTCCCCTCTTCAATGCTGTCCTTCACATAACTCAGCCTCCTCTCCCTCCTCCACTAATTTCCACCCCAGACATAGAGACAAGAGTCCTGTCTTCATCCCTGATCCCAGGGAGGTGCATACCCTGTGCATCCTTACCACAACCACAGAGGCAAATTAAAAACCTGCCTCTACAACATATAAAACATGCTTTTTAATTCAACATGCATGACAGGACATAGTGCCTTCGCTAACACCTGGACAAACTGCAATTTTCATCATGGGCTCTATTCCACGGACGGAAAGCACGGGCCCCTGAGGCAAGACAGGTGCCGTGTACTCTGTGGGAACTGCAGGAAACTGCAGGAAACTGCAACAACTGCTTTGGGAAAGCAGAACTGGGTGGCCTTACCAGGTGATTTAAGCCTATGACTTTTCAGAAAAGGATAATGCAAGAGAAGAGTAAAACTAAATCTCTCCCACCAAACTGGAGGCTACAAGGTCTGTGAAAAAGGAGTAGCTCTAACCATTTGCTACAACTCCTTTTCCTACCAGCTTGAAAATATAAATCACTGCTGTTCTCTGCAGTGGGCCAGTACTTTTCACCATACCCATTTACAGTGTTTCTTCTTCAGTCATGGGCAGTGTCCCAAGGAAGTGAAGAATGCAGCATAACAGGGTTATTTCATAGCTTTTAGGTCTGACTAAACAGATTTTTGAGAGAAAAGTACAAAAAAATTTCCTCACCAGGAAAGAAAGTTCATTCAGCTTCAGATCCCAATAGAACTACTTTTTTACACCAACCTCTTTCTCACTGGAATTTATAAGCCAGCTCTTCTAAGGCACTGTCATTAAAAAAATAAACTGACAATTAAATCAACAAAACTATGTAATATTTTCGGGCATTTACCCATCAGCGTAGCCATTAAAGCTACACAGGAAAAAATAGAGGGGAGCACATAGACAGAAAATACAACAGCATTAACAGGATGGCCATGGCTATGAAATAGGTGTTTGTTTGCAAAGCTGCAGCAAAGTTTGTTATTAGGGCAAGGGGCAATCAAGAAACAGACTATGATTTCAGGGTCTTCTTGTGGCACTGTGTTTTTATATTCCAGCGCTTCCTTAGAGCATGAGATAAAGGACAACTGCATCTTCTCTTCCTTGCCCACCTTCTTCCTACACCACAGGAATAAACTGTCATTCATTAAATTAATATACTACCTTAATTTAAAATTAAGCTATCACTGGGAATAATTAAATATAAGGTATATGCATTGTAATTGCATTGTAAAATTCAATATAAAACTCTCAAAGTTCCCTATACATGTTTATTCCCTACACACAGTATAAAGATAATAATAATTTGGAGCCACTTGAAGGCTGCTACAAATAAAGGGAGAAAACATGCATTTTTTTACAAACTTCTAAGCACCTAAAATCTACTATTTCTATGCTGCCCACAGGTACATAATTTTTTTCTTTTTTACTAAGTTTCTTCTTCTTCATATGTTATTCTGATTTGCTGCCTTTCCACAGACACAAATTGAAAAGGTGCCAACAGCAGCTATACCCATGCAAAACACAAATATGCCTGTTCAGTACATACTATATTGAAGCCAGAGCATAACGAGAGTAAGATAAAACTCACAAATGGGAAAAACATCTGTATGAGGATGTATGTCTTGTACTTGGTAAAACTCCTGAATATTTCAAGCATTCAGGAAAGGAAAAAAAAAAATTTAAAAGGAAAAAAGAAGCCAGGTAAGGGCATTACACTGATGGTTATTTTTTGCTAGAAATTACGTGTTAGTATATTTTTTCAAGAAGTGTCTCTGGCAAAAAATTTGAATGTCTAGAAGTTGCAGAACATTTTATTGTTATTTACTCTATATATCATTAAAATTTGAGGGACTAGAGACCAAAGGACTGGACTGGATCATTTTCTTAGTAAAGGAGAATTCAAAGTTACAGAGAGATCCAGTCTAGTTAACTGCAGTAACAACAACATTCACACATAAAGAACAAAGATACTGGAACAACAGCAACCGTACAAGGAGCTCTTCTCATGTGCAGACACCACAGAGAAGATGTCAACAGAGCTCCCTGAAGAGCAGGAAAACCAGTGGGTTTCACTCTTATTCGTTCTCTGACTTTCAGCACCATGAGCCCCTATTTTCCTGTTTTTCTAAGGGAAAAGCCTTGATCCAACATTGCATGAAACCACAGAAAATGTGCAGAACAAAAGAGAGGTATTTTGAAGCTAACACATTCATATTTTTAAACAGACTAAGAACCTTAAATCAAAGACATTACACAACAAGGACAAATTCTTTGTTATTATCCAGCTGTCACTGATCTGGAAATCTCAAAGTCCATGAGTTTCTTGAACTAATTCCAGGCTTTCCTGGACCCTACCAAGGCAAAGATACCCAAAGAACAACTTGTCTTGTGACGCTCTGATCCTTTTGCTTCCACTTTCAGACAAGACCAGGAAGACCAAAGTCATACAACCCAACCCATTCCCTAAAGACTGAAGCAAAGTGCAGAAAAATTAGCTTCAGTATAAGCTTTGATTAACGACCATGTAGATTCATATGTTAACAGAATTCATAGAAATTTGAGCACTAGAATACCTATTATGTCACCTAATCTATGCAGTTGACAGAGAAGAATTTGTTCCCTAAAGCATATTTCATATGACTTTACTCAGTCCCATTTTAAATGTAGGAGCTGTGAGGCTCCCATTGCTTTCTTTGAGAAAGCTGATTTGTTTATTGTTTGAATTAATTTCACCATATCCAGTCACAGCAAATACGCTCAAGATGCTGTTTTTAATAGAAATATGGAATGTCCTCAGTAATTTATGCTAGCATTAAAACAGCCAGTGAATATCCAAACTACACATTCTGTTGAAATATATCTTTGCATGTAGCAGACTCTTCCTTTGATGTTAATGAATGCAGGAATCTCTAAGTATTTGGCAGTCTTTTCTGATGCAATTAAAAAATTTTATCCTAATTGATGTGCTTTAGTACTTTAGTAATCAGTTCAATATGATTTCTAAGCTTGGCGCTTTTTTGCACAGTTTTATTTCTGAATTAATTTAGTTATTTCCAAACACTGCTGGGTAGCAAGTACGAAATATTATACTTAGTTCTCACTATTTTTATATTTTTATTTCTTCATGAATTCAGAACTTGCAAAAAATTTGTAAATAAGTCAGAAAAATCTTCTTATCATTGAGTTTCCCATCTTGACACATAATACCTATCCCACTCTTATGTAGAGTATTGGTAAGATTGAAAGGATTATTTAGAATAAATACTTACATTTTTACTTAAGTTGCTTTTCCAGTAATATAAAAGTACAGATTCACTGTAAATGCAACTTTGCTAAGTAGGAAGGTACTTACAGGTAGTTACTGAGTTCTAACATAACTCCCACAAAAGACACGTTTTTTAAGAGTAACTATAATTAGTGTTGGCTGTCATCAAAATACTGGCAAATATAAATATATATCAAAATCGGATTTTTTTTTTTCTTTTAAAGGAAAAAATTGAATAGACTGCTGATTCAGTTACCATAATGTAAGATTTGCACCCAGTAAAACCATTTCACCTGCATGGACAAAAAAATCACAGGATTCAAAGGCCTGAGGCTGAATCTTCACAATTCTTGCATGAGAAAGCTTTTTCACTAGAGAAATATTTTCCAAAGTCATAAGGAAAATGAACACACATTTAAAAACCAGCTCTTCAATATAAGATAGCATCTGTATTTACTGCACATGATACGATCTTTATGACATACGGAGATTCTCTTTCTGTTTGAGCCGCCTAAAATATTATGCTGGTCTCGACCTTGGAAACATTTCCTAAGCATTTACTGTAGTATTACAGAGATCTTTTGCCAGAAGAGTCACTGCAGAGCCATGGACTCTTTGGGGGCTTTCCACATTAGGGGTTTTCTTGCTCTGGATTAAGCATGCCAACAGTATTTAGTTGCCGTTCTGTATTTAGAACTGATTTGAAGGAATGGATTTTGGTAAGAAATGTTGAAACTTCTTGTATTTCATTGAGTTAAGTTCACTCCCACAAGACAATTTAGGGAAACATCTGTTAAGAAAGCTTAAACGTCGCAAACTATCCAGTACTACACCAGCAACAGCAGATTTCTATAGCAGATTTCTATAGCAGATTACCAAACATCAGGAAATACGCATTTATTCACCCGCAATTCTAATGGCCCCAAAAGACTATGAAGAATGTGCATTTCAATTTTTCTTTTTTTTAATTACAGCTTATAGGATAATTATCACAGATCCCTGGAAACAGTTACTGATGTTTAAACAAATACATTCAATTAAACTATCAAATAAAAAGATATCACTTGAGGAAAATATCACATTTCTCTTAATTTTCAGTCAAAAGCCTTCTGTGAAAGAACATTTTAGCTCTTCTTTATTGAAGTGCAAAATGCTTAATTTCACTTATGATATAAATTGCATAGCAAACACACACAGAAGATTCAAATGTCATTTCACTTACATAGTGACCTTTTAGTGTCCAGATTCTCTTTCTGCCCTGTAACTGTAATACAACTGAGAGATTTCTCCACATCTAAGATTAGTAGGACATAATCCTGGCACGACTACCTGTCTGAACTTACTCTGGAGATGCAATACCAACTGTTACTGCACTCCCACAATATATACCATCAGTAGTGGTGATCCAATAAATAACCGTCCTGTATTTGCTCTGGGACCATCTATAATCTTATATTTATTTGTCATATCAACACTGTGGTTACAATATCCTACTGATGTCACCCAGTAAGAGTTGGGGTTTTGTTAAAGTTGTCACCAGCCATAAACAGAACTGTGAACTATTGCAGGTTTATTTAAGCTTACAGCCACTCCATCCTTATTCATAGCGGTTTGAGAAATAGTATTTCCCACCAAGGTCATTTGGCCTGAAGCTAGTACTTGAAAAAGAAAAGAAAGGAGTCTTCTGTGGCAGAAAGCACGAGTAAACTAGATCTAATCCTGATCTGTAAAGGAATTTTAAAATTGACTTTAAAATACAAAATAATCAGAAAGATGTTTCAGAGATCAAATTAATATATAGAGAATGCTTTGAAGAACCACGTCACTAAAATTCCAACTTGTTACTCATTACACTTGAACCCTTACTATCAGAGTGTCTTACAGATCATTTAGACTTTAAGTACTTATCTGCACATCCCAGCAAGCAGGCTACTTTACTCTGAAAGGTGTATCATTTCAAGTATTAAAACTCTGCCATCCAGACATAACCAGCTAAACCAGCCAAGAACCATGTTCCACTTTTAAAGTTTTATAATTCCAGAATACACTGAGGGGCTTCGGAGCAGTAGGAAAACAGAACACACAAAAAAGTTTTCAAAAGCTACTCTGCCTCTCTTTCATAATAAAGACAATCCCACACAAAACTTTAGAGAATGCAGAGGACAGAGAGAAGAAGAAAAATAACTTTTATAAAGTCTCAGTATAAGTGGAAAAAATTATGTTCTGAGAACTAAAATCATCTAATATGTTACCATAATATGCAATATTAAACTCTTTATCTTCTACAATTTTTTGTGCACTTGCATATGAACTTCAAGTTAACAAATAGGACAAGAGAGTAAAGTTCATAACATTTTCCGCTCAAAGTAATAATAGCATCACTTACCTAAAGATCGGTCTTTGGAGATGCTTTTTCTTGATAGTAACACAATCATCCATTTAAAGTGGGGAAAAAGACTTCTTCCAGCAAATAACTCCAAAAAAACCCAGGGAGTAATCAGGAAACTTGTTCTTAGCTACTGTGCTGCAGAGAGCACACAGAATGGTATTTTGGTGCTGGGGGAAGCCTCCCTCCCTCTTTCTGACAGTGGAGCAGAAAAGGGCCATAGAGGCCACAGAAGCCAGGCACAGCCGTGCGCTACCAAACCGGGCAGGCTGAGCAAAACTGGAGTCAAGTTGATCGAAGCGCAGAACTGCACTGGATTCCTTTCAAGTGTGCAAGAAAAAGGGGGAGGTCTGCCAAGTGCTACCCAGGTAAAAATTTGTTAGATTATCCCAGCCATGAGAGCACTTCTTACACATACTGGTCAAAGTCTTAAATGCAGAGTCACTCTCTCTCACTCACTCACTCTCTCTCTCAAAAAAACACACTGTTCCGAGGCTCAACTTTTTTTTCTTCAAAATAAAAGTTGTGCAGCTGTTTCGGCATTCCCATGTGAGTACCTTCAGAAAATTTATTCTGGTAAAAAAAACTGTATACAAATTAATGAAGACGGATGGATCTGGTCTGTGAGGCTGGCTCTACTTCAAGAGATTGTAATTATTTTACAATCTGGCTTTTATTCACTGTGGATGATGTGTGGATATAACTATGCAAATTAAAGCACTGCTCATAATTTTTAGCATACATAACCTAATAACCTAGAATTGGCTGAAGCAGAATATGGTGTTTGCAGCTGGTAGGACCACAACTACATGAAACAAACCAAACCTACATCAGTGAGGAAAACAAAAATGACCAAGTTCAGATAGTGTCAGTGGCAAACTGTTACTGTTTGCAAGATAAGATTTCAACATAGATCCAAACCAAAAATCTTGCTCTGACATCACGCTGACATAAATCAGGAAGAATTCAACCGCAGCGAACTCAGGCTGTAAACAAAGCTATAAAGCAGAAGTGGCCAACCATGGTTCTCAGTGAGCTGGAGCCATGAAGGCTTCAGGTGAGACACAATTTCCCGCACACGTCAGAGGGCCCATAACAAACCTGTGCTGGCACAGGTCTTGCTGGGAAACATGGAACACAGCCAGAGGAGCAGCAAAGCAGCAGCAGGGCAGCACCACGTGTGCAGCTGCACACCCTGGTCCCGTGTGCCCCCTTCCTGCCGAGCGAGGGAAGAAGGTTCTGCCACAGGTTCTTCCCCACGTCCCAGCGCTGGAGCTCCCTTGTGGCTCGATTCATGCAAAGCACCCAGAGTGTGCGAGCTGGAGATCCTAACATGGGACAAGTAGGATCAGGATGGTTGGGATTCTTCTGCAATTGCATTAGTGGTTGAGAGTGGAGAGAGAGGAGAAGAGGGGCAGATTTACACAGTTAAGTGCATAACACTGGTATTAGCAGAGTTTGAGGCAAGATAAGGAACAGTAATATATGTCCTAGGCTTATATACGACCATGAAAGTTCCCGTTACATTATGCAAAAATTATAATTCAATTAACAGTATTTTCAGGAAATTATTCTATGTAACAGAGATTAAATATATTCTATTAATATGTATTTTCACAAATAAAACCCTAGGAGTTATGTGGATTTTATTGAAACAAGTAAAGTCTCCTCCTAGAGGTAAAAAACATAACTTTTAAAACAGTGATGGTGTCACGTTTGGTTAGCCGGAAAGGACTCAGTAAGTGATGCCCACATTGTATAAAACTATTTTCTTCACACAGCCATGGAGTAAATATCTAAAGAAAAAATAATCAGACTGTCATCACCAGTTTTTTTGTGTAATTGAATTTCACTTCCCCCACTATTTCTATTCCTCTGAGAAGTAGAAATACATCTTCACCAGGAAAGCAATTACCTGTATCAGATTGCAAGATCTTGAAGGATCTGAAGATCTTTCTTCAACAATATGCTCCGTTCAGAGTGTTGTCATATTTTTAAAGACCTTCATCTAGTCATCATCTTATTTTTTCTTGCCTGCCAAGATTTACTATTTCCTGTACTATTTCATGTAGTTTTCCTGCTCTGGGTTTCAGCATTTCGAAATAATTTGCTGCTTTTTGAAGTGTGCTCACTCACTCATAATACACAAAGCTAAACATCACAAAGAAACCTCCCTTTTCTTTCTGTTTCACATTATGTGCATATATTGCTATACTTCTATTATTTAGAGGGATTTTCTGTAGCTCAGGGTAAAAATCCAGAATGTTACAAGAAAGAAAGAAAAAATTCTCCAAATTCTCAATGAAAGCTATACCAAATATGTTTCCATTGAACTTCCAAACCTTTTATCTAGCAGTTTTATTGGTCCTGCAACTAGCAAACATCTTTACTCCAATGTAAAATGTTGTTCATGGTACTTCCATTCAAGCATGGCTTGAAAATAAAGTACTGTTCATAGGAAATGGTAACAGAACTTCACTTTAATTGCATTGGTTTTCATCTTCCAAAGAGCCATTTTTGACCTTTTTTTTCATACAACATAGCAACTACATAGTGACTTCTTTATAATATTCAGAACTCACGTCTTCATGTTAAATTACTCACACAGACTCTTTGACAGAGGGCATTACAGAAAGATATGATAGCTCAGCTAGAGTCAGGCCTGAAGCCTGAGTCCCACTGGAGAATAACACATGTAAAGTTCACCAGCATGTAACTCTTTGCAGATCACAGAAATGGGGCATATTGGAGTAGTATTACCCCAATATGTAGGCTAAACGTACTCCAAATTGTAGGCTGTACTGGACCTGATACACAGAATGCGCTGAAGAGGTGCACTTTAATTACAATGAGGAAGTGTAATTATAATGAACTTTTCCTTGAAAGCATTATTGTAATTTTAAAAAGTCCTATATAGACAAGCTTCATCATATTTCTTACTTCAAGCTAATCTTTTTAGGATTAATTAGAATGGCAAAAATCTATTTAAATGATGCTCTAGAGGTATCTTATTTAATTTTCCAACACTGGATGAAACTCGAGTAGAAAACATCTAAATTATTTTTTCTCAATTTATTTTCCAATTATTGTTGTTATTCTTTGCCCATTGCAACCCATGACCACTGCTCTACGTGAAGTAAGTTATTTTATTTCATCTCCCATGCACATGTTAACGTGAACAAAGACTTTTTGAACCAAAACCTTGTAATACTTTACGACTCACAGAACCTGAGTTTTCCAAACTTGAATATCTATAGCGATAGTTAAGTAACTTGATATTTAATACTACATCTCAGGGCAAAAGACTACGTATGAGGTAGAACCCAAAACATTCTATTCTGCTTGTTTTAATGCCACATATTTCTTATTTATCTGTAGCTCTTTGCCAGAAGTCTAGAAATGTAATTATTTCCTCCTACTTTGATTTCAAAGCTGTGGGCAATTAAGATGGTAAATTTAAGAACCAGTAATCTGTATATGTCAGACATTTGATGCTTTATACTCTCTAGCTAAAATATCTTCTGGCTATGAAGATATGTGTAAGCATTGCTGGCTGGGGCTAAGATCTCTTCTACCTCTGTAGAAAGACACATAGGTGGGAGGATCAACAGAAAGAGGAGACAAAGAAATTACAAAGTCATGATCAACCACATACGTGAAAAAGAAATTACCTTTATAAAAATGCTGTAATATCAGAGAGAAAAATAACTGGCAAACTGTACTGAAAGAGTAGTAATTCTGTCAAAATAGAAAGATAATTTATCTAAGCAGCTTGCTGTCTCAACGCCAGCACTATTCAATATTTTCTTCCATGGTTTGGATGGAGAAAGGAGATATTCATATTCCAAAACAATATTAAGCCAGTAGTCTTTTCTGAATGTCCTTGGCAAACTGCAGAAATGTTCAGAAGAAAAAAAAAAAAAAAAAAAGGAGAATATAAAAAATACCAAGCTCTACATACACATGGGAACAATCTGCAGGACAAGGGGCCATTGGCAAGGCAGCATTTCTTCAGAAAATGCATGGGAAGCAGCAGTGAATCATACACTAAACAATCACAGTCTTAGGCAAAAACAAGCATAATTCTGGGAAATATAAAAAGGAATCTTGTTCAGAAGAGCGACCTCCCACTCTCTGTGTTCCTAAGGCTCACCTGGAGCATTGTTTCTTGCTTTGAGGCAACACGATTCAGCAGACATACAGGACTAAACCTTGACAAAACAGAAATTTAGAAAATATCTCATAAGTAAAGACAGAAGGTCACACAATGTAGCCTAAGGAAAAGGAAAAGCAAACTTAATTAAAAATATTCCAGAACATAAATATAGCTGTGTAATTTATGGAAACAGACTATTTTCCTTACCCCTGTGGTCAAGAAATAACAAACTGTAAAATAGCTCATAGGGTTGTAAGTTGTGGTAATAAAGATTCAGGGGTGAAAAAAATACTTTTCAAAGGAAAGTAATAAGGACATTAATTGCTGAGGGAATCTGTTCTTGGAAGCGCAGTGAGTAGCTTTCTAAGCACAGATTTTTAAAGGGCTATGTAAGCGTGTTTCAGAAATCGTTAGCCTTGCCTTGGATAAGAATATGGATTAAATAATCTCTAAATGCATCATCCAATGTCATAGTTCTAAAATTCTTTGGTAACCAACTGCTATTATCAGCTTCTAACTGAACCTGCTGTTTAGTTTCAGATTTCAGTGTGCATGAAATCTTTACCAATCAGCTGTAGCACTTGGACTTTGCAGTCTTTCACCTATTTGCCACTTAATCTAAATTTTAAACTTTGGTCCTTAATTCTGGCAACAAAGTTTGAGACTTAAAGCTTTAATCCATTAAACACCATAATTTCTGGCTTGCTTCCATAAGAAAGTACAGGGTCAGGGACTTTTCCATTTTGTTCACAAGCAACAAGAGAACAAGAGGAGGGCTAAGTTTTATGTACCCATTTTCTGCACTAATGAAGTGCTTCAAAAGAAAGACTGCATATTTCTACATACCTCTCTTCTTACAGGTTTGAAACATAAAAATCTAAAGCACAACTTATGAAAAGAATGCTCTCTTACTCTTCAGTACAGTACCTTGCACCAGCTTACTGTTTAGGAAAACTGATTTATTTAAATCACTAAGTAAAGCATGAAGAGAATTTTTTTTATAGTAGAAACTCAACATATCTTGTGCAACTAATCCCTAACAAGATTTTTATTCAAGTATTTCTAAAATTGTTGGAATAAATTCACTCAATATAAGGCTGCGTACAGACTACGGGTTCCAACTTGGTGCATAAAAAACCAGAGGGGATTATGTGAAATCTTTTTATACCATCACTGTCACTTCAGCAAGAGGGCCTTCCAAAGCTCTCTGCAAGACAGAACAGCTTCCACAGAATCCCCTTCCATTATAATAAGAGGGATAAGCCTCTCAGCACGCCTTTTACCAGCTTCCAACCTCCACACAGGGTCTCCAGATCTAACTCTCCACATCAAGATAATAAAATTGTCCAGGTGTCTGATGTCCCCACAAACAGGTTACGTGCTGAAGGAAATGCTGTGATTGCCTGCCATGCAAAGGGTAATTTTATCACCAGCATGTCATGCTTGATATATAATACTACCTACTAGAACTATGTTTGTGTAATAGTTTAAGAGCTAAATTATAGTTACCCACATTCTTCATATTCCTTGGCACAATTCATCCTGTTAAGGATCAGGCTGAGCAGTTTTTCGCCCAACTTCTACCAGGTTTTCATTAAGCTTACTGCATTCTGAGCAGTGTAGGAGAGTCTCAATTTGTTTCTTCATGTTGACATCAGCAAAACCCACTCTAAAACTTCACCTAATGACTTCTCCAAGCTTGAGAAGCTAGAGAGAACTGAAGAGAATTGTGACTCGTTCAGACTGAAGATAGGAGTTGGCAAATGTCACTGGATCTATTGTAGTACATGTGCTAAAGCTCTGTGAAAAAAGTTGTGCAGGCCTTTAAGTTCCGCCTTCCCTTTTTACCTTTCCTAAGTAAAATAAATTGTAAATGAAATTTTAAAATAAAATTTGTTTATTCTCTCTTACTTTCCCTGTTTACATACACACACAAACTGAGCAGAGACTTACGTCAATGCCGTCATGCAGGAGATTAATTTCCCTGCTAAGACTTTCCTGCTCAGACTGGAACACAGGAACTTGGCTTAAGAAGCTTCCCAGTGCTTTACTTGTGCTTTTATATTTTACTATGTCATAAAAGTCCTAGTAAAACTCAAGCAAATAAGTAGAAATAACAAAAAAACCCCAAATACCAATGTCTTATGGGAACATAAATTTTCCTGATTAATAAATCTCTTTTGAAGACTGTGACCAGTATCACAGCTGTATTTTATTGGATTCTACCTGATACTATTAGGATCTTATACTCTGCATCTTCAGTGAAGCGAAAGAGCGGGATGAGAATGAAAGCAAGGGAGGGGAAATGAGAAGAAAGAAATTCCTTTGGGATATATGATGCTAAACTAGCACTGAGATACACAAGTCAAAACATGGCATTCTTTGGTTTTGAGCCAGTGCAATATTATTATTGGCCACAGTTGATGGAATTTCAGTCTGTGTCAGAAAGCATTGTAATTGATGTGCCGTGTGTTTTCTAAATGTGTACATGGAATGGCAACTACACACTGACAATAGGGCAACTACTGACTAAGCATACTGCTGCTCTTTAGGGTGGAAAAGGGTATTAAAATCCTCAGAACTTAGTACAGATGGGATGCATAAAATCAAGCAAAAGATAATTGCTAACCACTTTAAAGGTAATGATTAAAATATAAAAAAAGTTTAGAAATCCAAAATTGTCCAGAAAGGAAAGCATGACTAACTGACCATATGTTAAGCATGGCTATTAGACAATGTCAAAATCATGAACAAAAGAACTTTTCTGCTAAATTGCAGTTCCTCATGAAAAATATATGAGCATTTAATAGGACAGAGGCTATAGTAAAAGAAATTAAAAGATATATGATAGAGTGCATCAATTTTCTCTATATACAGTAGTTCTCATCTGAATGTCTGGAACAAAGAGGCAAGAATCTATCATTAGCTACCTCTTCACTACACAGGTTTTTCTTTGTAAGTCACATTCAAATCCGTGTAGGTGGCAGAGTTTGAAAACTTAATTTTTTGATTTTTTTTTTTTAATTTTAGATTTTGAAAATATTTTGCACTGTCTTTCATCCTAGTCTCCAAGATCATGTACTTCGTAGTTTTCTGAAACTTACTTCATTGTAATTGGTTAAAATACCCTGGTCCATGCACAGTTATTGAAATTTTCTGGTTTTCATCATTAGATTTCTGACATCCAGTTTGACTGACACAGAAACTATCTGAAGTATAAACCTGTGCACTTCCCTAGGGGATTAGCAGTATCTGGGACCTGTTGCAGTGTCTTTTCCATCAGCTATTTGTTCTTTGGTCACATCACCATTGGGCAGGTACCAAAAAAAAAGCTGACACAGCAAAAACTCTACAGGTGATTATAAGCCATCTTACAAAACTCTTTCTTTGAAACAGCAACACTAATAACAGATCTTTATTTCTGATTGTGAAAAATTGCTTTTATAACAGTTTCCCCATAGATGTCTTGAAATCTGACATTCATCATTTTTATGTCTTATAGATAGTGATAAATGAAATTCTGAGTTCAGTTCTATCCTCAAATATACAACATGGCCACAGACAAAAAATGTCTTGTGCATGACTCAGAAATCTATTATTCTAAGACAATAACATTTTGATCATTCTTATCTTTCTATTTTAAAGATATTCACAAAATGTAATTCATACAGTAATGATCCAAATTTTTTCTTCCTATCTAGACTCTATTATGGCCTTTGCAATACACAGTACTGTCTTTCTAAGATAAAAAGACCCACAGAATTTTTTATTCTCTTTATACTATAATACCTATATTATTTTCCTCCTTATACTGGCTCACCATCTCCCCAGCACCCCACACACTTCTTACCAAGTCTATTTACTGGGATGACATTCTTCCAAATGTGCCAAGTATATGTGTACTCATGACAGAAGACTAGCAGGAAGTTTATCTTTTCTAGCAAAACTTTACAGAGACTCAGAAGAAAACTCACCCTGTTATTTGGCAACAGCATTTCCAGAGAGGAAAACAACAAGCAAAGAAGAAATGTAGAATTTTATATATCAAATAGTTTTCTCTCTTCCTACCTCGTAAAGTTAATTCTTAGGATGACCAAATTATGTCAAATAAGGCTCTCCTGCTGTTTGTAGTCTAGGCATGAGAAAACTCTGAAACTATTTCAAATGCACTGGCAATGATCCTCAAGAAGGGTTCACTAATGTGTTCATGTTCAGGACTCCTTGGGATAAATTTTGACAGTCAGTTAATCTACAGTGAATTTGTCACTAGATCAATTATTTAGTCAACAAATGTTAAAAATAAAAACTGTGCTTAAAAGTAGTTCAGTGCTCACACTTTTTATCAAGGGTTGAAAGTTTGTCAGAAATATAAAACAAAAGGAACCTGACTAGAGAATGTGAAACACACCAAACATTGCAGTTTATAAACAAGGAATGAATGGCTCATAATTTCCTACAAAATGTGTGCCTAGATTTTTTTCACTTTCCCCTCTTCATAGAAATACATCTTTTTTATTCATACATTTAAAATCCCATTTCAGAAAAATTAATTTCAAAACTTTACTAGAGCCACAAGCTGAAACAAAAATTGTATATGCATTCATTTTATACCATAATCTGTCTGAACTCAAGGTTGAGGCAGACTAATTTTGCTAGTTAAATTCTCCAAGATGTTTGAATGTGGGTACAATGTAGTTGGCTTCATTATCCATGCAATTAGTTCATATATGAATTTAGCATACATGTAATGGGCTATGCTCCCAGCCCCCGAGAATGAGCTGTTTTGTTTATCTATTAAAAAGATGAAGTTTTTTGCCCTTGCCAGGGCATTGTTAAACTTATATATGGTCTGTGTCTATTTAGACCAAAGAATGAGTTACTATTTTTCATACTAAATCTAAAAATTGAACTAAAAGCAACAAAGAACAGAATTTTTAACATAATCTATGCAGTGATGTCTTTCATGGAACTCTTAAACTTCTTGTGAGTTACTCCTGAATGGTAAGTTAAACCACAATATTCAGTACGAAAAATGTTTCCCTGTGTTTAAAAACATCTTGACAACAGCTGGAAAATAATTTTAATAAGATGTAGATTAAAACTGACCACTATATAATACTTTATGTTATCTGAACTGAAGACTGGGTGTATTTCATATCCTTCCAAAAGGTGTCAATTTTGTAACTCTCCTTAGAATTTTACCATTCAGTTCCACTCATTCCCTAATGGAAAAATGAACTAATTTTCTTCACACTCCATCTCAGGTTCTTCTCTGAAACCCATTAAAAAACATGGTAAGTTGTGCTATTTGTTCTGATTCTGAACTATGTTATGTGGGTACCTTCTGACTACAATCATATACCATCAAACAGGCATTTGAACTAAACAACTGAAACACAATTCAGATGAGAATCATTAATGCTAACATATGAGATTCTTCTGTTGTATGCCAGGAGCTTCAAGGTTCCCCTCAATCTGCACTCTGAAATATTGTGCACTTCCATGATTTATTTTTACAAATTCTCATGAGAAAATAAAAAGTTGCCATTGCACTGTGCAATACAGTGGTCATTTTGACATTACTTTCTTCTTTGAAAAGTACATTTCATATCGGTACTTGTTGTTTTTTTTTCTCCTACCTATTAAATGTTTGACATTAGTAATTCATTTTTATGAGTAATAAAATCAGCTCTCCCCTAATATTTTCCCATTAATATAAAACACATTCTCAACAGCTTTTGAGTACCACTGCCATATGCACAGTAAGTCTCCTTTGTTATGCAGATTATTGCCAAGCAGTAAAGTATAATGAGACTAATTTGAAATTATTTAGATAAATAGCCAAGTAGCAGATTTTTAATTATCTTGTTGCAAAATTTGTAAATAAGCAGGGAGATCCATACATTGATTAAAGTTATCTGTTACTATCCTGACAAGACAAGCTAGAACTGGAATTATTATGTCCAAGATAACAACATCCTATCCAGTCAAACAGTGTGCAACAGATACTACCATGTGTATTACAAACTGATGTTTTTGCTGAAGCCCAGAAGGGGTGCCGTGGGGAATGTCAAGCATTTAGTGGCTCTGCCGTTATCAGACTCTTATTTTTTCCACTGCTCTATGCTTTTGAATATTCAGACCAGACCACTCTGTACAAGAAGTAAACTTATGCATACAGAAAAAAAACCAGTATAAGATATACTGGTGATGTAAGCAGCCCCAACCAGTCATGATGGCTGCAACTGAGCGCACGTAACACCATCAATTCATGGAATTATCATGGAACTGTTTAGGTGGGAAAATACCTTTAAAATCATTGAGTCCAGCTCTAAATTCAACACTGCCAAGTCCACCATTAAACAATGTCCGTAAACACTACATCTTCATGTCTTTTTAAATCCTCCAGCGACGGTGATTCCACCACTTCCCTGAGCCTATTCCAAAGCTTGATAACCCTTTCACTGAAGAAACTTTTCCTAATATTCAATCTAAACCACCCCTGACACAACTTGAGGCCATTTCATCTCAAGTACTAGGCTTGTTACTTGGCAGGAGACTAACACCCACCTCACCACAACCTCCTTTCAGGCAATTGTTGAGTGATAAAGTCTCTCCCAACCCTCCTTTTCTCCAGGCTAAAGGAGAAAAGCTCTCTCAGCCATTCTTCACCAGATTCATTCTTTGCCAGCTCCATAGCCCTTCCCTGGACTCACTCCCACACCTCAATGTCTTTTTTGTAGTGAGGGGCCCAAAAGCAAACTCAGGACTCGAGATGCAGCCTCACAAGTGCTGAGTACAGAAGAACAATCACTACTTTCATCCTGCTGGCCACATTATTCCTGATATGGGCCAGGATGCCATTGGCCTTCTTGGCCACCTGGGCACACATTGGTTCATGTTCACCTGCTGTCAAGCAGCACCCCCAAGTCCTTTTCTGCTGGGCAGCTTTCCAGCCACTCTCCTCCCAGCCTGAACCACTGCCTGGAGTTGTAATTGTAATTTATTAAGATTAATCAACACAGTTAAACAAAATTTTATTAATTCAGTATCTCCCACCGTGAGTTGGAGAAGTCTCATCTTGGATATTGTGAAAAACAGACCACCTTTCATTCACATTGGAGAGAAGTTGTTATAAAGTTGGTCCCAGTGATGTCAGTAGCATTCACTATGGCTAACTCAGTGTCAGTGTGATCCTCAAAAAGCAGATAGAGCAATATTCATTATATTTACTATATGTGGTAAATCATGCTCCCAACAAACAAACCTCTCAAGTTATGATAGGTGTTAACTAATCAGGACATCTCCAGTAGAAAATAAAATGTGCAATTTGAGATAGGAAGAAACTATCTCTATTTCTTTAAAGAAACAGGTTTTGGTGCTCTTGAAGTAAAGCTATGGGAAAACACACTTTCCACTGAGTTTCAAACCTTTTCATGTCCAAGAGCCCTGAATTTGGGTATTATTTGTCAGATAATCTTCCACATACATTATCAAAGCTTACTGCAACTTTACAAGCGAGGAATTGCACCCTTTTAAGTAACAGCAATATCAGCCATGACGATGCTAAGCATCTCTCCGTATAGCCTGATGGCAGCACTAGTACAGCTCAGAAGCCCAAGTGGTGGAGAAGAGCCCTGAGCAGGACACTTAGCACAGTATCTTCTCCAAGCCTTAGACTGGGATAATCAGGCATGGGTCAAACCACCCCTTTAGTGGCCAATGTTCACCTGCCAGTGCCCTGTGCCTCACTGCAAACAGTGCAGACTGAGCTTGCACCCTTTCCTCTGATACTGCTCTTCAGTTTCTTAAAGCTCATTGCTTGAACTTCTTGTGTTCAGTTAATTCTTGTGTTCCAATTGAGACAGCTGCTCCTATTCCTCAGTCTTATTTGAAGTAACCCACCATATTTATTGTGAGGCCATTATAGTACATTAAAGACTTTAGATTCAGACACAGAATGATTCTGGCTTGGTTCAGTGAAGTGATTTCACCCTAAAAATACATATGATCAAGAAAGTATTTAACAATGGTGAGCACTTCTTGTAAAATGAAATGAACTTGTATAATTAATGACTGTAAGACAGGTGCTAAAATATAACTGTTCATTTAGCAGCCATTCTTAAAGAGTGAGGCACTTATGAATCCGACTTTTACCCTGATTCTCTACAGCCATGCATCTATGCCCACATGACATTTGCCAGTAAAATTTCAATTGCAACTCAAATTTTTCTCACTTGGATCAATGCAATTTAATTAGTCCTTTATCCAGATTAGTTATATAAATTCTTCCATTATATTCTTCAACCTCCAGGAAATTATTCTTTTAGTGATATTATATGGACCAGCTCATAAACCATGGTTAAGAAAAACATTTCACACAAACATATAGCCTAAGGAAAATGTCATAGGCTACTTAGGTCAATTCTGCTAAGGCTGTTTGGTGTGATCATTTTTAGAAAAGAAAACACAGGGAAGACCAAGGAAGTGCCAGGAACATGTCTATATGAAACCATGTTGTTTTCTATTTCTGATATTATCTGTCTTTCATATCCCTGTGGAAATCATTGTTTTTGTGATTTGGATTTTTCTGCTTTGGGGAACCATATCTTCAGGGAGGGATTGTTTAGTTCTTAGCATAACTGTTTCTGATGCACTTCACAGCTCAGCATTTTCCTGTTAGATCAAGTAACAACACTAACTATGAAACTGTATTTGCAGATGCTGAAGAAAATTACATTCCATCTAATACTGAAAATTTTAAAACTGCAAACACATATTTTTGAAAATAATAAAAAGGGGAAGACCCAATCACTCATTAACACAAACATGCGGTGCAGCTTCCTGAAAACAAAAATAAAACCAAACAAAATACCATGATGGTCTGGGACAAATATCTCAGAATGATATGGCCCAAAGACTGTCTTTGCTCTTCACAAGTTTGAGTTCCAAATAAAGAACATTTTTGATTTCAGGTTGACATTGTAAACATTAAAAAGGGTACAAAAGCTTTCAAGAACAGCACTGTATGGACATGTGAAGTTCAAAATGAGATACATAAATAGTGTTTTACAACCAACAGAAATAATACAAGCAAAGACAATGATCAGCATTTGGAAAGAGATGCATGAACTGCAGAAGTCAGATCACTGTGTCAGTTTTCACAAGTGCTAGCAGAGATTATATCTCCCAGCAGGATATTTTACTTGGTTTTGTAACAGCAGGACACTCCACTATTGTTCAAGTTTGTCATTACCTCCCAGATCCTTTTCTGTGGTATTGCAATGCAGCTCTTTAACCCCATCATACGTTTGTTCAGCTGATTACTATCACATAAATGTGGCAAAGGTCTGGCAATTTTGCTGCATTTTAGGACAAGTATCACTTCGAATTCTAAGTTCTCTCTCACTGCATTTGCAGGCCATGCTATAAGTTAATATTATTTCAAATTAAAGAACAAAAATGCACCCGTGTCAGAGGTCGTCAGAGCCATGGAAACACCTTTCTATTCTGACAAAAAACCTTTGATAATTCTTTGCCAAATATACTTTACAGCCAGTGTATGATTCTTAGAAAGTTGCTGTGAGCCCTAAAAGCAATTACATGGATATGTTTCTCAAGGAATCAGAGAACAGAAGAGGTGATGAAGCAAGTCACTGTATTCATTCACAGTGACCGCAGCTGGGGAAAAACTATGCCTAAAAGGCAAAGCCACACATAGAAAATAGATCACATTTGCACTCTAATTTCAACCAACTAGTATCAAAAGCATACCTTCAAATTTGCAGGAAAATATTCTTCTATTGGCAACTATTTTAAGGAATGATCCTTCCTTGGACTCTCTCTGAAGTGTTGACAACTTAATTTTAAATATAAATTGGCTATTTCCCCAACTACAAAGCCACCTTGGTAACTACACACATTGTGAGTGGTAAGTCCATTATCCTCACAGTTTTTCTTACATTAATCTAAAATTATGACATTAAAATGACATCTGAATGCATACTAGGCAGCTTCAGTTTTAACTTACAGAAATTTAGCTTGTTATTGCTAATACTGTGCAAAGCCTTGCACACTTATGCCATATTGATGGTGGAAGCTGATCACTTCGCAGAATGTTCTTTGTTAAGTGAAGTGAGTGGCATTTAGAGCAGATTAATGGCAAAAATAACCTGGTTATTTTTCCTTTTTATAAAAATGTAAATAGCGCAGACTGACAGATAAAGCTCTGGGTTGGGACCTAAGAGCCCTGAGCTTTTCATTAATCCATTGACTGATCTTGGAAGGTCTGTTTCAACTCAGACTGCCTAAGTTCAGCACTGAGAGCTGGTGAAATTTCTTCCCTTCAAGAGCTGTTTCACTTCGTGGACTAAAAGCCTCTGCAAGCACTAGCTATTCTTTCTACCTTTGTTTCTTTTCCTATATCAAGCAAACTTTCATTTCAGTGACTTGGTAGCAACAGCTTCTTCTAAAACCCCCTTCCTATGCAGTCATATCTAGTAGTATCTTTTTTTGTCCCTGTTATGTAGCAGATGCCCTAGTTTCAGACAGAAGTTGTTAATTTGTGGATATGTAACTCACTATTTCTTACTAGCACTTGTCACACACTTAGTATGTCCTTTGGTACAAGTTTTAAGGAACTGCTTTAAAGTGACAAAAAGTAAACATCTACTTGTTCTCAAGATTTCTGCCTTGTTACAAAACCATACTTACTATTTGGAATACTTCAGTGATTTCCTGCTGGCACTTTGATCCAAGAATATCATGAGCTGTGCAGGTGGTTTCTGTCACACTGTCATTCACATTTTTGACAGATTTTGAGTCTGCATAATATTCCCTGATAAACTTCTTAATGTTATCTGTGCCAAGAAAGGAAAACTTACGTTCTGTCAGCTTGCTGACAAACTCTATTGACGATATCAGACACTTGCTCAGTCAGTAATGCAAATAAGTCTTCAAATCACAGTGAGAAATACTAAAGAACCTTGGTAAAGGCTGCTATACTTGACCAGTGTGACTCAGTAAACCACAGGGATACATGTCATTTGTTGCACAGACAATCTCAGTTTTAACTAAAAAATATCTTTGGTCCAATCTGGAATTCAGCAAACCTACCTTCCCTTTCCCATCACCATAATGCAATCTTTCAAGTTAAGCAACATTATAATGCAAGAACAGCATCTGTGAGTAACTCCGCTTAAGTTGCAAACACAAAACTAAAGCAGGTTATCCTGTTTCAGCTTCTTAAAGGACTCTTCACTGGCATCTTTGACTGAGGGAAGAGTAAGGAAAGGGTACTGAAATTTCCCAAGTCAGTTTCATACAGGTTTCCTGAAGGAGTCAAAGATAACTACTCTGGACTATAAAGAATATGTTGTTCTGATTCTCAACTGTATTTTGTGGGTACCTTCTGACTACAATCATATACCATCAACCAGGCATTTGAACTAAACCACTGAAACACAATTCAGATGAGAATCATTAATGCTGAGAGATTCTTCTGTTTTGTCCCTGAAGCTTCAAGGTTCTCCTCAGTGAGTACGTTGAAATATTGTGCACTTCCATGATTTACTTTTTACAAATTCTCATGACAAAATAAAAAATTGCCATTGCACTGTGCAATACAGTGGTCATTTTGACAGACATTTCTTCTTTGACAAGTACATGTCACACCAGTATTTGGTGATGATACAAGCGTTTGGCACCCTTCCCAGCTACCTAATTACTCTAATGTAAATCTAGAAATGAAATCTACTTCCATGTCCAGTCCTTTTTAATACTATGAAGTTTTAAAAGGTAAATACAAGGTTCTAAATTGAATATCATAATACACGAAATATCAATTTATTTTCTGATGTAAAAGTACTGAAATGTCTACACTGACACTGTCCTCCTAGACAGATACTATATTCACTCATTCTAAAGCTGAGACCTACTGTGAAATGATGTTTTGTCCTAACATAACTAACCAGCAGCTGGGCAGAGTGATGGAAGGAATTTAGACAATGTGAGTTGAGGCCACTCCCACAGCTATCACTTCTGGAGGGTTTTGTGTCTTTTCCCTCCCTTACTACTTCCACTGAAGTCATTTCCTCCTCCCTTTCTATCACTCTTAATATCTCTTTCATTACACACCATTGGATTCCTCCATTTTTAGCAGCATTCCATGACGAGATATGTTTTGGAAAGTCTTTGATCCTAACACACCACAACACATCCTAACACAGGAGAGACCTTCAGCTAGAGTTGAACACCACAGGGTGAGGGGAATAAAGGCAGCTCTTTGCACCAACCTCCTGGGTATGAACAGAGCTTAGGTGATACGCAGAAATAAATGCTGAAATACTAAATAATAAGTTAGATAAAGACTCTTCACTAACACACCAAGCATTCATAATAACTTTGAAAAATGTTCATGCACTGTAAAATTTTTAAACAACATATTTTAAACATTTGTTTGCTGTGATACTGCCCAAATTTCCCAGCGGTAGATAAAGACATCAGTGTATAGTTGCTATACAAACAGAATAAAAAAGCTCATTGCTACCCCAAAGATCTCACAACATATGTTATGTGAGAAATGAGTACACTGATATGTTACCAAGTCTGATTTTTGTTTTAAACTTTCAGCAGTGACTGGTGAGAATGCATCCCACAGTAGTTTACTTATAGGCAGAATCAATTATGCTTTGAGTCATTTTTATAAGGTTCAAAATACAGAGAAATTACAACTATATCTTGTCAAAATAAGATTCTTCAGTTACAGGTAATTGCCAGGGAGCATCTATAGGAGTGAAGCTACAACTGATTTACTTAAACTATCTAAAAGAAGTTACAGGAACTGAACCTAAACATAATTACTGTATTTCCAATGCCCAAGTTTAGACAATGAATAAATGCCCAGATAAGAGGTGGAACTGGTTTCAAATTTGAGCAGTCAGCTTCCAACAATGACAAACAATAGCTAAACCAGTTGAAATACTTTCCTTTGTATAGCCACTACCATAAACTCAGCATATTCCGTCTTTACACAGACGTGAAGATTTCTTGCAGGCCAATCTAAAGGAAAGCACCTCTGAGGGTCCCAGAGATCAGCAGCACTTCCTGTTTAAAGCACACACCTGTGATGTTCTATTTTAATTTTTTTTAGTTGATTCCATTGGAACAATAACTTTTGGAACTTACAGTAACATTTAGCACATCTTTAAAGAGTGCAAGTAGATAGAGAATGGTGACTGCAGTGATAATTACACTTGCCAGGAAGTGATGAATCATTTCATACATTTTTGCTGGTCTTATTTTAAAACTAAGAACTTGGCACTTTTCCTTTTTTTGTTTTGGCATATGCCCAAAAAGCTGCAGCATTTTTTTCTAGACCAAGGGTTAAAACAGACACACAGAAAAATGAGACTCTGCTTAAACTGCCAGACTTTTAACAAACTGTTAAACTTTCCACACTGGCATGAAGAGAAAACTTGAAATAAAGCACTAGAAAAAAACTGCTGAACAAGAACTGTGAGGAGTTTTAAGCTATGAGATGTGATGAAAGATCTGCAGAAACCCAGTTACATGTAAATGGACCTAAGAGGAGAATGGGTAAGAAGACAATGAGTTACATTTGTTTCTCATGACAAATGGATACTTCAGTGAAATAATTGGTGCTATGTCCATTATCCAAGCAGAATCTTGTAATGGTGCAATTTAGTACCATCACAGATTGAGGCAAGATTGTCAAAAGTCTTATTACAAGTCTCATTAAAGTCCTCTGCTTAGTTTCTATCAAAAGTTCAGGTCTAGGCACTTAAACACCCTAATTACTTCCCAGAAGTTCAACCTTCGTTTCTCTATTTTGTCTGAGATTTCATTAACAACCACCAGTCACTCCTGAGCATAGTTTCTTATGTCCTGCACACAACTATGCTCTTCACTGAGGTAGACCAAGAGAAGAATGCTTAGAAACTTTGATTTAGAACAGTTAAATGGAAGCAAAGAAGCATTTTCTACTTAATTCAATAAATGCATTAATGGACAAATTAAATCAGCACTATCTTTTAGAAAGGAATGAGGTATAAAGAAATACTTTCATCTCCATGCTTTTTCTGAAAGTCTTTGAGCGCTGAGGATCACATGAACATGGAGTGATGCATAGGGAACATTTGGTTTAAACATTTTCACACTTGTGTTCTGCAACTGCCACTGAAAATAAGCTCTTTGAGAGGCTTAAAAGTAGCAGGCAGCATTGTTTGATTTTTTTCATGCACTGGTCTAACAAGAAGAGATTAGAAAGTACAAGCATCTGCTCCTGACCCTGACACAAACCCCCCTACAAAATCACAATAAAGAACTTCTTTTAAAAGTGTCTGCTTGGAGTAGCAGTAAATGCTAAATAAAATGAGTACTGGCAGCCTGTACATTCCCATATGAATTCCCCAAACATCTTGCATTTAAGTTCTGGCTTTGGTTTTCTTTTCTGAGTATCAGTATTCTGCATTTCATCACACATGTCAGACTTTGACTCCCAGGAAGAAGCACCACTAACAGTGCAGCCTATCAGCCATGCCAGCAGCCTGGAACCTAATCAGCCCAGAGGATACTGCCCAGGAAACTGCAAAAACTTTTCACATGCTGTACCGTAGAAAATAATATGTGCTTTTACAGGAGCTTACTGATCACATTGCCTTTTTTTTTTTTTTTGTTACAAAATACCTTTGTGTGCTATTCTGCATTAACAATACCTATCTTAACTGTGGAGATTGCACCACTCTACTTTTGAAGGGCATCATCAGTTTTGTCTAAGTATCAATTTCATGCCATAATTTTATATTATTTTCCTGATACTTATTATAGTTCTAACACTATTTCAATTTGGAAAACTCACAGAAAAAAAAAAAAAGAAAAAAACAAATATAAATACTATGTTTTAAATTTATTGTAGCTTTCTGAAAGTGTGGATGAGTTCAGCCCCTCAGATACATTTTTAGCAATGGTGTGCAGTGATGCTACCTCTAAAGATTATTCTTACATTTTTTAAAGTAAAAGAAAGTATTCAGTTAATTTCTTTCTCCATGGTTTCTGAGGGCAAATTGGTGTTGGTGACTTGAATTGATATTGGTGTACACCCTTGCACACCGAAATTCTTGAAAGCATCCAAGTTCTTCAAAGTAAGAATATGGGAAAGAGTATCAGTCAGATTTGACAGGTATTTGGAAGGAAAAAATATCACTTATCAGTAAGAGGAATTTTCACAGATAGATAGATATGTTTAACATAGCTGATTATGAAAAATTAGAAGCATTTATTCTACTTTATCAGCCAAAAGTATAGTTACATAAGAATCAGCAAAAAGGAGGTAGCAACTTTCTCTAATACATGAAGGCAGCATGCTTATCATGACATTTACGCCTACTCAGATGTTCATCTGGGAAAGTCATATTGACAGCTTAGTACTTGAAGCCATCATTGTTCACAGACACATACAATTAATAGCTAGACAGTAATGAGATAGAAGTCTATGTGAGTATGCAGAGGGTGGAAGGTTGTGGTGCACCCACATATATCCACTACAAAAACTCCCTATTGCAAAGACTGTCTTTATAAGCAGATCAGGAAATACCAGACTAAAATACTATTTTTGTGAACCCTATAGACTTCCTTTCCAAGTCTGGCCGCTATTCAGAATCTTTTGTTTGCAGGCTGGAACGAAGAGCGTGAGGAGAGGTTTCAAAACTTGCTCCCCCTGCATATCATCATCTTTAACAAGACAGCACTCTCACGCAGGGTGGACTTGGGAAGGTCCCATTAGAATAAAACACCTGAACTAATCAATAATCATTTGCCTTACTGACTTCCCAGATGAACTGATTGCATAACATACAAGTAAAAGATTCATGAACTTTCCAAACTTGAAACCATTTACGATCTGGTAAGAAGTATACAGAATTTAACATTTCTTATGGGATGGAGATTTTAGCATTTGATTAGTTCTACCAGTGACTCTGGATCTCAGAGGCCTCAGAAGTTAGTCCATAGAAATGAACTGTCATGCAGGAATATATCAGGGGAAACAGTGAACAACTAAAAAGTGCAGAGATGAGCAGGAGTAGAGGTGAAGAAAATTCTGTATAACTTTCTAGTCAAGTGACTTGGTCAGCTGGTTTTGCTACTTTTGAGATGAACAGCATGTAAAAAAGAGTTGTAAGTCCCCTTAAGATGAAAACCCAACACAAAAACCAATCCTGACATTGCAGATACAGGAATTATCTAGAGTATATAGCCCTCAGCTATAGCCCTCACTGCACATAAGCTCTGACTCAATAGTTCCATACACGTGATTAGGTAAATCCAGAACTAACAGCAGTAATAGAGGTGCTAATATAAACATCTGCAACAACTTCTTTGCTCTTTTCTTTCTTTCTTATCTAAAGCAAAATAATAAGAATTTAATAAATCTGATAATCTGCATTCAGACATGTTTGCAAAACACATTTCCCTTTCTCCATTTTTTGTCTTAACTACTCCTTTGAAATACTTTTTAAATACTTTTGTTCTTGCAAAGAAATAGCTATGAGCCATCCACCCCAAAAGTGCACATCTCCCAAAACCCCATTAACAAATGCTTATCTGAAATGTATTAAGTTTTCTTACCAGATTTTGGTGTTCAAGAAGCCTGTCAGCAGCACCAGTCATTCATGTTACTTGAGCCTCTTTCTCCAAGAGATGAAGTGTTAAAAGAAACTCTTGTTAGCAAAAGAAGTCTTGGTCAGTGACATGACCAAAATGGAATTAATTGGAACTAAGAACTAAGCCGTAATTCTAGGTCAGGTAGTAGTTCACTCCTCCTTTCAGAACAACAAGTGTTTTCCTAATTGTCCCAGATACATTATTTGTGCCAGTAGAGCTCAAAAAATCTACATAAAATGTTTGAGAAGTGGTTTGATTGCAGTGTATGTAGACAGTATAAGCAGTACTGTCAAAATCACCTGAGTGGATGAGGGAAGAGCAGTGGACACTGTCTACCTTGGCTTCAGCAAGACTTTCAACTCTGTCTCTCACAACATCTCCACAGCCAACTCAGGAAGTGTGGACTGGATGAGTGGACAGTGAGGTGTATTGAGAACCGGCTCAACAGTGGCACAGGGGCTCATTGGAGGCCTTGGTGTCCCCCAAGGTTCAATACTGGGCCCATTATTCCTCAATGACTTGGATGAAGGGGCAGAGGCCTCCTCAGCAGGTTCGCTGGAAGGAATGGCTGATCCCCCTGAGTGCTCTGCAGTGCTTCAGAAGGATCCTGCCAGGTTGGAGAGATGGGCAGGGAAGAGCCCTTTGAAATTCAACAAAGGCAAATACAGGGTTCCAAACCTGGGGAGAAACAACCCCACACACCAGCACAGGCTGGGGATTGCCTGCTGGAGCAGCTCTGCAGGGAAGGACCTGGGGGTCCTGGTGGACACCAACTGTCCATGAGCCAGCAGTGTCCCTGTGGCCAAGAAGGCCAATGGGATCCTGGGGTGCATTAGGAAGAGCATTGCCAGCAGGTTGAGGGAGGTGATCCTGCCCCTCTGCTCTGCCCTGGTAAGGCACATCTGGAGTGCTGTGTCCAGGTCTGGGCTCCTCAGCACTAGACATGGAGCTCCTGGAGTGAGTCCAGGGGATGGCAACCAAGATGATTAAGGGGCAGGAGCATCTCTATTATGAGGTAAAGCTGAGAGAGCTGGGCCTGTTCAGCCTTGAGAAGAGGTGACTAAAAGGAGATCTCATCAATGTCTGTCCATATCTGAAGGGAGAGTGCCAAGAGGATGGATGCAGGCTCTTCTCAGTGGTGCTGAGCAATAGGACAAGAGGCAATGGGCAGCAACTAATGCACAGGAAGTTTCACCTGAACATGAGGAAGAACTTCTTTACTGTGCGGGTGATCAAGCACTGGAACAGATTATCCAGAGGTTGTGAAGTCTCCCTCACTGGAGATATTCAAGACTCATCTGGATGCAATCTAGTGCCATGTGCTCTAGGGGCCCTGCTTGAGCAAGGGGGTTGAACTGGATGATCCACTGTGGTCCCTTCCAATCTCATCTATTCCATGATTTTGTGATAATGCACTACAGTAGACAGGAAACATGACATTAACAAGAACGTGAAACAATGCCCTAATTTTACCAAGTAACTGCAGCTAAATGTGAGTTCAGAAATTTGCAGCCTAATCAGCTGTAACAAGTAGGACAAAAAGTCCTTCTCAGAGTTTTTAAGTATATTTTTAGAACCTGATAAAAAATGAAGTGAAAAGCTGGCTTTTGGGTCTAGCTTGAGGTGAGAAGCACCTTAACCATTAAGAGAAATCTTGCACATGACAATACTTCTTAACGCTAATGAATGAACGATCAGAGAAAATTTATTGGTATCATTTGGTCTGTTTTGCTAGAACAAACTCATTTGGTAAGGAGTCACAAGAACTTCCAACCATGTCAGGATTTCACATTGCATTGAAGTGACTAAACACAGAATGTGGCATCCACCTTTCAGCAAAAATGGAGGGGGATGACAACCTGCTCCATCAACACTGACATCATCTACCTTTAAGACTAATTTTTCAAACATTAATAGGAAAATAATCAAAATGACACATTTAGAAACAAAAACAAGTGCATAACCTTGCAAGGAAGTGAGTGATTTCATAAAAGGAAAAAAACGACTGTTGTTCTCTGCTGCTTTCTCTTTGTGAGTCATACTCTGGGAGTGGTACCAGAACTGCTTGTTGTCCTATTTCTATGGAAAAAATCCTTCAGCAAGTTCATTCTTGATTAAGTTAGCATGGTGCCAAGCAAATAAAAAACACTGCATCTTTGATTCTGTGCTTTCTATTGTTCTGATTGCACTGGGGGAGGGAAGCAATCTCATGGTTTTGTTAACAGTGCTTCAGCACTGGCTTTGCAGTGAACAGGACTGGCATAACATTTCCTTGTGTTTTTCAGCTTTACTGAGGGAAAATCTTTTTGATACAGTTTAGGGATTTCATTTCTCAATACACCAGTTACAGCTGTGAATTAAAACTTGCACCCCAGCTCTGACAGTTCATTCCCACTCTGTGCCACATCCATTATCCACGTGCCAGTAAGACAAATCCTTGAAATTATATTGATTCCTACAAGCAATCTGAATTAAAGGTAACTCTTCTTTCCAAAAGAGATTGAGAAAGTAAGAGAAGAAAACAGCTTGACTACTGAAGCAAGCACGTGTCACTGAATTCAAAGCTGTGAACTGAAGCTGCCACAGATAAGTGGGATAATTTCTGGTGTTAATAATTTTTCCCACAGTATAAATGTGACCTTTTTAAGATTACTTAATCTTTTAGGAAAGTGTTAATGTGAACAGAAAAAAAGCTACTTTCCATTGAAGTACAAAGGCCTGAATAGAAGTGTTATGATTGTATAATCGCATCACGATAATTGGTAATACATTGTTTCCCAGAAAACACCTTTCCTCATTTTCACTTTCATAATCCATTTACAAAGATAAGGCAATCTGGGTAGTTGCAATTCCCCATGTAGGCATTGATGCCTTGTGGATAATGAAATTCAAATTCAAAATAGTAGCCTACATTTGTTTATTAGTAGTCCACTTCAGGAAATGTGATAGTTTACAGAGTAAAACATCTCTTTTACACGTGTAACTGCTGAGATAAATCTTCGCACATGAAGAAATGGCAGCTTCTAGACTCACAATGTTAGGCTTTCAGTGTTAATTATGAAGGGAAGCATAGGGAAACTGAAATATTTGTGATGGGAATAGACATTTTGTAACAGGATAATAATGCAAAAGAAAAGAGTTCTTTCAATAGGGAAGACTGTATTTAATCATGAAGTGAAGCAACAAAGGCTTTTGTGCTTCTGACACTTTGCTCTGAGGCAACTCAACAGAGAAAAAACAAAACTTATAACTTTAATTAAACACTTTTAGAAGTGCTGAGTGTATACTGAGAAGCCTTCAGCTACCCGTAAAAATGCAAGTACAACATTTAAGACTTCATCACTTAATGTGGTAGCTACTTCTATTATACCAAATACTGTCCAACCTTGTGCCTGTCATGATAACTGAATGTTGCACTAGAAAGGAATGCAACATAATTATTTGGTTTGAGTGGGGGTATTATTAGGTAAAATTGTCCCCTCCCTTTTTCCCTGTTCCCATTCCCCAAATTACCAAAAATTTGGTCAAAAATTGTCAAAATAAAATTTTAGATGATGCTGTAAAACTGTTTTTTCTTTCAAGGTCTAACTCCCCTCATCTGCACCGTCAAACTTCACACTTGCATTAAACATGGTGAGATCTATTTGTGATAATCATAATACAAATTACAATCTGCTGATTTTATTGTTAAAAATAAATTTAATGACAAACTGGGATACAATTGAATGCATGTGAGCTGAGGAGCCCATCCTTAATTCGTCTATCTGCAAAAACATAGCTCATTAGTGAGAGTGGCAAAAATCCAAAATCAGAGCAATAAATAGCAAATTTGGTGCAATCTGTTTCTGTGTTACTACTATAGCTGCAGCCAAGTGATAGACAAAGGGAGGTAAACATGTTTCTTTCCCTTGGGAGAAGGGAAAAAAAAGGAAAAAAAAAAAAAGGAGAATATTCAGGGAATCATTCTTGTTCTATCAGGTGATTTGTTCACTTAGCAATTAAGAAAATAAGAATCATATCCAGTAAGAATTAACTCTGAAAATTATAACATGCTTGACATAGCCCAGTGTTCATAAAAAGGAATTACCAATAAACCTTAGCCAAATTCCACTGCATCCATGAAATACCATGCTCTTTTGTCACAATAAAGTAAATCTGTTTTGAGGTCTCATTTACTGTGTTGTAATTCAATAGCGTCCAATTTTACTGGTTTAAGTGAGAGCAGGACCAGGCTAATTTTATTTGATTATTGACTGGATTGAGAAATCACAGGCTCAAGTTCTATGGTCTATGCTCTATAGGCACAACTTCAAACATATTATCTTAGTAATGCCTCAAAAACTACTACATCTCTTTTATATTCTTCATTCAAAAACCCCAAACCTCTTTCATGCTGTTTACTTCAGAAAAATCTGTAGTAAAACACACATTGTACCTGAAAGAAAAAATTGATTGTTGGATCTTGACATTTTCTTACATCTCTGAACTGCAGTCTTGTAAATCTACAGGATTTTCAGATTGAACCACAAAGCCCCAGTACAGCCAGGAACTGGAGTGCATTTAAATATTATTAGATCATAATGGACTGAATAAAAGCAGATGACTGAGCAAATAGAGCCCATAGCTGGGCCATGAAGTACTTCTTGCTGAGATTCAGAATTACATTATGCAGCAGCCCTTTTGTGAAAATCATCAACTAATTTTCAGAAGTGAAGCATCATATGGAGATTTTTGTAATCATGCCGATATAGAAAGCTGGAGTTGATCCCATGCATGTGGTACTCTGCCAACTTCAGTAAGGCATGGGTGCCAGCTAAAGACAGATTTAATATAGCTTGTACAATGTAGAAAAATTTCAGTTCCATGCCAGGAGTATCATCATAATGAGAATCATTGTCAAATGATAAGAATGCATTTTAGTGTGAGAAATCACATCTGTTGTCACTTTACATTGCCATTATAGAGCTTTACACGGTATTTTTTGAGTCTATTTCAATTCAGTCACCATATGTAAAGCTGCAATGCTGTTTTTCATTACTGGGAATGAAAAGAATACAGTTAATCTCTAAACCATCTATGATTTCTACCTTTTTCTTGAGATTCTTCCACTTGAAATCTTCCTCTACTGAAGCTGATGTCTAAATTGAAACATAAAGTTTCATTCTATTCCCTTGACCATTCAAACTAAAAATGTATTTGAGATTGCATTTGATATATAAAGGTTGAAAAGTATTTAAAAATCAAATTCTGCTAATAACCATATTTCCACAAATAGTAACATGATTCAAGAATTCTGCAGCTTCTGAGTCCTTCTCTCTTAAACCGACAAGGTGATTTTAGCATGGAACTGATAATGAAAACATTCTGAACTTTTAAATTAGAAAGTCTTAGGTAAAACTCATAGGAAATTACTTATTTTCAGTAACTCATTCTCCACTCTACATTTGCTTTGATCTTCTACATGAACATAAGGATATTTTTATATTACAAATGTGGCATTTTGGATATAGCTTTGTGTCTTACAAAGAAGATGAGCACAATTCTAGAAACCTAAATATGACCTCATACTAAGACAAGGTTGACTCTCTCCTGTATTCAGAATTTATCTGGTCAAAGCTGATTGTAAGTCAAGACAGATAAATAGATGACAGAGCTGGTTCCATATTGTTTATGTCAACCTGAGCCAACTATTTTTTTTCACAAACTGACAATATTAGAATCTTAGGACATATCTGTTGCTGTTAAAGGATTAAATCAAAATAAGATTTTCTATAAAAATTCTAATACCATACTTATTTTTTCTTTTTGTATTATATCTGTAGACATATTGACATAATTATATTAAATCTATCACAATTTAGTCTTCTGAAAGGCTCTACATGTTTAAACACAAACTTTGTTTTGGGCTCTGACAGTGATATAAGCAACTCAAAGTTTGGATTGAGCTTTAACTCTCACAAATCCCTCATAATCTTTTGGGATGCTTATATCCTGTGTTTACCTCGTATCCAGCTCTCTCTGAAAACACTTGTTGTACAATCATATTCAAACCACTTTGTCCCTGTCTGCTATGAAGGCAAACCATTTTTCTTGTAGTTAATGTTCACTTTTATACAAAATATGAACCACATTTGATAGGTTAGTGGCAAAGGGAAAGGTTTGATATATTAAACTAGAATTAAGGATCATAAGGCCTAGGCCCCAAGTGTTCATGAGCTGCCCATTTGGCATTCTTGGAAATGTAATTTCTCTTTCATGGAAATATATTACCGATTTTTTCTTTCTCACCAAGAAGTCTCTAAGTATACATCAAGCTTTTTTTAATTGCAAAGCCAGAAATACATTTCCCATATAGGCTTATAAGTGTATTGAAACAAAACATTTTAACACTTTCATGCCTAGTTACTTCTAAACATTACATATTTAAACATTTCTGGAACAGCAGGGATTTTCTAGCAATCAAGTGGAGAGGGAATCCCATTTTGATATGTACCTCACACAAAGTAGAAAATGGCTAACTGAACTACCCAAGAAAATAACTAAAAATAGTATTAAATATTTCTCTCTTGGCCACAAAGCTTTCTCACAATTATCACTAAACTATTTACATATGTATGTTATTACCATTCTTCATTTTGACATGTCTTTGACAATGTTTTTTGATATTTTCAAGAAACAAGCAGTATTAAATCAATCTGCTCAGAAAGGAGCTTCAAAATCAAAAGGTCAAAATAAGCCAAATTTTCTATTTACCACATTTTAAGTTACAAACAAAATTTACACCAATCAGATCCAGTAGAGATAAGCTTATTTTGAAGAGCATAATTTTTTTCACTCCTTTTACATATACACTCATCACTCTAATACTGCCTATCATTCAATGATTGCAGTTTTCCTTCCAGAGGTAAGGGTACTATTTCACTCAATGAATCAGGATAGTTAGGCAGTTTTGAGGAGTCTTCAGGACAGAAACATCAAGGAAAGACTCAACACTTTGCAGCATAAAATAATAATGTCCCATGTATATAATATATGTTAAATGCACAAAATATATGCATTACATTAAGAGATGGAGACAATTTTCAAATACTCACAGGTAAAGTAATTTGAAGTCTCATCTTTGTTCCAATTATTTAGAATGAAGACCCCTAATGCCTGTTCAAGGAAGATATAATACTAAAATAAGGATTCCTTGTCACAGCAGAATATGGCAGGGAAAAGACTATCTCCATCTTACTGCCATTGATGGTTACAGGATTATCCCATAAACTTTAACTGAATTATGCCTGGTGAAGGTGCCTTGGTAACTATTGAAACATAAAACCTTCTCCGATACTTCAGCAGTTTTCTGTGAAAGAGAAACATCCAATTTTCAATTACCTATAAAATCCAAGGTCTTTCTAGTTAAGTTGAAAATAAGTAAATCAGAGTTGGTCGGTAATTTCCTAATTTAATTTCTTCAATGGAAAATTTCAGATTTCATGCACAGCTTACTTTGGTAGTAAAATTATATCTATCTCAGGGTTTCCCTGACTATAGGTAACTGTTCCTCTTGGTTGCTCAGAGCTGTGCAAAGGTCATCTTTGGCAGCACAGGGACTAGGACAAGCAGCTTTCAAATAATCAAGTTGCTGCCTCTTCAGTTTAAGGGTTTGGAAGTTGAAAAGAGAAAAAGAGATACTTGTTCAAATTTTTTAAAAGACATTTCAGAATAATCATTCTTCTGAGCTTTTAATCTTAGTTGCCTTTTCCAAGGTTTTTTATGTATTCTTCAGAGCAGGAATTCTGCATTCCAGCCCACCCTAATGGAAATTAATGCCAGTGATGTAATGTTGTTTGCAGTGCAGTTGCCTGTACATCAGAAAATCACACACTGAAGATAAAAAGGACCTGTCAAAGGGACAACAATTTGCAGCTCCAGCTGAGCCTGGTATGTTTGGCATTTCTGCCAAATAGGTATCTGAGTTATCTTAAGTGAATGTATTTGAGGTTAGGAAATACAGTTATATTAATAAAAATCTTCAGTTTAGAAGAAAAAAAACCTCAAACCTTCATCAAGCCTTTAGTAAAATGGCAAAAGAAAGCTACAGAATTAAACTAAGTGGTGTCTGAGGTATTGCGAAATAAAAGCAAAACTTAAAAAAAACTATTTAAAAAAACCAAAAAGAAACTATTCAAAACACAGTAAATAAAAATACAAAACACATAACTGTAGGTAAGCATGATATTAGATGTTAATTCTTCAATAAATACTGCAGACACAGAAGAAAAAAAACCACTTATTTCATTTCAAATTTCCCAGGCAGACCAGTTCTCTATTGTAGAAGAACTGAAGAAAGAAGTAAATTCTTCCCAGCAGTTTGTTCCTTACTCTCTTTCTGGCATAAATTACACTAACAGTGAACCATTCAAATATAACTGCCTCCAAACACTATTTATCAAAAAAATTCACAACAATTAAATGTCTCCATAATATTTACAGAGGCTACTTGTTTTCTTGGGGCGCCAAAAGTCTGCAGAACGGTTGGGTCAAACAAACTGCAGCCCATGTCAAACAATAGATAATGGAGCACAAGCACTTGTACAGACAAACATCTTCCTTGAGATCGCTCCCAGTTAAATAAGACTGCTTCAAACAATATCTGCATTGTGCCTCGAAGGTTGAACGGCTGGAACTCACCAGTCTCCTATGCTGAAAAACTTATTTAATAAATAGCGACAAACTCATGCAAAAATGCTAAACGATAATGGTTGCAAACTTGAGATCAGTGAAGAAGACAAGAAAAAGCACTTTTTTTTTAACAATGGAGCAATATTTATAGAACTACTAATTCTGGAAAAAGCAAAGCTTTAATATACATGTTATTTTAATGTTCTCCAGCAGATGAAAACTCAAGGTATGCTGGCTTTTCTGGAACGTCTAAAATCAGATGTATTTGACTAAATTGTCAAAGAGACAAGCAACTTGGGAGTACTTTTTGTCATTTCACAACACTGACTCAGATGAGCATACTTCTCTTACTCATTCAAAATAAGCCATACTAAATCTCATTACAGTCCAGCTTCGTGTACAGAGCATAAACAGCACATTACAGCTAATGAATACTCATTCTCAGGGCATTCACTTCAAGAAGAATAAAAATTTTAATAAAGCACTTTTCAGGTTTTTTTTATTTTATTTGTAGATCCATGAGATATCGCTATGGTGGCAAAGAGCTTTATAGAGCCAAGGCAAACAAAAGGCTCAAGAGGGGTTTCGAATACAGTTCTGTAACTGCTAGTTATAGATTACCCAGCAGTAGTTGACTGATTCAGCTGAGGTACAAATAAATGATTACAATTGTCTTGAACTAGCCCAAGCACATAACACGGATGTTTATACTGGCCTTCTTTCAGGCCAGCTATTTGTAGGCTACAAAAGCACAGATGTTATCTGTGCATCATAACTCTGGAGTGACGTGGGCAGTAGTGGATCTCCAAAAATCCTGCTAGTTCAAAGTTAGCCTTTCAAAAATACTGGAACAAAATTGAACCCTCAGAAGAAGTTCATATTGGATCAACATTCTCTGTCATGTTTTGAGACAATACTAGGTACCCTAGTACTGGATTTACAATACCACAGAATCAAGGACTTAAAACATGACAGATTCAAGACCACAATTATTTTTTTAGAGATATGCTCAAGGAGGACCATCTTCTTTAACTTCAGGTAGTCCCACCCTCAGACAACTTTCCCCATTGTAGGGATGAACCTAGGTATGAAAACACAGAGGGAATCCAACCTAGGAACCAATAAATTTATAGTAAGGGTAAAAAAAAAAATTATTGCTGTTTTTACCACAGAAGAAATCCCTGAGTGGTATCAAAACCAGTCACACTAGAACAGCTGAGAAAGAGCATGGAGGCAGCAATGAGAGTTGGGAATCAAGAATGTACTGTGGGAGACAATCCACAGTACCTGCAGAAAAAGCTCACCTTTGATGGATAATGCACCTGACAAGCTCATGCCACTCACAGAAAACCACTTTGGAAATCACATTTCTAGCAGCATTCACAGGAATAAATACAGTATCACATTAACAGTATCTGACTTCACAAAATTACATGTGCTGGCCAACAGTCGGAATCACACAAGCTTTTAGGAGCAAGTCACATACTCCTTTAAAATCACTGTTTCTTGCATACATGTATTCAGGAAACGTGTGTCTATGCTGTGAGCAGCTGCAGCCTTTAACAGAAACTCAATGTAGTAGTTGTTTACAAGTCTAGGCAGTTTTGTAAAAGAAAAGAGAGGTCGGGGAGAAGGCTGGCTTCTTCAGTCTGCAGCACTGCCTGACTAATTGCAAAGCTTTATGGACTGTGAAAACTGAGTCACTTCATTGTCAGCTGTAACTTTGTAAGTGATGTACTCAATTTCTGTTTAGCTCCCCTTAACCACAGCAGAGTGCAATTTTCTCTCCTTTAAGTCACAACTGCTCAGTTTTCCCCATCTCCCTAATAAAATGAAAGGATTTACTTCGTGCTACATTCTGACTGCCTCTATAGATCCTCTTTGTGATGTCTTGTTTTAAAAGTTCCACAAATTGCATTGGTGACCTCAAGTATGTCATGAAATTGTATGGGAAGGCAGTAAAGGAAAAACAAAAATCCAAATACCTGCTCTTGCCAGAGAAGGAGTAAAGAACTCTGTCACTGTGCAGTCTGCAGGTCAAGCTTAGCCCATTTGGCCCTTGGTTGGTTGGTTAGTTGGTTGTTTTCCTTCCTTTTGGAAAGCTTTGAATGTCTGGAGGGGGAGGTTGTCAAAAATAAATCTTCCATGTTAGATACAATACAGTAGTGCTGGAGGACTCGCTACCATAGTAGATCTTACACCTTTTTTGCAGTCTTAGTTATCAAATAGTCTCCAGTAAATGGCAGCAGAAATAATTGCAACCATTTTGTTCTAGCCCTCCTCCAGAGATGATACCAGGAGTAAGCCAGATCAGAGGGCAAACACAAACAAAATGGAACAGTAAGAAATGGGTTCAATCCTAAACGATTGTTGTGACATCTTACAGGAAAAATTCTGTCAGGCACAATTTTGATAAACCTGAGGTTATGTTTATCTTTCAAGATGTATGAAGTAAATGCCTATTTTTATTATAACTTCCACTGGTAACTATGTAATTTCAGTATTTAGGCATTTGCATTTTTCTAACTCTGTATAATTAGCAAGACAAAAGGCCTTTTTTCTCCTATCCAGATATTTTGACTTCTCTCTGTTGTGGAGGTGGAGCAGAACCTGGAAGTTACACGTGGGAGGGCCATATGAACTCTGAGGTTTTGACCAATAGCTCTGAGAAACTGTGGCAGGCTTCAATGTGCAACTGCGAAATTGGAGAATTAAGTTTTTGAAGAAATGTTTATAATAATTGGTCAGTGTGCACAGCAATCAAGGACCCCTGCACAAGGAGCTGGCAGGAGTTCAAAATAAGAGGAAATTAATAATTTGTGTGGTCAGTTATATACAATCTCCTTCTAATCAGAGATCTGAATAGAACACTTATAAGGTAAATAGCCACAGAAGGTGTCTTTTAGGAAATCTTAGAAGTATTAGATGTAGCATAAGTAAGGCCAGACATCTAAGATAGGTCCATTTTAGACATGACTAGGCTGCTAATCTGGATGCTATTTGATGCTTTTAAAATAATTCTATCTTCTGATAACTCAGCAGGTGTACAGGAAGCCATTTTTCTACTTTCTTTGACATCAAGCCAAATTTCCCCAAATCAGTGACTAAGGGCCCCTTTTTGTCTCTACAAAATGTGTATGCATGCAATTTGTCACTGCAGCATTGCAGGATCAACAAACAGGGTCTACATGTCAGTCCCTTTTAGCGTCTAAAACAGTTTAGACTCTCCTTCCCGCAGGAACTGGGGTCTCTTAAGTTGAATGTGGAGGAAAAGAAAGGGAAGAAGGTGAGGAAAGACGCTTATGACTGCTTTTCAAATCCCTTTTGCTACACAAGTTAGCACAAATTAGTTTTAACCAGTCATGGCAATAACACATTCTCATTTTAAAGCAGTAACAGTTTCATAAAGTAGTCTATAATAACCACATGTGAATTTCAAGTCCCCAAACTCTTGGAACCTTGGACTTTAACTTTTTCCATTCAGAGATTTTTCTGGCCAACTAGAGACAATTCTAGCAAATATGCATATTTATGAAAATCAAGTTATTTACTCACTAATGAATTGAAAGCTCAGAAAGGGAACCTACTCCTAATACTATGTCCAGCAGTGATGAGGACAGTAGAAGGTACTTGCAAAGAAGATGTTCTAAGATGTTTATTTGAAAAATAAAATAAGATAGTGGGGGGATGTCTGACTGTTCTGCATTGGCATTGAGTGAAGTGGCAAAGAGACAAAACAGAGCATAAACAGACAGAACACAATTTCACACAGTGAGGAACAATACAGAGTTAAGTCAGGTCTACGTGCAGATTAAGGAGAATACCAAACATTGCAAGGCCAGCAAGCATAAAGACCTCTGCTTTAAATCTGGTTCTCTGCATTCCTAACAAAATGTTAGGAAAAAACTGCTTTTCTTTCTGAGCTCCCTACCAGCACCTGAAGACAAACTCTCCTAGGCAGCAAACCATCTCGTTCTGTTGACACCATAATACATTTAAGCTGAAGACTTATTTACTATCTAAAGCAAGATTCCATCCAATAGAGAATGAAAGGCTGAGGGAGAAAAGGTGTAATCAGTAGCATTAAACAGCCTGAGAAGGAGCCCCTTGGCTGGGCTGTGACAAGATGTTTTTTGAAGTGGAAGGTATACAACACTCCCCTTCAGCCAGGCAGCTGGAATTCCTGCAGTGGCTTGAATGGCTTTTGTTTTTATTCTTCTGCATAACAGAGAATTTTAAAAGCCACACTATTGTATGAGTTATTTAGCTGTCCCTTGTTACTTGTTTTTGCTTTCTCCACGAACTGCAAAACATTAGAAGCTTGTAATCTGCATACTGAAAACATCTTAATTCAAAAACCAGAAGTTACTGTCAAGACAGAAATTTACTCGACTCATTTTCACACGTAAGTCTTGTTTCACTGAGCTTGTGTTTTATACATTCAGGCACTAATAAAATCAGCACCAATGCTAAAGATCAAGTTATGAAATTTAAATCAATATCTTCTCTTCCAGATAATGTCCTTGGTTGCAGCACTGCTGCAATTCCAGTGTAAGGAAAACAGAGTAGGATTTTTACTTGCCATACAGAAGTAAGAGCTTGATTGTAAAGCACCATGAACCCAATAAAAGTTATGTATAATTTTAATTTTATTCAAAACATCCCAGCCTTTATTGCAACACTTACTTACCATTGTTAAGTCTGAAAAACAGTCAGCAAGGTCTATGAAAGCCTCTAGAGTAGAAAACCTATTAAAAGGCCCTTTCATTCAAGCTTCTGCAGTACACAGCTTTTCTTACTGTGCATTCAAATAAGGATTTTCACTTAGCTTTAAGTGCATTCATCTTCTAGAACAGTCTCTATTTCACAAAAATAAATGAAAAAAAATCTGGTGCCAAATTCATAATTAAAAGGTTATTATGAAAAAAGCTGAAATGATAACAGAAAATAAAAGCTAATTTTAAGTAAATGTCTACTGTACAGCTTTTAAACACTATTCAGATAGTTACCTAAATGAAATCCAACATTCTTTCAGAAATAAAGACCTGCTTGCAAGAAGATAACCAGCACTCTTGACTGGCAAAATACAGTAAAACTGTGTTGAAATCACATGAAAATTATGTAGGTCTGTGGACTCTATCAGCAAGAACAGATTTGGCTTCATAATTCAAACCATGAAGTCTTGACTTCAGTGTAAATACACTATTGCACACCACTTTAAAAACTCCATAATTTAGCATCAGACATAGTTTCATTAACAGTTCCCATTCCTAAGATGAAACAATTCTCCTGACTGTTTATGAAAGGATTCTTCCCAAGTCAAATTATCTGGCAATCCCACTTATATGTCCCTCGCCCCTATCACATACAAACATGCTTCTACTTTGATATTTGTTCAACAAAATGAAACCTTTTGCTTAATGATTGATACTTATACAATAAAGTGAGCCTGGATATCTACTCTGAAAATTTCAACTCTTTGAAATTTCCCCATGCAATATTCATAATATTGACTAGTGAATGACTTCCAATTGACTAGCGAATAATTATAATGAAACCATTGGTAAGTCTGAAAAACAGTTCAGCACATATCTAATAACATAACCTGGATTTTTTTAAATACAAGTGTTTTAGCATCATCTTGTCACAACAGTCATGAGGTTGGCACCAACCTGTGAAAGGTGTGTGGTTTCCAAACACTTAAGCTCCATTTGATATTGATACACCACAAACTCCAAATATCATTTTAACTGCTCCTAAAGAAGCACAAACCTTATTTCCTGGAGCTTTTGTACTGAATGTCACCAATATTTAGTTATTTATGTTGGTTTGTTTAATGGTACCATTCCAGAGGCTGAAAGGAAATGTTTCAACCCAAGAGTCTAGTGGTAATAGACAACTTACAGAACAAGCAAAAACAGCAGCTAAGACCCTACACAAATGGAAATCTGCACAAACTGATGGAGGTCTCTGGTAGCAGAAACTCAGAAGTAAAATGTGTCACATCATCAAATAATCCAAATATTTTTTTCTGTGGCGTACACTTTGGAGTTTTTACATGGACATTTTTCTCCCAAAATGCATTATCTTAAACAGAGTGATGATAGGATTCAGAGCAAATATTCAAAAGCATATCACAGAGAAGTTATGATAAATCCCTGGCCACACCTGAAAAGTGACTTTCCAATCAAGCAAACCAATCTCTCTTACAGAAAGCAGATGGTGGAAAGCCCCTTCCCCACAGGCAGTTTGAGTCTCTACCCAATGCACAGGGGAAACAGGCAGTGCCATAGCCAATGCATCTAATCCTCTGCACTTTAAATACCCTGTTTTCCTTCAACAGCTGAGGCACTATATAGCATCTGTGGAATACCTTTAGAAAGCCAGGATTATAAATGTTTCCAGCAAAAATAATAGTGCCATTTCCTTGCTTCAACAAGTGTAATGTATTTATTTGTAACATCCTGACATCAGCTTTCAGAGGAAAAACCTGGCAAATACTTAAAAGAAGATGCTGAAGTTTGAGAGGTTTAGGACACACTGGAGTTTCTCTCTGACAGGTTGCAGATGTTTATTTACTGATCATTTGCACCAAAAGTCTATATGAAAATTGCATTTGAGAGGAGTGAATTAGACACAGCAGGTACATAGTGGTTCCCTCAAATACTCCTTCAATCAGTTTCTAGCATTATTGAACACTAAAATAATTGACAAAAAACAGACATAGCAACTTCCTAATAGCTAAGCACCTTTCAATATAGACTTCTTTACCTTCAGTCTTAAAGGCAAAGTATAAGTACTTCCTAGAGAATTGCAATAATATACTTACCCATACATACTGACAGGAATGATGAAACAGCTCCAGAAATGCTGATTCTGAAGATAACATTTACAAAATCATATCAGAGATATGGAAGTGCTAACTTGGAAGGACTTACCTGCATTTCAATTTGGATAATAACTCTCACTCGTTATGCATCTTTTAAATGAGATGACTGAACCTAATAGAGAGTCTGACATTAATCCAAGTACCATCGTAAACGAGAACGATGTACTGTATTGTGAGAGCAAATACTGTTCACAGCTTAAAGATAACTGTCCCATTTGCTAATTAGACATTTTAACAAACAGAAGAACATTATCTTTCCCAAGGAACAGAACAAAAGCCAGGGAGACAAGCTACTCACATTCCTTTGAGTCGTTGCCACATTTTCTCTGCATGTCCTCCTATTTGGTACTGTACAGAGGCGCTTTCCAGTTCCCGAGTTGTTTCTGTCGCTCGAGCCCCCATCGTTATTGTCCTACAGCGATACAGTTACAGTCAGGCTCAGCAGCAAGTAAAAGCAGTCCTTAGTCCACTACAAATTTCAGAAGATCCACGCATGTTAGACAGTAGTTGCTGTCATACCAAAACACATCAGAATTACAACAGCTGAGGGACGATCCTGCCTGAATCGCTATTCACTTTGACAGACAAATCCACTCTTCCCCCCCAAGCACAGAGCAAGTACACACAGCTCCTCTGACCTCACGAGTCTAATCCATACGGGAGAGCCAGCTACTTATAATACTGACTGCTCAAGCTCCTTTCTCATGCACTTTTTCTGCTGCAGGAATACACACAGAAGCACAAAAGATTCCTTAAAATGGACTATAATTCATTGCCATGCAGGATAAATGTGAATGGCTTTAACAATCCAGAAGGAAAGAAAGGCTGGTTTCTAGTTTGCAGGTTGGAGAAACAGGCTGCAATAGGAAAGCAGATGGTAGATGTCAGTATCAGCCACATCACCCACAAAAAGAGTGTGTGTTCAAATGCCAGAGCTTTCCTCTCTTTAGTTGATCCTGAATTGTTTCCTATTGAATAAATATCTACCAGCCTCTCAGTAAAAATACGACTGTACAAATGCTAAGTCAGTAGCAAAGACACGTCTAAATCTCTGCAGAAGAGAAATCAGCGAGTGCTACAGGTTGTTATTGAAGGAATATGCTGTAATGATGACTGTTCACCTTCTCCTAGCAACTCCACACAGTAGGTAACTGTCAATTTAACTGGTGGAAAATGCAGCAGCTGCAAGACAGCCCGCTCTGTGAATCCTCCGGGACAGCAGCATGTGTGTGTCAAAATCTGATGCTGAACTCTGTGTGTCTGCCAGCAAAAAACAATTAAGTGCATACAAACAGCAAAAGGGTTGAGGACTAATCCGTACATGAGCCATGCAGCAGATTGCCTGCTCTGCCTTCCAAGTGCAAACCTGAGAACCTATCTGTCCAGCCAAAGTCGGGGCTTGAAGAGGGCAAAGGAGAGGATTTCCTTGCTGCTTGCTCAGTCACAGACTTGGGTTTGCAGAGCACTTCTCCACTCTGAAAATAGCACCTGTCTTGTTTGGTGAATAAAAATCTTCATTTCTGAGGCAGCAGCCAAATAATCAAATATACCCTAGACTTGTCTCAGTGATCATGTTTGTTTCAATCAGACAAAGAGCTGTGCAAGAAGCCAGGAAAGAGGAGTGTGCCAACGGGGAGTAAACACGTCAACTTTTCCAGCTACTGTTGCCACTGCCAGTTGGGAAAAGGAGCTTTGGGTCCACATTGGAAAAGTGAGGATGAGTGTCCTCAGATGGTGACTGGAAGGAGCCTAAGGGTAAAGGAGGCATATTTCAGTACGGCTTTAACTAAACAGCTTTGTCGGTGTTAAATTTTACAATGAAGTGAGATGATGAGAGTTCCCGTCTGATGCAATTGGCAGAAATGGATAATACTACTAAGTACTCAGGTTCTTATAGAAAAATAAAAAGGGGCTCATAGCTTTGAAATAATCCTAATGCTTCAGAATTTCCTAATCAATTTTCTTTCTCTACAGCACCTCTTATGCACATTACAGAGATAAATTACACCCTATGAGAGTTATAAACCAGTTTGAGTTGTATCTTTTGCACAATGATTTCAGGTGGATAATTAAACAGTACATTTCATTTGCTTCCATGGATTTAAGACACTCACAATTTTAAACTGCTATTAATTCACAGACTTCCACTGAATTCTTCCTGACTCAAACATGTAAGAGCCAGTCCCATAAAATTCACTAAAAATTGCTGAAAAACAGACACTGGATGAGGGAAGTCACTTACAATTTTCAAACAGCATTATAAGACAACAATGAAGAAATACAAACATGTATTTTCAGAAACTGTAAGGCATTTATTTGGTCAAAGGCAGCAGTAGTACCTTTGAGCCACTTAAAAGCTTCCAAACTTTCCACTCCTGTTTTGCATGGAGTCCAACCAAAGTTTGTAAGAAAGAGTATAAATATCCTTCCATGGAATAATTAATAAGAACATCTCACACTAATCTGGGCTCTTCCCTGCCTTTTAACTGCCAATATCTGAAGCAAAGCAAAGAAATTAAGTATTTATAGAAACCACATAAACCTCCAGGGACAGAGGGGAATTTTAAGGGCCTCTTTTTTTCTCATAAAGTATTTCCAGCTCTTGTTGTCCAATTCTACAATGAAAAAAAAGTGGTGTTTGCAAGCTGTTCTCTCTTCCTCAGAAGGAATTCAGTAGTTGAAGATACATTGCTTTGATTTACTGGAGAAAAGTATAATGAGAAGGCAAGGTCCTTCATGAAGGAAGGAAGGTGCAAACTGCCCAGACAGTATTCCTGTAAATGGAGATACCCCTGCTAACGTCACCAGAACTCCACAAAGGAAAATCATAAAACCTCTGCTCCCTCAAGAACCCTGCCACTGCAACAATAGAGATTCCTACGGGAAAAGCACCCAGCATGGCTTAAGCAAAAGACAAACAAAGCAGCCTTTGCTCCAAAGTTTTATCCTGAGAATCGGTACAGCAAACCACCAGAGAAGACACCGACAGATGAAATTGTATCTCTGAAAATAAAAGAAAGAGCAGGAAACAAAAAACCAGATAGATAAGGCATTTGAAAATCAAGAAATTTGCCAGAGCGTATCCTCTAAGTTCCCTAAGAAGACAGAAACAAACCATCTAAAACAAACAAAAGAACAACTTTTATATATGTGATCTTGAAAATATGAGCAAAAAGCCCTCATGGAAACACTGGGAAAGGAGAGACCTTTCCTCTCTCTAGCTTCTGTGAATAATGCTTGGAGAATGAAGCAGCTGAGCCTACATCCTTCCTCTGGCTACGTGGAGGGCAGGCACGAGGCTGAGAATGACGGAGCCAAGGCAGTGCCTACACAGCTCTTGCTGCAAGAGGTGATCCAGGACCCAAAGGACAGGAATGTGCTGCTGGAATACAGAGCAGCAACACATCACAGCCCGTATGGAGCAATGAGGGGATCGGTGGGGGAATTGCAGCCAACCCAACCCGCTCACAAACACAAACCTCTGTCCCTGCAGTACAAGCAGGTCAAAAGAAGACACAGAATAGTAAACTATGAGCAGCTACTTTTGAAAGCAAGGCGAGTCAAGAGGGCTAGCACCTGAAATGATAAATTATCCTTCACAGTTTTCATCTTTCCACTTCCTGTTCTTGCCCTACCTAACCCATCATTTGTGCTACAGTCCCAGCAAGTTGTTGTTACAGTCCATCTTCCTCCTAAAAAAAAAAAATCTTTTTGCCCTTCATCCACAGTTTTTTCTGGTTTTTTAGGTTTCAGCTTACAATTTCCATACTAAAGTCAAAACATACTTCTATTAGCCAATATGGAGATACATTAAAACAGGAATAATTAACTTCTTCATCCTTAATTATGGCAATAATAAAACTCTTTCAGTGCCACTTAATCCTCTGGTAAGAAGTTACACTTAATGAAAATTTAAACTAAGCTCCTTTTCTTTCATCTAGAAGTAATTCACTCCAGTAGTAATTTCAGTGCAAAGAAATAATTTTAAAATACACGCACCGGTAAAGAAACCAGGTTGCCTTTTCAATATTGAGTACTGACAGACCTTTACAGTTATGCTAAAATCACACAGCTGCAATGAAAACAACTTACCTTGAAACTAGGAAAATCCTGCAGCTAGACCAGTTAATTAGCTATAAGAAAAGGGATCATGCAGGTTTTGATGAGGAGAATAAGAGCTTTATTTTAAAGACATTTAAATTCCTCTGCTCCTGAAGGGAAATTAAATATGCTGTTTTGTTTGAAATTAATCTTCAAAACATCTAATTCATGACACACGGAAAATAAGGAAATATCAAGAGACCTGCAGGGTGACTTGTCAAACTAATACCCATCCCTCAAAACATGACAACACAAACCTCCCCGCGGTGGAACGGCAGGAGAGCCATGAACCAATTAAGAAATCTGAAAACATAAGAGAAAAAAACTGAAAACAAAACAAATCCTCAAAAAGATAAGTTTATTGTAATTAGTGACAGCAGGTATTAGATTTGCATGCTGTATGTCCTGGCCCTGCTCTACCAAGCACTAATGCACATTTAATTTTAAGTAGGTAAAGCATTGCATTTATTTTCTGGGTAAGACAGTTCAACAGCATTGTAAACAACAGAGTTAAACTACTGAAGAAGTGCCTGCCAGTGGACTCAAGTGCTACATGGTGCTTTGTGAATAGAACCTGAGACAGCACAGAGATCACACCACTCAAATTCTGCCCTTGCAGAAAGGAATGGTTTGCTAGACAGAGTCCTCCATGCCTCCTTTTGCCCTCCCCATTGTCTATTATATTGACATTTGTGAAGTGATGTGCAATCCTCTTTTGCACAAGCAGTTTCCAGCTTGCTTGCAATGTCCAAATATCTGAATTATTAATCAATAGGAAGCACAGCACAGGAAGAAGAAATATTTGGTCTTATTAAAGTTCACGGACTTCATTTAAATACATAGGTCTCCAGCAATCCAGCAATGGCAAAATATTGATGTTACAGTAATCCTGGATTTTCAGATTCTCCACAGAATATATTAATAAAATTAGTACAGTTACATAATTGAGGAATAGCAACTCTAGAAAGTTATGCATATGGTCTTCACAGTGCATTGGCATTGACTCAATTAAGTAGGCAAAAGAGCTGGGATTGATATATTAACAGTGCTTAGATGACCTATATAAGGAGACCAAACAGGGAACATTTTCCCATTTTTTTTACTTTAGTATTTTTTGCTACATCTGATCTACTGTATTTGAGGCTTGTTTATATAATCACTCAAGTATGTATTTTCATTAATGTGTCCTTCAAGTACCAACTTTAAGTTTAGCAAGGAGAAAAAGAATCTTCTATTTGTTTGCTATGTGCATGGCCTATCATATTAGTAATGAACATGGTGTCAGATTTATCAAAGCTTTTAGGCAATTAGAAATGAGAAAAAATTCCCATGAAAGCTTGCAAGCAAATTAGCTGAAAACCTCAGGGCACAAATAGATATATATTTGCAGACCTACCTATGACATGTTAAGACCTTGCCACATTGGATTTTTCAATACTGCCCCTTACTAGAAGTCACCAGCACCAAAGGTCTGTCACAAACGTCTGTGTTTTCACAGATCAATTCAGTGCCAAGTTGGGTTGATTACGGCAGTTGTCTTAAACCTGCACTCATGTTGGACCTCACTGCAGTCCACAGAATTTAGATGTCCAGGTGCCCTGTTAAGCACATCTATTGTTAAGTTTACTTTGAATATGATCTTACACTCAATTTAGAATGTTAGAGTAATTCACTTTATTCAGCAAACCAAACAATCTGAAAAATTGTAGGAGATGGAGAGATAGCAAAAAATTAATAATTGCCAAGACATGCAATACATAAGAGACATGTTATGGATAATCTGAATGAAAAGAACTGCAGAAGAAAACTTGCTACTGCATTATAAGTAGAAAAACAGAAGAAGATAAAGAGAGTGTGTCTTGAGCAGCTGGGCCTGGAAAGAGGCTTTAGAGTCAAAGTTTGAAAACACACAGCAGTCAATCAAGAAGAAACCTAATGTTCAGTAGAAAGTGTGTTGTACATCAGTGAATGAAATTAAGCAAGAGAGTGGTTCAAGGCAGGGTGATTAAAGGAACGTCTTGACCTGCTTTGTAAGGCAGATGTTCAGTTGGCACCTACATCTTTCTTCAGGTATGTTTGAACTGGCCAGCAGAAATTCACTGGTAATTTAAGCTAAAGATAACTGTTTCACACACAGAGAACAAAACAAATGAAGAATGAAAAAAGAATGGGAGGCATCAAACAGTTTTGAGATTTTCTTCAGTCTTACTTCCCTTTAAAAGTAACTCTTTTATAACTTTTCAGTATTTACTTGTAGTAGTTCAGGGAAAAAAAAGGACTGTAAAGAACCATGACCACTGGACTAAATTTTTTGAAAACAGCAATTGTACATAGCCCGTACAATGTCACAGGGCAAGCAGCACAGCCGAATAAAATAGAGATTACAGATTTTTAAGATTTGGTGACTTTTAACTTCTTCATTTAGAATGAATTGGCAAACCTGTACTGAAAAGCATCAATTGAAATTGAGGAGTAACATTCATGTAACAAACACTAGCTTTTAGGAACTCCTTAGGAAACAACTTGGCTGCAAAACTAATATGCTAATTTTTGCAGAGAGAGGAAACTGATCTAGAACTGCCATCAGCATTGAAATAAGAGGTAAGGTAAAAAGTCATTTGAACACAAAAGCTGTGGTTAACTGTGAAAAACTAACTGCCAAGTTATTGGTATTTGCATATAACTGGAGAAAGAAAGAGTACAGAGTACAAAACAATAGGAAATAGGAAATTTAGATCTGACAAAGCTTTTGCCAGTTTATCCCAATGAATTACATCAGCTGTAAAGAAAATAACTAATCCATGGTAGGAAGACATAGATACAGACAACATGGAGTAATTTCAGCTAATTATTGTCTAAAAGTGTTTTTTCGAGCAATCATTTTGAGCTACTCTGCAAAGAAAACAAGAAAATCATTCCCTTTTGCTAAACCTTACTTACACAAGGACCACAGCAACAAGAAAATGTTTCTTGATATTTATAAAGTATTATAACAGAGCAGATGCCAGCAGAGAAAAAAAGTCTCTTCATCTCAAGCTAAAGAGATAAACTTGGGAATCTATCCTGACTGCAGCTATTTTTACTGTACAGAAACTTTCCACTAGTAGCTGTCCCAAAGAGGTGGAATCAAATCATCCCACCCCACACAGGATTCCTTCCAAACCTGAACTGCAAATCTGAGCTTTCAGGAGAGAATGGCAAAGACACCCTCTTTGAGACAAAGCTGCATCATAACCCCGAGTATCTCCTGCACTTTTGGTGCAGTTTTGTACATGCTGGAATATGCACAATAATACCTGATTCAGAATTAGTCTGTTCAAACCTCTGCATTTCAGGGAATTGCTACAGAATTTGAAATCTAAGGGCAACTGAAAAGGCCCTTTCTTAACACATTCTGCATTTTAACCCTAATTTCAGCAAGATGTATTCCAGGTTTTGGCTTTTAAATACCTGAAAACTTGAGTGGAGTATTAAACCAATGGGGAAAACTGGCAGCAGATTTTAAAATTAGTTCAGCAGTCTAGAATGCAAAAAGATTAACGACAAGAAAAAACCTTTGCTCAGCCATCAGATGTTTAATATCACTTAAGAGTGTTCAATATCATTGGAACATGAAAGTTCAACCAAAGTATAAAGTTTATGTTTTGAAATTGTCCTGATAGAATATCTCTGTCAAGTTTTTCATATTAACCATTCACGATTCATTCTCAATGTCTGTGGAGACATTTTTCAAACAAAAATCAGAAGAGTCACATGTGAATTCAAGTTAAAAAGCAACTAAAATGTTGTTTTCAAATGAAATGTTTGTTTCCTTCTCAAATGCTGCAAATATTAGACTGCTTAGAATGACAGGTTCCACATCACTTAAAAAACCAATGGTATCATTGGAGTGTATCTTTACAAAACACCGTTTATTTTTATTTTACAGATAGAGTAATAAATGATAGTAAGAAAGAACCAAACTTGTTTCTAAATCATTCCAGCATTTAATTATTCTTTTTACTAACAAATTTGTGCCTCACTTCCATCTGGTTTAGCTTCATCTTCCAGTAATAGGATCTCTTTCCATTTTTATCTCCTGCCTTACAAACCATCTCTGTGACACATTGCTTCCTCTTGTCCGTACCTACAGATCATATTCTAATCACCAAATAATCTTGATGATAAACTAAAAAAAAATGAGCTCTCTTAAGTCTTCAATAAAAAGGTACATTCGTCCAACTTTTACAAGACCAAAACAATTTTCCATGTCATAACCCCTTTGTGAAATTAACCTGAGTGTCCCAGCTGAGTTCCCAAATAGTTCTATTTTTTGTGCAGCCAGAGCTGTTTTCTGTGAGTTTCAAGTAAAATACATAATTACTTACAGAGATAGAAAAAGAGGTGCAGTGTTTATATTCTAATCTAACAGCTAGTTTTATCAAACATCACTTGGCAATGTGGCCTTTTTGTGCTGGGGTTTTTTTGCTTTGTTTAACAGATGACTGTACATTAGGATATGAAAAATATTTACAATACTGTGATGAAAAATGAGAGGAGGAAAATATGACATACTGGCTTTGCAAAGCAAGTTTTTAGTAACAGAGGGCCTACAGCCATGGCTTAGTAGAAGCTTCCCTTCCCCTATGCCCAATGAAGGCAACACCAGATGGCTCTAAGTTGGACCTGCCACTGGTCAAGCTGAGCAACAGTGGTGATGCCTCTGGGATAACAGGTTTAAAAAGGGGCGACAAGTCATTGAGCAGAAGAAAATGGCACCCAGAGAGAAGAGCAGTGAGAACATGTAAGAGAAACAACCCTGAAGATACCCAGGGTGGTGCAGAAGAAGGGGCGGGAGGTGCTCCAGGCGCTGCAGGAGATTGCCCTGCAGGCCGTGGTGCAGCCCATGGTGAGGCAGCTGTGCCCCTGCAGCCTGTGGAGGTCCATGGAGCAGCAGAGATCCTCCTGCAGCTCCTGGAGGACCCCATTCTGGAGCTGCTGGACGCCCAAAGCAGGCCGTGACCCTGTGGGAAGCCCACACTGAAGCAGGCTCCAGGCAGGACCTGTGGCCCCTTGGAGAGAGGAGCCCACGCTGGAGCAGGTTTGCTGCTAGGACTTGTGACCCTGTGGGGGACCCACAGTGGAGCAGTGTTCCTGAAGGACTGCACCCCATGGAAGGGACACATGGTGGAGCAGTTAGTGAAGAAATGCAGCCCATGGGAAGGACTCACAGAGATGTGCATGGAGGACCCCATGCTGGAGAGGGGAAAGACTCCTCTCCCTAAAGAAGAAGCAGTGGTGAGGAACTGACCATAACCCTCATCCCCATTCCCCTGCAACACTGAGGAGTGGGGAGGTTGTAGAGAACTGGGAATAAAGTTAAGCCCAGGAAGGAAGGAGGGATGGGAGGAAGGTGGGGTTTTTTTAATTGATTTTACTTATTATTCTACTCTGATTTGATTGGTAATAAATTCAGTTATTTTTCCCAAGTTAAGTCTGTTTTGCCTATGATGGTAACTGCTGAGTGATCTCTCTCTGCTCTCATCTCAATCTATGTGCCTTTCAATGTATTTTCTCTTCCCTGTCCATCTGAGGAGAGGAGCAATAGCGCAGCTCTGGGGTCAGTTGCTATCCAGCCAGATCAAAACTACCACAGACATTTAGTAAGTCATATCTGAACACATCAACATCTCTTACAGGTTCCAATAGACATTAAAAAAATTTGCAGTTTGCATGTAGCATTTTTTGGTCTGATATAAGATGTTAAATAATATCTTTTTATTTCAAGCTACAAAAATCTCTAAACTTAGCCCATCTGTGGATTAACAGGTTTTCCTCATGGCTATATAGCTTCCTCAAAAATTTGAAGGAAAACCACCAAAAAGCAGTTTATTTACCTTTCATATAGAACAAATCTATGGTGAGTCAATGCTGATTTAAATAAATCTGTACACTTGAGTGTTCTGCTTTAGATTTTTGCTTGAAAAAGTGGTCATGTAACTATGGCAGTTCCATTGTTTCTGTAAAGCCTGATGCAGCACTCACAGAAATCATAATATTGAAATTTTTGCTCATTTTTAGCAAGAAAAAAATAAAAAGCTATTGATCACTTCTAGCATGTTCTTTTAATTCAGTCTCTTTACCACTCCATCATGAGGATTTTTTCTTTCATTTTGCATACCAAAAACCTTTCCAGTACCTGCACAACATATTGTATTTGGTCCTCAAATTTGGAACACATTGATTGGTCCCTGTGGCTATCCTAAACTGAAATCTGCTTATTATTGCAGTGTTAGAAGATAGGTCTATTCCTGAACTCTGATCAGCCATTATAGAGTTTAAAATCTGTCTGAATCATTAATGCATTATTCATAGAATTTTAGAAATTATGCTTTTCTATAGTTATACAACTAAGTTTTCAGTGAAAGATTGCTTTTCATAGAGAAATTTATTTTGCAAAAACATTAGATATATTCAAAAAGTTTGAACTGTATTTTGTGAAGATAGAAGTATAATAGTGAATGTAACTGAAGCTAAACAATGCAGTTTCATGGAAAAAAATACTGACAGGAGATTTTTAGGAGGAAGCCTAAACCTCTCAAATTACAAAGTGTTCCTTTTCTGTCAACAGTACTGGTATTTAAAAATTACATCGTTCAGGAGTGAGACTGTCACTGGGACAGTTGCAAGCAGTTTATGAGTGCTCATGACATTTCAAAAGACAGGTATCTGACACGGCTCTGTTTGGTGACACAGGACCCTGAGCAACAATGCTTTCCAGCACCTCCTAGCTGGATAAAGCATTATTCCTTCTCCCATGCAACTGACAAGTAAAGGAGTTCTCCACAAACCCTGTTTTCCACTTAGAGAAAAGAGTGCAGTCAGAGGTAAGAAGGTTACACTGCCAACTCACTCTCAGGAAAAACAAGGTGATTTCTGGGGTCAAACTGTGAGCTGCAGCAGAGAAAAAAATAAAGTAGGGATAAAAACATCCCCTGTGCTCATGTCCAGTTCTAAAATCTTGCTCAAGTGTTGTGCAAATGGTGTGGTCAGAGTCAAATTTCCTCGCCATGAACTTTACTGTGCTATGGCATCTTTGCAAAACAGTTAAAGAGCTTTTGGGGCTAGAGAGGCTAATTGCTCAAGGGAGTTGCTAAAATTAGCAGAGGTTTACACAATTTTTATGTACACAAGAACTTTTTTTCATATAACTTTCCCTGTCTTTTGAAAGTCTTGATAAAGAAGACCAGAGAAATTAAGCAGTAGTGGATAACATAATTTGTAAGACAGTTTTAATACATACTCACCTTGCATAAAAAAGCAGCTACAAGTTGTCTGAGAACTTTGTACCTGATGTTCTGAATTTCATAACTAACTTGTGTTGGTGTGGGAAGATATATGAAAACCATGGCAAACAGAAAGAAAATAGATAAACAAGCAGAAATATAGGTTACCCAAGTGCTATGATGAGAACATAAGACAAAAATGTAGCAACACAAGTGTAAGAACAGAACAAGACAAAGATCTCATCTTATACTTGTCTTCAGAAGTCAGATCAACATTGCTTCTTCTTCATGTACCACTTTGAGATCAGTGATTAATTACATTAGGAAACCTAACAAGCATTTTTCTAGCATCAGCAACATAGTACTTGATATTTTTTTACACCAGAAAGTGCCATTATGTCTAAATATTTTTACAAAATAATAGGTCAGATCACATAAAGACCTTTGTATAACAAAAAGTTTGGAGAGAGAAGGATGCAACAGTAGGACAAAGGCTACCTTTGTACCTCCTTATTTCACCACTATACTCCGGTGAATCCTCACATGTCAGTATCCCACAGAAAAAAGAGACTAAAGCTACATAGCTGCAACCTAGCCGACCTGGTTTTCTGCAAGAATGGCAAACCTATTCCCCCTGCCTTATCTGACTGGTCTGAGCCAAGAAATTCTCACAGTGTTGGGATGGTTACTAGCACTGGTGAAATAGAAGTACACACATTGGTGAAGATATAATCTGAAAAAGAGGAAAAGAAGGGATGGAAAAGATTCCCAAGTATCTTCTTTGGAAGGCATTTAAAAATAAAAGAGGATTTTATTTTTCCATGGAATGGCTTGTCCTGAGTTTTTCCAAGTCCCTAAGCCTCCTAGCACACAGTGTGGGAGTGAAGCAGTACTAGCTGTAGAGAGATAAAGAGAAGCAATCACTTAACTAGCTTGGACATAAACTCATCCAGGAGACTTGATTGGAGGCATCCAAAGGTGCTGAAGGAGCCAGACAAGGTCCTTGTGAGGCTGCACTCTATCATCTCTGAAATACTAAGGGAACTGGGGAGCCCAAAGTAGAGAAGGCTCAGGAGAGTCCTTATTGCTCCCCAGCTATAGGCACCTAGTCAAAGCATAGAGAGGAGAGGGAGGCAGATACTTCTCAAAGGTGCACATTTATAAGACAAGAGGCAATAGACAAGTAGAAACACAAGAATTTGCAGCATTTGGGGGAAGAATTACCACTAGAAAATCCAATATTTTGGAAAGAACTTTCATTATGAGTAGTTAAGTACTGGAAGAGGTTGCACAGATGGGCTGTGGAATTGCCATCTTAGGGGGTGTTCGAGGCTCAGCTGGACACATCCCCAAGTACTTTCACAATGTTTGACTACAAGACCTCCAGAGTTCCCTTCCAGTTAAAACTGGGGCTCTAGGATTCTAACATACAGCAAAGTATTGCCACCACGGAGAAAGCTTACTCCAGTAAATTAGAACTTTTCATTTCCAATTACTTGAAAGTTCTTTCAAAGAACTTGAAATTTGAACACTTCGCATTGTTTCCAGCAGCAGGATATAGACAATACAATTTACCTGCAGAATTCATTGCTGCAGGATGCAATTGATTTAATTACGTTATTAAGATTTTCAGCAGATTAAGTATAAAAATAATTACAACCATTATTAATGTGACATAGGATACAAATAATAGTAATTCTCAGGCTGTAGTCAGACCATAAGCATATCACCAGATAGAACAAAAGCAAAATTATCTTGTTACAATAGCACAAAATCCTGGCCAGGTATATCTAATATACAATAATATCAGAGACAAAAAGTTGGATTATTTAACTATTTTCCTACACGTTATATACCAGTTTTAATATTAAAGGAATTCAAGAACTATTTTGTGTCTTTGATTTTTCAGGAAAAGTAACATACAACGCTGCACATCAGTAATTATTTCTCTGCCTTTGCCTTCAGACATTCCTCCAAAATATGAAACAACAACTATGACAGTATGCAAAAGATTGATAAAATATTGAACATTTTACTACTTACAAATTGTTGTTGAAATGTGTCTACTAAATCGATGTTTTTGTAAGCAGAGGTACTGCAAAATAGATTTAAAATTTAATATTCAATAACCCAAAATATTCAGCCCAAACAAAGGCTGAAAGCATTAAAAGGCAAAAGCCTGGAAGAATTATCTGCTTTGTTTTAAAAACACAATTAAAGTGAAGAGACGTTAGCAAATTTAATCTGCTATAGCTGACATCATTCCTGGGCATCGATTCAAACTCCAAATTTAATTTCAATGAAGCTTTAGTAAAAGTAATGCCTTCTGCAGATTCAGACCCATCTGAGTGAACTTATCTACTGATGACAATAAAAAGTTACTTAACCAAATGGTTTCTGTAAACAGCTCTAAGAATAGACAAAATGCATTGGAACAACTTCTATTGGATCTTGCTTACTATTAGCATGGTTTGTGCCCAAGGAAGTATCAGCATAGACTTGAAAGTTCTTTTAAATGCTTTTTTTATTTTTTTTTTGCTAGACACCTGCTTTGTGTCAAAATGTGATGACTTCTGATATATTGCTGAGGTGAAAATGTACTTACTACTGAAGAGAGATGTATGACATGATAAGCAAGGCAGAGAAAGAGAAAGAAAATCCAGGCTGAGGATATCCTCTTCCAAGGCCTACCTCCACGACATTTAGCAACATTTTAAATTTGTGATAACTGTCAAAGAAAGATTCATCACTTTGATAACACCAATATTGTAACTTCTTACCCAAAAAACTGTCTCCAAAATAAGTATTATTATATAAAATGCATTCTACTACTTTTTATGATAGATATCAAAGTGTACTTGGTTCACCCCTGACTTCGCAAAATTGGCAGGAAATTGCAGGAGTTGAAGTTTTCTTGGGAAATCTTAGGTTCCAAATTCACTCAGAAAAATTATCTGAAAGTACTCTTGGCAGAGGCTTCTATAATCTCACAAAAGACCACACTGGAATTTGATGGGGATTGACACAGCTCCAATCGCATATATATGCATATGCAAAAAACATTACTTGCATGAAAAAAATTGCATTTCTCCCCACAGACTGATATTTAGCCAAATCAATTAAATACTAACTTACATAACAGCTCATTAATCCTCATTAGTGTGCATTTGTACAGTTCCTATGATATCTATTTGTAAGTATCTGAAAGAGTAAATACTTTTCACTTGTAATGAAACGTACACAAGCTCTATTATTTTCTTTTTGTTTAAATTACAGCATTTAAAAACATGTCATAAAAGTGCCAAGCCCATAATATTAAAATCCTTCTCCTTCTCCATTCCCTTCTCAGTTCCTCAACTCCTTCCTTCATAGGAATAAGTGCTAAACAAATAAGTACACCCCAAAATAAAACTTTAAAGATAAAATCCATTTCCAGGAACTTTTTTTGAAATTGTTTTCTACTCCTTAGATTAGAAGCTCAGAGACCACACAAAAAAAATGCCCCAAACTTTGCTAACTCAGAGCATCAGGCTCTTCAACACACCCATGACCTTCAATCTGATCACTGAAGAAAGTGCTCATCAGTGAAAAATCTACTTACCTATGTTTCCTTCATTTTACATCGTTAATCAATAAATAGCTTCAAATTAAATTTCTGTGTGTAAGAATACCACAGCTCACTGTATACTACAATACGGTATTGTAGAAGAAAACATCTGAAAGATACAAAAATAGATACATTCAATCGCTTTGTGGACTATGAATATGCCCTGTGTTAACAAAGTCATTGAACACAGTTAAACTGAGTACTGAGAAGGCAAACACAGTTCCTTCTTGTCCTAACAGAGTCAGTATAATCTTTCACCATTGCCCTATACAATTACTAGCAGATAAAAGCAATTCTTCCCCCGTTACAACAAATTCCTAAATAATCTGAATCTTCTGTCTTGATATACTTTTTTTATTCCATATTACTTCACCAAAAGCAGTCATAATATGAGTGGGGTTGGTTTCTTCCCTGATTTTTCTGTGGGTTTATTGGTTGCATTTTGGTTGAGGTGTTATCTTTGGTTGTTTGGATTTTGGGGGGTGGGGAGGGGAGGCATTTCTTAAAAGAAGGAGAATAAAAAGAAGATAAAACACACACAGTTTTAGATCGCCTGAGGAAATCATGAAAGTTAGGAAGATGATAATTAAGACTGAGTTTCAAAAACAAGCCTGATCTGCTTGGTCAGAACTGTTTTATAAAGTAAGTTATAGTCTTCACCGAATGCAAATGAACCCCAGAAAGTCATCTTCCAAATTGCTTTTTCAGACATCAAAGCCCAACCATGTCAGACACGAAACAATCGATTCCCTTTAAAAGCTGTGGATTGATAGTTGCAAGCATTTTAAATGATGGTTGCACCCACCTTTGAAGGGTTTGCTAAATGGGGGTTTCTTGGTAGCTGGAGGTGCTTGGAGCAGAGTTTGCTGACAAGGAAAGACAGGGGCAGCACCCAGGGGACACAGTGGTGGCCCATAAAGGGAGCAGTTAAGAAAGGCCATTAGGGGTAACCTCACCCTATCTGTAATTTACTGCTTGTTTGGGCATCTGGTAAGACACAGATCAGGACAGGGAGTTAGTAAAAGTACATCCTTTTAAAACATTTTCCAACACTTCTTTGTATCACCCATTGTAGGTGAAAGTTTTTTATTCTAACCTGAATCTTTATGAATGTGAAATACTTGGTATCACATAGTCTACATCAAGCTCAGAAAAAAGTAATAGATTACAACATGTGATAAAGGGCTGTGTTTCCGGCACAAAATTATGCAGAAGAAAAGAAATGAAGACCAGCTTTCACTCTATGCCCTATAAAGTAACCTAGCACCAGGCTGAGACTCCAAGGGCTGTACCAGCAAAATTATGCTTGGCAGTATTCTAAGTTTCAAAAAAAATGTGGCCTTTTAAAAGAAAAACAAATATTTTGTTCTGTGGAATCCCTGTAGTCCAAAATTTGTAATTCTCCCTATTCTCTACATGCTTTTAGTAGTATGTATCTGGTGGTGTAAACAGAATAAAAATTTCATTAATTACAACATTAAAACATTTCAAAGTATGTGGTATCTCAAGTTTCTCATAGTCTCTATGCATTTTCCAAAGCAGCTTTTTGTTTCATTTTGTGTACAAGGTTTCTGCCACTTGGATGAAGACAGCAGCTTAGAAAGATCTTTTGTAATGCACTAAAAACAATAGGGAAAAAACCTCTGTAAGGTTTATGTTCAAAATTCTTGCTGCAAATTCAGCATAAGTAAAAGTAGACATAATCCAAAAACCAGTGTAAGCCAATGACATCCCAAAGGATGCTGCAAAAAATTTACAGACGTGCTGGAAAGCTCCTATTGAAAGAAACAAAGCAAAAATAAACTGACAATGACAAAGAAAACAAACAACAGGAGACAAAACCAAAACATTCATCACTCTGATCACACCAACACAGATATTATTCTATCCAAAAAAACTGTCTTCAAAAAAAAACTGTTTTCAAAATTCAAAAAAACCCATGGAGTTTAAGCCTAACAAGAACTTTCCAACGAAGAATTTGTGCTCTCTGAATAATGAGTTTCTAATCAGACTGGACTTTTTTAAAAGCAAGAACATCAGGAATAATAACGAAGTTACAAGACTGAAACTTCAAAGAAATTAAATCTTTGCTTTTTATCCTCCTACTCATTTGATTTTTGTCCTTCTTATGTAACTGCATTTAGGATTTAATTATATAAAAACCGGTTATTTGGTCCCAAGCCAAGAATCCATTTGCTGAACATAAAGTGTAAACAGGAGAATAAATTTGAGAAAATATATTTCAGATTTTTCATCAACTGATAAAACATGTTGGAAATTCGCATGAATTATAAACTGAAGTTTAGAAAAGCAAGTAAGAAAAGTGCAAATGTGGTCCCAGTTCAATCTAAGGCAGAGCATACACTGAAATCCATTACCATCCATCTGAAGGTGCAGGCATGGATGAGTGTTTGCTGCTTGTTGGAACTGCAGACCTGCAAACCCGGCAAGGCAGCTTTGCCTGCAGTGGGCAAATTCCTGTGTGTATTTCAGGGGATTCAGGATGTTTTTTAATGGAACTACCAGAGCCTGCTGTGGGCAGTGGTGGCAGGTGGCTGCTCCTGCATGGATGTGCACAGGGACCACGAAGGGGGCTGGGACACCGGGCAGACACCGCATACTGGAGGCAGCCAGGGCTTCTGCTGCTCTTCTCAAGCTCTGAGGTATCTTTGTGCTCTGTCTCAACCTACAATGCAATCACAGCCACACGGCCTGGCCCCTACAGAAAAAACAAATTGAAATAAAAAGTAGAACTTGTTAGTTCCTTAGTTCTTAGGTGGGGATTTTAGTGATCGTTCATTGTAATGTCATTGAAACAACATTATTGGTATTATTACTAATTATCCAATTACTGTGTTGCAAAATTAGAAAGCAGACATTCTTTAGAGTTGCTGAGGTGGACTTGTCTTTAATCCTGGAGGAGCTATATTTTTGCAATGGGACAATTCAGGTTCTTCCTGTGCCACTTTATTTGCCTTATGATCATTAAGAGCTCAAAGGCAGCTGCCAGCATTTCACAGACATACGGGCACAGGTACATACTTACAGAGTGCTGGGTGCGCTGTGACAGACATTGTACAAGAGAGTGAACCTGAAGCTCCCTTGAGAGTTTCTTCAGTTAGCATAGAACAAAAAATGTTTTTTAAATATTTTTTATATGGAAAATGCACCATCTACATTCTGCTTCTTAAAATTCCTGTATTAAAAGCAAAATCAACAGTTTGTTGATACAAGGCATAGCAAGCTGGCTCCTTAGCTAAACCTTTGATTGCAGCCATTACAAATTAAATCTCACCAACTTCAGTTTAATCACTGAAGATGATTTATGCTTCTGAGAACTATTAAAATTAGGCCCTATCGTTCTGCTTTTTTGCTTTTCTACATATAAAAAAAATAGATCATCTTTTTGTCATATAGTGGGAAGGAACACAGAGATGAGAAGAATCCCTGAAACAAATTTACAGTAAAGCATGGAATATATTCAACGTACCTTTATCCTAAATACAACCTTTGGGATTTAAAGCTATTAAACGAAATGCATTCTAGTGTAGAAATAGGACACTTGGTATTGAAGTTTCTTTTACTCCAGAGTTGTCAGTCTTTCCTTATCTGCAGTCTCATTTACATGACTGAATACAGTCTTCATGTTTCCCAAGTACTAGTGTTGCAATACAAAAGTTCCATAAACTTGGCCTTTTCAACAGCAAATGCATCATATTCAAAATGTTCTTAGATGTAAGTCCTCCCTTATTTAGTCTTCAGTGAAGACCACAGATGGGAATAACATTTTCTCACACTTTATTACAGAGCAGACTATTTAATAATCAACGTGTTGGCACACTGTTAATTTCATCTTAAAACAAGTAGCTTTTAAAAGAAGTAAGTTCCAGTGAATAAAATCCAAAGAGGTTTCTTTTTCCTTTAAAGACAGAATGGAAGTTCAATGAATGTGCAGACCAAAATCCTAAAGGACTTTACAACAGTTGCAACTAAGGATATACACGAACTCATCGCTACAAGCACACTAAAGTCATAATGTTCTTCTGACCAGTTAACACATAACCCTGTTGAGGTTTAATGAGGAGACATTTAATTGACAACTTAAAAGTGAACAAACTGATGCTAAGTGATAATACAATTCTGCAAGAAATGACAGTCGAGGACAGGAAATCACCCATGTGCTATTTGCTTTGTAAATAGCACATGGAAATGGGACTTGAACTAACACCCTCTCCCTGCTATAACAATATAACTGCACAGCAAAGCTAAGATGAACTTCTCTTCCAAACCAACCATTAGGTATTTTGTTTACCAGCAAAAGTAATTTGGCAACATTTTAGTACTGTACAAGAACGGCAATCCAACAAAGGAAATAAAGTCTAAAATAATAAACAGCTGTAGAGAGCCAAACTTGACTTGAGCAAGGTAACACAAATAATAAAATACGTCCTAGATTAAAGTCATTTGTATATTCCATATTAAGTCTCAGCTAGCTGCAGAACACTCCCTGTATTACAAAAACCAAAACACAGCATTTTAAAAGACACGGACATAATGGGGCATTAATGTTTCAAGGTTTGATTGTACATCATTTTCTACATGATCACCTATTTACTTAAGTTGGTGCAAGATTTAGCCTTAGAATCATATGAGTTCCTGAGCTGGAAGGAGCCCACAAGGATCGTCAAGTCCAGCTCCTGGCTTCAGTAAATACAAACCTCAATTCCCTGTTACAAATTGCTTGCACTCAATCATCCCAACACTACTTATAATCTGCAAAAACATTTTTTTTCTGGTTTTTGTTAAATTGTATACAAAGACATGTTCTGCCCAAGTCCATTATTTTCAAATACATTTTTTATTGTGATGTACTGTATACAATGAGAACATTTATTAATTTCAGATGATGTATTCTATCACATATCCACTCAAGCCATGCATAATTCACTAACAATTCATTCTGGCACACAGAAACTGGGTGTAAGGACAAATGCTAAAATGTTAAGCCTGTGAGGAAAATTGAAAATAATTCCTGAGTCTACTTATACTTGACAGAACATGAAAGAGTATCCCTCTTTATTTTTAATAACTTTTTATAATATCAAAGTCAAATGGTTTTGTAAGAAAACTGACTTTGTAACCGCTTGTCTCCACAGACATCAGCCATGCAAATAACATTACAAGCTTACAGAAATAACAAAATAAGAGTCGTTATCTATCTTCCATTGATAAAAAGATGCTTTATGAAAGAATTGCAATGTTCTCCTTTCCAAACCACAAATAAGATTTATTAGCTTCACAGATTTATTAATGAGATAACATGTCACAGAATATCGTTTGTTCTGAATTACACAAATACAAAAGGAAATATACTCAAGGTTCAAATGAACGGGAGTTTACACTTAAAGCAACACTGAGTAAGACCTCTGAAGAGCAAACTGCCTTTTTTTTTCTAGAAAAGGTGTCTATAAGTATGGCTTTGGCAGATGAAAATTCAGTATCATTTACCAGTATCACACTAACTGTACAATTATAAACTATCCTAATTCAGATGCAAATTCATACACACAGGAGTTTTTGAAATAACTTGTGGAATAAATGTGATATCCTAAGAAGATGTTCTGACTACTTTTTTATAAAATGTCCTTTATCCTCCCTGATACAGAGAACTGAACTTGGAATTGCTGTGATTAATTTTTCTGAAAGGAATATATGATATTATTATTACAATATTAAATTATACTGCAGTAAGTTGGTCATATCTGCTAGATTTAAAAGAAAAAAGTACTATTTTATTTGCAGTTAGTTTTATTTATATACTGAGGATGTAATTTTTCCTAGAACCTAATATTCTGGTCTCTGAACAAAGTTTGTTACAGAAATACAATTAGCTTATCAGGAGTTTTTTTAAGAGTGTTCCCAAATACTTCATCTTTCTAATTTTTCCATGTTACCAGTGATACCATTTTCTCAGAGAAATGTATTTAATAATGGGCACAGTGGAATTAAGTGTTGCCGTAAGCACACCAACCTGAGAATCTGGAGGAGAATTTCTTTTTGTTGCGCGCTGCCTGTATGACCTTGCCTAACTCAGTCTCCCCATGCCTGAAACTCCCCTTTAGTAAGCAAAGATGAAGAATGTGTCCCATCATAGGTTTGCTGGTGTAATATTGAACATTTTTAACAAGTCCTTGGTAAGTTTCTTAAAGAGAGAGAGGGAAATCAGGATGCCAAAACAACCAGAAAAGGCATTTTTGAAGCTATCTGGTATGCATAACATCTTGAGTGAGTTTTGTTGTAGTTTTTCAGTTTCTTGGGTGGTGGGGATTTTTTTGGGGGGGGGAGGACGGGGTGGTTTGTTTCTTGGTTTCTCTGGGGCTTTTTCAATTCACAGTGCTAGAAGTCTAAAGACTCTCTATGTTCAGATTGTTCCAAGTTTTTCTAAGTTCCTGTCTCACTCATTGTAATTCAATCCGTGTCCCTCCAAGAGAATCCCACTGCAAACCCAATCCAACATTGTTGGGAACACCCAGACACATTTGCAGACATTTGACTTTCTGTGCTGCACGCATGGTACAGCTCACACGGATGATCTGGAAACACTCCTGCAAACTCTCGTCATATCTGGAAGTGAATGGAAACAAAACAAAACAAATCTTTCTCAAGGAAAGCTCTGCTGTACCATCTGCTAAGGAGCACTTTGCTCCTTATGGCTAGTTACAACACTGTGTAGTCCTTTACAAAGACTTTTGCAGATGATGCTATATCACTTTATACTGCCTCTGCATGAACGTTTTCCAAACTCAGCTGGCCATAAATTCTAAAATAATATTTAACTGCACAAATATTTTAATCTGTGTAAACAGTTCTTTTGACATAAGTGAAAAGGTGTACATCCAGCTAGAACTATTGCGATATACTTGGATTCCTAACTAAGCTCAGTTTCGTTTCAAGTAAATAAACATTCATAGTCCATCAATGCAATAATAACAGTTTTAAAATATCTGAAGTTTTATGCCTTACATGGGCCTCTAAAAAGTATCAAAACATTCAAAGGCTCAGGCATTTATATTTTGGCAATTAATGTTACAATTATATTGCATTCTATCTTACTATATTATGCATCTGAAATACATCTTGAGACATATCTTAAATGTTTATTTTTGTATGCCTATTTTAATTTTCTGTGTTCCATCACGTTTTCTTTTTCCTCCTGCTTTTTATCTCCTTTTTGGTCCCCACTAACTGGTTCACTGCTGTCACAAGCAGGTCTAGGCCAGGTCAAACTAAGGACCACAAAACTCTAAGTAATCATCCAGATTCTGTTTACAAGATGGATCCGAGTAAAAGCTCCCAAGGTTGACTCTCATGAGAGGTATTTTACTTCAAGAGGTTTCTTTTCCCCTTGAGTACAAGCAAGAAATATGAGTTGTAAATGAAAACCAAATTTTGCAGTAAGTCTAAAAAGGACACAGTTGCAGCAGAGCTCCTGTAACCTCTCCTGCTATCAGCAAAGGCTGGTTTCACAAGGAGCACGAGGGGTTCTGCTACTGCACTGCTCTTGCACCTCATTACAACTTGCCTCAGACTCAAATGCTTTCACTGGCCCCTGAGGAAGAGTTTTACACTGAAAAAAAAAAAAAAAAACAAAACAAAACAAACAAACAAAAAAAACTCAACAACAAAAAACCCTANAAAACTCAAAAACAAAAAAAAAAGGGAAAAAAAAAAAAACCAGAAAAACCCACAAACCTTGGAAAAACTCTTCCCTTCTGCTCTCATTACCAATGATTACCCACTGTGCTTTGGGCTGCCTCCCACCTCAGCCTAAACACTAAATAAACTTTTCCCCCTTTTAGTATTTCATGTCACCCAACGCTGCCAGATACAGTTTCAGGGCCATGAAGTGTACATTCGGCAAAGCTCCATTCTTTTGCCTGTACCCAAAATCTTTGGAAATTATGATGGACATGGAATTTCAGGTCTGTGTCCTGCTTAATGCAGACCAAGGTAAGCTCACTAGGTGAGCTTTTGTCTAGTCTTACAATTTAAGTCTTTCCTTTCATCAAACTACCAGGCAAGCCCTTTGGCCTAACAGTATAAAATAAAGGACATTAATTACAAAATGTTATACTAATATATTACTAACAAATTCGAATATTCTGACATTTGCTTAATTCACAGTAATTTTTTAAGAATATTCTCAATGAAACAGTGAGTACCCACTTGCTTCATCAGCTCCTTCCTTTTTTTTCCAAGGAAAAGTGCCCTGTTCAGAGCTGTTCTCCTGGGAAACATGGATTTTTGCTCCAGTAAATCAAAAACACAGCTTAGTTAATCACCTCAATAGACTGCAATAGGAGTAAGTCTATAGAGCTGAGGGCATGATGTCTCCTCTCCATGTGTGTCAGAGGGATTTAGTCCAGACAAGCACTGACTCAGTCCCTTGGCTCAACCACCACTTAGTGGCTGGAAAGCAGTGTGTGTTCCTGAAGCAAATCTTATTTTACCTTCACCCAAGTGGGATCAAGTTCATGTTCTCCAAGACACATTTGTAATGTGAATGGAAGCCTGATAAGTGAGGAAGATTATGACCTTGTGTGTCCATCTGCAGGATCAGAGGTGAGTAAACTCAGTCACCCATTTTTTATTTGCCGTTAAAAAGTGCAGATGTTTCCTGTGTTTGCTGTGACAATGGCACATGACCTAAAGATGCTTTTAGCACATCAAATTACTTCTAGGAATCAAGTAGCTGAGATAAAAAGACATCTTAAAGACTAGAATTTTTCATGCCAGAAGCATTCCTAAAATTGTCATTTGTTGGTCAACATCTTTAGCTGGAAAATTAAAATGGAAAAGCAAGAGAGAATACATATGTGCTTCCTTAACTCTACAGCAAGAAGCCAGGCAAGAAGACACAATTCCACATAAAGGCTCTCCAAAAGAGAAAAAGCATTGGCAAATTTGGTGCAGATGTTGTTTATTATCCTCACATTGAAACTTTAATTTCTTTTAAAGTTTATCTAGAGGCAATCAATTAATAATTAATATAACTTAAATCATCTTTTGGGACATTTCAGTTAAGACATGGCAATTCACAAATGCATCAAGAAAAACCAAAACAGATGCAGTGATCTGCATAAATATAATTTGCTAAAACAATATTTGATGGGAATTCAGTTAAAATGTTAGGAACCTACATGTCACACATTGCTACAGTCCTTTCTACAGCAGCAATGCCCTGAGTTTTGCTCTGAAGACAGCTGCTATATAATTTGAGGCCACCTAACCATTTTCTTTGAACATTCCTCAGACGTAAAAGCTATTTTCCACACTTTGTTTCCATAGATACAGCGAATTTTTTTGTTAATCAGAATGATAGCCTGCAAATTTCTAAGCAAACACATCATCAGCAAGCAGTTAACATTCCACACTATGTCTGTTTAAACAGGGTCCCACTCTGATCACATTTAATTTTGGACAATTAAGGCAGAGTGGAAGTGGACAATATGATATTTTCTAAATGGAGATTTTAACACTGTGGTTCAAGACAGAAACCTGGGTCAGTTAGCACTTAATGCCACAGTTACAGAGCATACTGAGAAAAGCAATCAGTTGCTGCTCCAGGGAAGAAAAATCCCTGTCAGGGAGACCAAATTAAAGCATCATTTCATCCAAGTACTTGACTAAATTGAATTTTAATCCACGAAAGCTGAACAGATAAACCAAATACCAGAGGGGAAACAGAGTTCTCAATTTATTGAGTTAAACCAAACAAAACTGGAAACATGCATCCAAAGTAAAGGCCCCAGGATCTTTTGCAGAGACAGTGATTTGGGGTTTTCTCTGTCTGTCTGAATAGGCCAGTGAAGCAAAACAGATGGGCCAATAATTATTGCTGGGTTAAAGTTCCTACATTAGCTTTCCCAGTCTCAAAAATCTCAACCTTGCAACTTCAGCATACGAAGTATCTGAAAGACTCTGAAGTGGAAGGACTCATAAGTATTCAGAACTCAGAGACATTTGAAAATTAAAAAAACAATGTTAAATGAGATCCACAAACCTTCTTCTCTTTCCTTTATCATCTCCAAATATCTGAACTGCTGAAAAAGGAGAAGGAGTTGATATAAAGAATATTTGAAGCAAGTTAAATAAATAAAACAAAGCATAGTTCTGTAACAGAGAGGCAAAAGGAAGGCTGTTACAGAAACACAGTACTAAAACTGGTCCTTCCTGAGCAGTGTTCATGAGACAAGTACTTGATTCTCATGTTAAGCGTCCAATATTGAAATATTCTAGCCCATCTCATGTCCTTAAGCAGTTACATTTATTGAATAAAGCAGCAGAATGTTGGACCTTCCAAAACAGACACATAACTAGGGATGATCTGAAGCAAAACAAAGCTTCACTTGTGTTTGTGACAGAAATAATTTCCAGTTTCTTGGTGTTGCTGTGGCTAATGTATCTGACATTATGTTAGTCTAACAGTTGTTTTTATTGCGACTTCTCAAGCAAGTCCACCACCAGTGGGCAGATATTGCTATGGCAACTCAGCACAAGTGCAGAAACTTCTGAAGTTGTTAGGCAACACAGTGCCATCAGCTGCTGATGTTGCTTAAGTATAGTGCAGTTCATGTTGTCTGGAGTCATCTAATCAGGTACACCAAAAATAGAGCTTCCAGCAAAGTGATGTGGAAACAAGCTGTCTGTGATAAGAATTTAACAAATTACAATACAGAGTGGGGAAAAAAAAAAAAAAAAAAAAAAAAAAAAA
>VZTJ01000889.1:4062860-4074454 GCA_013397795.1 Orthonyx spaldingii
CAGAAAGGTGGCTCACTTTTCTTTTTTGCAAAATCCAATATAAAATAATGAATTAGGTTTAGTAGGTTTTAAAACACAGGGCATGTAATTCTTAATAACACTTACATAATTAGTTGGCAAAATATATTGCAGAATCTTGTGTTTAATTTTGTAAAATGAAAATTTTGCGAAGTATTTTTACTTTAGAACACTCAGTTCATATCCCTGCAATAACTTTAATTTGGCCTGCAGTGGCCTATATAAAACAAATCTTAGCAATATTCCTCACGAAGAAAATTCTTCGCATAGTTTGAGGAGGGAAAACCATCAGTAGAACTGCCCTTCACTTTGGCTATCAGAAAAGTTAAGAAGGCTACAGAGAAGTGCTTTCTCTCACTGAGGGGATGGCTCCTGCAGAGGAGTGAAGTACCTTGCCAGAGGAGTGTGAACGAGCTAATGCTGCTGCTGCCATGTACTTGCTAAGTGGAGAAAAAAAACCCAAAATCTTCATCCTCTCTTTTTGGTGCAATGGAGCAATAAATTCAAACTAATTATTTTAAAGCAAGGACTAATCAGTGAACTACAAATTATTATCCAAATCTTCTGTTCCATCTGTCTTCTGCATAGTGAGCTGAGTATATGCTTATAGGTCTGGAAGGAGGACAGAGGCAGTACTAAAACCTTGAAGAAGGAAACCCTGTCTGACAACATCATTTATTGCTAATTGTCAAAGGAAACTGAGAACAGGTAACGTCACAAAGATGACTGGGAAGAAGAATTAAATATGCAAGTGCACAAGACTGAATTGGACAAAATGAAGAGACTTCACGGTTATGTTGGGTTTTTTTAAATTTACAGGCAAGCAAATGATTTTAAACTGCTGTAAGACATATTAGGTCAAAGTATCACACAGAAACTAGTTGGACATTTCATTAAATGTAGAGGGGTTTCTTTGGGCCTAATGCAGCTAAAAATACTGAGTGGTTTACACCCTGAAGGATCCCAGCACTACCCTGCTGCAGAGGCGAGCACAGAAAAACTAAGTGAAGACAACTGCAGATGCACCTACTTAACTCTTCAAGTAAAGTAAAAGTAAGATCAGTTATAACAGTTTTCAGAATTATCTCCTAGATTAGATGGAACTCTCACATATCAGAGGCTCTCTGTCCTCAACACCTTGAGGACTGCAGCTCTCCAATGCTGTTAATTACTCACAGTGCTCTTGCAACACTACTTGTTTTAACTTTACCCAAAATATGCATGCAAAACTCAGATGTCCCAGCCTGAACAGTTGTAGCTCTCTAACAGGCCTGATAAACCCTCAGATTTCTTTCAGGAAAATGACAATTTATTGGGGATTTTCTGTTACAATACTTGAAACACAGCCAGCAGACTCAGAAAAAGTAATCATCAATGCAATAATAAGTGTTATCTAAGGCAAAAATTATTTCAGGTTATAGATCCTGAATAGCATTCATCCAACTCTAGCTCAGCCCAGCCTTACCTCTTCATTTCACAATCACTATCCATTGGAGAATTATCTACTGGCATTAAGTTCATATGGAAGGACAACAATTTCAGCTGCCTTTCCCTCTAAGCAAAAAAAAAAAAAAACCCACCTGTTTAAAATGTCTCAAAAATTCTTTTGAGTTAGAAAATGATCTAAAGTATAAACATCAATTGATTCGTAAAGTCAGGCTTCAACAAACCACAAGGAACCATGTGGGAAGTTCCTTAATCCACCAATGAAGCTGAGGGTCAGTATAACTGTAAAATAGTTATTAAATCAATGATAAGAGAGAAGATTTGTTTTAATGCAAGTGGAACTAACAGGCTGCAAAGGTGCCCAAGATGTTAATATTTCAGTATCATATTTCATTAACAATACTAGTTATGATGTGAGTTGTGAATCTAGATGTGTTTCATTGATGACAAAATAGTCAACCTGCTGAAATGTAAAAATGATGAGGTTTGGCCCTATTTCTTTGCTGCATCGTTTATTTCATCCAAACAAATAAAAAACATCCACATAATAAATCTTTTCAAACTAAACCACTAAACATCTATTAAATTTTGTTTAGAGTTCCAAAATGAATCCAGGAGGATCCATTGGCATAACCTGTTGCTGGACACTCTCCAAACATTTATTTTGCCTATGTATTTTTACTTGGCAGTGCTAGTGAAAATATAGTGAAGAATATAGAATAACATGCAGTGTGTGTGATATTCTCTTACCTTTTCTTCTAATTTAAGTAAAATCACCGACACAGTTCAGAGATCTTTTTCTCTGATCACATGGGAAATAGCTATTCTGGATCGGTTCTGCAGACCAGATTTTCCAAAGGCATCTGCAAAATGCTAGACACCAATATGGATATTCTTGGGTCCCTTCCCAGTTCCATTAAAGTCAGTAATGAAATGCAGTTCTGCTTAGTGGTTAAAAAAAAAAAAAAAAAAATATATAAATCAATCAAAGTACTTAGTTAAAAACCAAATTTTAGAGAATGTTTTGGACTTCAAGCTATAAAACCTGCAACGAGTGATGCTTAAAACCATCTTTGCACTCACTGAAGGTACTGAGTGATAGTCATAGAAGCCTGTAATCCATATACAGGGCTTAGCATGTCAAATTGAGAAGTCATACTTTGCACAATTTTTTTTCTCTGACAGGCAAAGCTTCAGTGTGCTGAAGATTAAAGGTCAACGAGTCCCTTATTCAACAGCACAGAAACCTTTTTTGGGTCCCCACCTTTGCTGCAGTGACCTCAGCCCATAGGCTGCTGGGAATGCCTTTGCTTTTTTCAGGATTTTACATCTTCTTGTGCCTTGTGGTCAAGTAACAGCCTTGATCTTCACCACTCCCAACTGATGGGCTTCCAGTCACTAACAGAAATGTTGATCCATGGAAGCACAACCTTACCTTTCCCAATATTAAATTTCCTTTTGCTATTAATTTGTTTTACAAGGTCATGAAATTATTTTCATGCAGTATGTTTATGGTCACCCCCACTATTTTATACCTCCTGACTTTCTAGCATGAATAAAGTGAAATCAGTACATTCCTCCCTTTCGTGCTATGGCTACTTGTAAGACCAAAGCCTAAGACCAGGATGTAGGCTGATGTCTGGGAGTAGTGTCTAATAATCATAGTTTTACTTTGCCTTGGCCCATCTTTGTCTCTGTTTTCCATAATTGTTTGTCCCCAAATGATATTGCTTAATTATTCTATCCTTCAAAAACGTGTTTAAGAGGATTTTGTATTATTATTTCGATGACAAAGGCATCAGCAGTCTGTTTCACTCCCTTTCTTCAAGTTCAGTTATATTAAACATCAACTCATCAAATTACGTAAAAAAACCTTTCACATTCCATGGCCATCAGGTATATAGAGAGGAAATAATTTTATCCCTTTTGGGTGATCATATAGTTTTCCTTCCAGATGTAGAAATCCTCATTTCATGCAGTTATTTCTGCTAACCACACTTTTTTTATGTCTACATGCTTACTAAAAACTGAAGCCAAGTATTCATTTAAGTTTGGGGACAATAGCCACATTATCTTTAAACTCCAATTAGAAAATATCTGCTAACACAGATTAAAGTCAAACATAAAATTACATTTTTATGAGGTATTTAATTTCAGATATAGATTTGAAGCAAATGCTGTTTCTCATGTACCCTGAAACAATCACAGAACCATCACGAACAGATGCCACTGTGATGTGATTTTAGTAATTAGTGAGGACATATAAGAAATTGCTTTAGGGACAAAAGAATGAGCTGAGGAGAAACAGCTATTTAGTTCTAATTGAATAGAAAGATAAATAAAAGGAGTTATAGTATGAAGATTCATTCCTAAGTGTACAAACTTTGATTATTAATGGTGTGATTCAGAAATTAAAAATTCAAATATGGAAGAAACTTGACATTTCTTTCAATTAATGATTCTCAAACTCCCTTTCCAGGGAACTCTCACGCAGTACTGAAGTGTAGAACAGGGTCTGTCTTATATAAGGGGCACATCTATAGGACTGGCCATATGGTTGGGAAAACTCTAAGACGTGAGTTGCCATTTGCATCTCATGGATGTAATATTTGCATTTTTCTCTATGGGAAGTATGCATTTACTTACATTTTTAGCTGTGATATGTCTAGGATTCACAAATAAACGTAAGAAGGTAAGTCCACAAAAAATTGTCTGCCACCCTTTTAACTTCTTTTGATCACCCATAGACTTCACTAGCAACTCTTTCAGGAGTTACTGAAGCTCTCTGCACACATGGAGATTGTTGCTGATACTTGGGTTAGACTACAGTCATGCATGACAAGGATTTATATCGAACTTGCACTTCAAACAGAGCCAACAGAAAAAGTTCTGCCTAGAATTAAAACAGATCTAGTAGCAAAGTCCAGGCTGGCTCTGCCTATTGATTGTGCACAAGAGAAGGAATAACACACTTGTGACCCTGGTTCTCCCTAGGGCACGTCCTCCAGCTGAAGGCAAGCCTGTACCCAGGCTGCTGAGGCTCTGGATTAGAGCATCAGGCATTGGTGGCCACAGCCACCAGCGAGGGCAGGTCCTGCCCCTGTACCAGCAGGTCCTGCAGGAGCACTGTGTGCACCACAAGCACCTCCAGGGGCTCCAGGACCTGGGCTCTACCTACACTAATTCATACTACCCACAAGGTTGATCTCTACCTTGCTAAGTTACAGCGCTATAGACAAAGCTAAAAGTCATACTTAAATCAGAAATGACTCACTAAAGCAGCAACTGCACCAGTCCTGAGTTCTAGGTGAGAGGATTTTGCTCTGGAAGTTAAACCAAAGTCCACAGTACAGGAGAGATGAGAAGACAAGCAGTAGAGGTGAAGTGCTCTCCAACAGCAAGAGCCCCTGCAAATATTCTATGTGAGTCATTAGGAATTATTCTTAAGATGAGTGGAGAAAGTTGAGTCATAAATGACTCATCCACTTACCAGATGGGAGGCAAGCATATATGAAATTTGGGACTGCCACTTAGTGAAGATCATGAGCCACTAATTCTCAGTCGGCTTCACTTCCTGTCACAAAACAGGGAGCATACAGAGTGATGGAAGCAAGAGCAACATACACTTTAGGCCGAGGGTGAAGGTGTGTATCACAAATGAAAGGTGTTTAGAATACAACTTCAATCTCCATTTAGCTACCAAGCAAGCAAGGATGTTAACTGGCCTTATCCAGACAAGGCTCACATTTTAACTTTTACAAACCTGTAAGAGGTAGAGAATAAAAATTCAGAAAATGAAAAAGATTTTATCATGTCTGCTATATTGCAGGTAACTTTTTAGCCATTAAATATAAATAGGTCATGTGATACCAAAACAAAAAAGCTCATTAAAGACTGGTGAGCAAAGACAGACATCTGTAACCTTACAGAAATCTGTAACTGTTCCAATAAAACTGGAAAATCAAGGCAGAGAGAAGGCAGCAGCTACTCATCTTCTCTGTTGCTTGCCAAATTTCAGGATTACGTACTTCATGTTTCTGAACCAGAAATCTCAGAAAGCAGAAATACCAACTTGAGAGTGTGGATTTGCAGTGAATTTCAAACTCCTTAATTTGACCTCCTATTCTCCATACTGAAAGCCTCTGTGAGCTGCTTGTGTGCATTCTGCCAAGTCTCTAACACCCAATCCAGTCCTTGAAGCCCTAAGCAGTTTGCCCTGTGACTGGAAAGCAACTATAAAACAGCTCCAAGCTGACATCTAAAAATACAAAGCTCATAGTTGCCCATCATTTTTCTGGCCTGACATCTGACACTTCAAGGTTAGTCAAGGGCCCATCAGCCCTATGTTACTTATTTACCTTTGAATGTCATAAGCAGCTTAGTCAGACACAGCTGTAAGGTTCTCGTCTTTATTCTTATAGTCCAAACATTCCAGATTTTCACCTGAGTGACTGCAGCAGCCTCCTGGGCAGTGAGTTATTCTGTAGCTTTAACAGAACAGTATTCACTTGACATATCCTTTGCATTGGGAGTTAAAGATGTAGCTTCTGTGGCAATGAAAAGCATTTGGAAACGAGGGTTTGCTAGGTGCCTGAACTCTAGGCCTGAATTTAAACCTCAGCTGTGGTCACCCTATTGATATCACTTCCAGCCACAGAACAGATACTCCACTATAAGTATGGCACAGATTTCCATAATTCCACAGAAATCAGTTTGACAAGTATTTCACTATGACCTGGTATACCATAAAGTTCACAATATTTGCTGGAATACCATATGTAATTCCTAACAAAAGCATTAGCATTAAGTAAATTCACCTACAGAAGGAGTTTTCACAGTAATCAAAAAAAAAAAATTCAGATTAAAGTTTTTGCTAGTCTGTGACACTAAATAGCACTGCATATATTCTGACCAATCCAAATTACTTTCCAAGGAACATCAGCACTGTTACATGTAATTTTTCTCTTTTCCCATTGTGCAGAAAATTTGTGCTTGTGTGCATTGGTTCCTTTGAAGGTACAATACCACAGCCACGAGGTAACAGATTTCCTTAGGTGAGAACAAATCCCTCAAGGTAGCAGGCTGTCATCATCAGCACCTAACAGGCAATTTGCATATGAGATTTAAAATACGAGATTAAATCTTGCCAACCATAAAATTATTCTTCTTGGGGAAAACTCTATCAAACATTTGGAGTACAAGTTTTGTTTCTACTGTACGTTTAATAAATAATTATTAAGGCCCCCAAAAAATACATTACCATTATTATCAGGGATCCAAACATATTGCTGAGTCTTCTCTTTCCTTTCTTTCATGGGGTTTCCATGATAAATACTTGAAATATTTGAGTAAAGTTCAATTCAAGTAAATTCTCCATTTTTTTAGATTTATTCGTCACAGGTGGAAAAAAAAAATACAGAGATTTTCACCTAGGATAGCAATTTTGCTAAGAATATAATCCTGACTGAATTCTTCACTTCCTTTCTTGAAAAAAGAGCCCTTAGTACTAACTAGAGTTCTCTCCACGCACTTCCATTGTAGAAAATGGAATTTCTCTATAGCTACAATTGCAAATCTGAAGCTTAAATTGCAATTAATTAGTTCCTCATTTCATTGTGAAGGTAAATTAAAAAATGCAATATGCAAGTTCTGATGGGAAGAAGCATCTATAGTAATGGTGCTTAAACACAGCAACCTTGATAAGAAAATTCCAGGCAATTTTTCAGTTTACAGCTATTGGACTCATTTAAGTTTCTCATTCCAAGTCCTTCTGACCTGAGACCTATAAAGGAACATCAAAATATGATCTTCATGACATAAATGTCAAAAGTTTATTTCACCACCAGGCCTAGAGGGACAGGTGGCCTCAAGCATTCATTCAATGTTTTACTCAAAAGATGTTGCATTTTTTGCACAAAAGAACAAGAAACAAAATGTACATAAGAACAGCATTGCAAAGTAGCTGGCTAATATCCTGCTGGAGAAAGACAACTACATTATCACCTGTCTTCCAACATTTGCTTCTTGTGTTTTGTAATAATGCAACAGAACACAAATACTGAAATATTAAAGATTAGAGAAGAGGTTCCATGCAACCTTTACTTACTCTACAAGGACCCTGAAAGTTCCAGCTGACCACCTGAAATGTGATTTTTTTCCCAGGTATTACTATTGTGTCAGGACTATTGTCTCACCTTGTGTTAAACAAGCATTTAACTTTTTGCCTTAAAAGACTTGGGAGTTCACCTGCCAGGTGTGAAGCATTAAACCTATTTATTCAACCCTGGATTCAAGCAATAAGTTCTCCTCAATTGAAGTTTGCTTAGCTGACTACTGTTAAATTATCCAGAAGGTGGTGTTTGATTAAAGCCAGTCCCGGGAGTCAAAAGACCTGGAAGGTATTGGATTTTTCCTCTCCCACTGAGTCCTACCTTACAATAAATTGTAATGTTTGTGCTTTGGTTTTTTTACCTGAGAAAGATGGAAGTGTAAAGCAACTCAAAATTGTATTCAAGAATTTCAAATCCATATGTAACTATTGGAAATGGAATATAAGGACATGGTTAACATTGTTCTGGTACTGAATGTTTAAAAATATTAGAAATAGAGATTTACAGAAACTGTCAGAATAACAATTTCTCTTTGACTGCTCAAAGTGTTAACCTAGTTTAAATCTTTAAAGATTCATTGAAATCCTCAGAAAAGTGACCTCTCTGGTAGAACAGGTGACATCAGAAACTCTGGAAAGAACTGAAGTCTGGCTTCCTGAGTTAGCCTCTCCCTTTCTTGTCCCAAAGACAATCCACTAATTACTGTCTTTGTCTCCATTTTACTTGAAGGTACCAGAAACTGAGTGACTCTAAAATCAACTGGGGTTTCTTTAAGCCTGGAGTATGCTTTACTAGAGAGCAGATTCTACAAAACCAGCCAGTGGGAGCCAGGTTGCCTCTTAAGTCTATCTGGAATGAACATGTGCTGCTCAGATTACATGCAGCCCTTGATATGGCCACAGAAGATGCGTAAAGCTACACAGGATCTAAGGTCTCCTGCTGCTGGTAATGACTCATATCCTGTATTTTTCACATAAGACTGCAAGTTCCAGCTATTTATGGTGCAGCCCATTAAAAATTTCTTTTCATGAAGAAAAATTGCTGTCAGTTGCCATTCAGGAGCTGATGTAGGAGGCCAGCTAGCACGTTAGAGAAATTATCAGAGAAAAATACTATAATCACAAAGAGCCAAATGTTCCCTCTTGAGCCCTTTGAGACAGCAGATGCATAGTCATAAGCAGAATCTTTTGTCTCTGAAGATTTTGTTCATACACAGATAACCAAAGGAAAAAAGAAAAGTGGAAAAACATGATACGACCTATTATCATCCACTCAGTTCTGTGCCGTGTATCGCACGGACATATCCACCCTTCCTTCCATTCTGCCCCAAAATGCAGGGTGTGAGCATACTTACACCAGTGTGGAACTGGATGGGAAGGAGCAGAGTGTGTGTATGTACCTGCTGCTGACTCACATCTTTCAGGAAAAAGGGGAAGGGAACACTACTTAAATGCAAAGCTACAGTTCACATTAGTTTAATTAAAACCTTAACTGTCTAATCAAAGAATTATTTGTCCAGTTGAAATGCATTACCAATGTTGTAGTTCAAATGTTACTGAGTCAAAACTGAGATACACAAGCTTTCTTTCTAACCATTTCTCTCTGATGTTATGCTCAGGTTTTCACTGCCCCTTTGGGTCCTAAGGTCAGTCGCTTCAGTGTAAAGCAAAGTTATAGTGAGACCTCAGTGTCTCAAATCTTAACTGGTGAGATGATGTTGATGGGAAAGAAGAAGGGGAGAGTTTTTCCTTTTGCAAAAGAATGTGATATGACATCGATGATTTCTTCCTAGTCACCCTATGGACCACTTCAGACTGTTTTTATACATTTTGTAACATATTTTTACACCTTGTTCTTTCATCAGGTGTCTCTATCTGGTAGTTATTTCCTATAAATATTTTATACAGTAGGAAAAGACCAAATTCAGAATTACTACACTATAGAAAGTTAAAATAATACCCACAGTTATTGCTGTCAAATTTCAGTTGCAAACTGACTCAGCAGAGTATCACAAAAATTAAAAGACATTTCTAGGTAAAAGTGTTGCCCTTTCTCCATACAAGCGGAATAAATTTTAATAGATGCCTTGTTTTTTCAGTTATGATTTTTGATTAATTTATTCTATCTAAACACTTCATATTTCATTATACATACAACAAGAGTTCCCAGTTCACAATGCAATTAGTTTCAAAGTAGTCCCTGACTGCTCAGGGATGGTTTATAAAATCAAAATGGTCTTTTAAAAATATCATCAGGTAGTACATTTCACAAGTGCAGAGCATGAGTCATCTAGGAAATTAGGGGTTAGGAGACTTGAGTATGATATTGATTGATCTCTCCAGGGCAATATTCTGCCACCACTCCCCTTGGACTCAACAAGAATTCTGAATGAACCTCAATAACAAGATATTATGTCATGATTAAACTCTTTAAGGATGATGTATACACTGAAAAAAACATTCATGACAGGATTATTGACAGCAGAAACACAATCCAATACAGGAACTATGGTTCTCTTGTTGGAAGGAAATTTTCACAGAATCACAGAATGGTCAAGGTTCATTGGATGGGACTCATTGATATCATCCAGCTCAGGCAAGGTCACCTACAGCAGTTTGAGCAAGATCACCTCCAGTCTGGATTTGATTATCTGTAGGTATCATTTCTATAACCTCTCTGGGTAACCTGTGTCAATGTGTGACCACAAACTTCATGACAGAAGTGCTTACAAAACTGCCTATCCTTATAAAGAACTGATCATTATACATGCATTGCTTTTATCTAAAAAAAAAAAAAAAAAGACTCAAAATGCAAACAGGTCAGTGTAGAAAAGGCCAGCATGTAATCAAGGGTTCCCTTAGACTGTGATTCTAAGCTAAGATTAATGTCAAAAACTACAATGAAGGACCAAAGCAAAAGACAACTGCACTATTCAGTAAAACAAATACTTCCATTGTCAGTAGAAGCAGACAGTAGAAATCAGTTCTCAGGTCCACATACATGACCACTCCAGTTTCTGGTATTCTGCAATATTCTTATATGTGGAATGATCCAAAAGGAGAGAAAAAATGTCCTAAACCTGAATTCCTGCAGTCCCATTCTGGGGGAAAATAGATCAAAAATAAAGCCAGGAGGAGTAGCGTCAGGAAGTCTCTAGTCCCAACTCCTGCTCTAATCCAGGTCAGCTATGAGGTTAGGTTGCTCAGAGCTTTATCCAGGTTTATTTTTTTCAAAACTAATTTTGGAAATTACTCCTGTGAGGTACACATATATAAGCAGAGATACTGACAAACTATGAGAGTATAGCTGATTTACTGTCTACAGCTGAACTGGAAAAAATACATGGAAAATGATAGCTTTGAGGTCAACAGACAACTCAAGATCCAAGACACTTTTGAACTACTCTCAAACTTCCTGGCTCATTGGAACAGCATATAAACATGGAACAATGAATCCCAATTAATTTGTGCACAATGCTGGACTCTGTGGGACATGCTTGGAATACCAGTTCTGTGCTTTAGAGAACTTTATCTTCTTGTTGTACTAAGAAACTTTATTGCAGCAATAAAGCAATTTATATGGCTTGGACTTTAAGGCTCAGACTTTAAGGGTTCTTGTTCCAAACAGATGTGCAGAGTGGCCCACAGGGACTCTTAACCTGATGTTCTTCTACCACAATAGTATTAATCAGAATAATGTCTTCACTAAAGTAAGCTTCTCTGAATCATGTGTTTGGCCAAACCATAGTCAGTGCAAGAGGAACACAAAGCAAAAAGCAAGAATGGGACAGAGATGTTCTGCTCAGGGCCAGAAGTGCTTCTGCTTTTGGCCAGATTATTCTGGAGCTGTTACGCAACAATTTTGTTTTACATCTGGGAATCTTCACCCATATCCTAGCAGAGACTAATCACAACAGTTTCACATTTAGCAAACATTGACTAAGCAGAAACTGTAAAATGGCAAAAAGCATTTGGGAAAAGTCCCCCAGAAATTTCCAAAGCTTACATTAGCCCCAGAATG
>VZTJ01000889.1:4074483-4097438 GCA_013397795.1 Orthonyx spaldingii
AAAAAAAAAAAAAAAAAAATTGGGTAGCATTTGAAAGTTTGCAAAATCAGTAGGCAGGGAAAGAAAAGTCAAAACAGTTTAAATGAACAAACAAAACCAAAACCCACACCACTCACTGGTCACTGCAATGTTTCAGATCCTAGTTCTCATAATTAGGTTTACCTGAAAAAATTACAGTTTTAATGTTAAAAATTAGAAAATAGCAATAAGTGGACAACTTGATGAATTTTATTTATTTTATTTCTTCTTCAGTACATGTACTTCATAGAAACCATTAGCAGCAGCTTAGGTATTAAAATGCAAAAATTCTACTAAAAAGCTTGTGCTCATGTGCTTGCAATGAAATATGCAAATATGACTCCTGGGAGCATGCAGCTGATGGAAACAGAGCAGTGTGAAAAATTGTATACATCCTACACCAAGTGCTTCTGCTAATCCTCTGCCTATACAATTAATTTCTCAACTATCTCAGTCTAATTCTATGAATAGTTCTAACATTTACTAATCATATAAATAAGGTTCAAACCAATGGCCAAAGAAAGTAGAATAATCCATTAGTGCACTTCATTTGACCTCAAAATCCATCCATCAAAAGATTCCCTGTATTTAATTTTTTTAATGTCATCACCCACACAGTCTCTAAAATGTAAAAGCATTAAAACTAAAATTAGAAAGAAATCACTAAATAGTTCTTCGTAAAGGTGTCTAAATTTATCTCTTCAAAGGTATGAACAAGCAGGAAGGATTCATTTTTAGCAGCACTTTGAAATCCATGTTCCAGAGACTGGTTTGTGAGTCTGAGAGGATGCCATGTAAATGACCCTTTCTTTGATCCAATTAATTAAGATATAAAAGACCCTTAAACTGATTCAGCATTGGCAGTGATTGTCTCTCAAGTACCTGGACTTAATCAAGATCTCTCTGCCATTCTCTTTTGTTGTACTCTCATTTCATTGTTTATTGTTCCTATTACAGAAATTCTGCAATTCTAATGACAAAATTCAGAACTTAATCTTCTAAATGTCTGTCTTCCTTTCCAGCTCCTTAAAAACAACCAAAGCTCAAATTAATCTCAAGACTGGAAAAGCTGATGATATCTAAAGTTTGGAGAGAGTATAAAGGAAAAAAATAGGAGTGAAACATCCTGAGGGAAAACATAATCTAAGATTTGCTGCCATGCAAGCTCAGACTATTCGCATTTCATCATGCATCTTTTCATTTTGGTTTTATCTAGCCTTTCATATCTTTGAGAAATGAGAATAATAGAAACATCATCTAGCAATAGCTGTATTGAAGAGTAACATATTTCACACAGACCAGTGATAAATTGTATACTTTGTAAAAATGTTATTGCATATATGAGATTAAGCTTCTTTTGTTTCTTTTTGGAAATCAGCAGCAAGCAAGGAGTAAGCAACTCTGCCTGGCATTGCACCTGCCACAGGTAAGCATTTGCAAGTATGTACTATCACAGGCCAGCAGGAACACAGTAACAACCCATTGCTACAGAAACAGCAGTTCTTCAGACCAGCTCCATTCCATCACACATCTGGCCACAAGTTAGAATGCACTTCTCCATAAAGAGATGTTGAGGAGGTTAGAGGGTATCAGTTTGAGTGCTGGGACTGGCTAGGGAACAAGTCTGTTTTAAAAAATAAGGAGGCTCCAGCTCTACTGGATCTTGCTTGGATCTTTGTCACTCCTAAAAGCTACCACTATGTCACAACAAAATTAAAATCCCACTAAGAAAATCGTGGAGTCGGGACAAACCACTTCCGAACAAAGGACCAGCAGCAGCAACAGTCTTTACTAGCAGATTAACTGAGAGGCCTGACTTAAACGCGCATCTTGAGGTGTGGAAGATACTTTGTATGCCTAGAACACAGGCATTAAATTGTTTCCTTTAAGAGCCAGATACTTTTAGAATAAAAGCTTTCTGAGGATGGCAAGGAGCAGTAATCAACAGGCAAGAAAAACATCTCATACAAGACATCGGTGTATTAGCAACCAATGATTGAACTACTGAAATAAAAAATAGTATCTGCAATACCATTAACAGCAGAACTTCTCTCTCCTGGAGGCCAGCTTGCGTTCTTTCTCTCGTTTACAGCTCCTCAGCATCACTCTGTTAGTGGCTAACTGTTGCTGCAGGAATAAGGTAAAATGCCTGTGCACACAAGAACCCTCTCTCCCTCACACAGCAGCAAGAGATTTTTACTTTTAGGAAAGGAAGAAGTTTTCAACTGCCTTGCTTCACTGTGCATCAGCCATAGAGCCCTGGTATAATGGACCTTACAGGGAAAGCAGAGCAGTGACACTAGAAAAGGTGAGAGACACTTCCAACCCACTGAAGGACCTTACACATAAGTGGTAACAGTCACATAAGTGCAACCACTTCACTTTAATGACAGAAAACAAAGTGTGTGCTTCACTGGCCCACAGAGCTACCTCAAGGAGCAAGGTCCTTCCCCTTCCCCTAACTAGTGTCATACTGCTGCTTCCCTTGTCTTAGTGCCAGCATTTGTGCAGCTGCATGGTGAGCTTACCAGGAAACTCATTAGGATGGAACTAAGAAATAAAACCATAAAATCTGGTTCACTTTCAACCAGCATGGTTCCTTGCTCCAGCATACTGTGTGCTCCCTTGGCCAGGGCAAGATGTATGGCAGAGGATGAAAGGGAAGGCAGGATCTTTTTTTAATAAAAGCCTTAATAACAGGTTTAATAAAAGGCTTAGAAACACTGACTTTAGAGACATGGTGAAAGTTAAACACTCTGAAGGGAAACTGTAGCCATGGACTGTACGTCTTCTATCCTCAATTAAGACATGCTGTTAAATAAATCACCATTTCCCTAGTAATTACAATCAGAAATGTTGGTTCAATAAAACATCTTTGATTATAGAGGAGTGCTTGTGATCCTTTTTAAGCACATCAGTCTACTGAAGTGAAAAGTAACACTGTTCTAGTCTTTCTAGAGGTGAAACTTGGTATAAATGGCGCACACTTCACAAAACAGAAAGCCTGCTCTGGAGACCAAAACAGTAGCTCTGCAGTCAGTGTTCCAAAACATGAAAGCAATGGCTGGGTATGCTATTAAATGAATCATAGATGGGGAGTGAATTAATCAGTGTAAAAACCTTGATACGTAAAGTAGAGAAAGTAACAATTCAAAGTGCAGATGCTTTAATTTCATTGTCTTTTCAATATATTTACATGGTACAGCCACTCTTTCACATCATCTCTGTGAGGCATCACCATTGCTCAGGGATCCTCAGGGAAACTAACCACATTTGAACCACATTAGTGTCACATCATTTGGATATATCTGCAACCAAAGCTTTTCAATTTCATTATTGACCAAAGAGCACAATCCAATTTCTTGAATTCTATTTCTTATGTAGTCATATTTTTATGTGTATTCAAGACCAACATGATAACTTAGCATGCAGAAGTGGTTATGCAAAACTGAGTCTATTTCTACCATAAGAGGGTGAGGGTAAGAGAACTTGTGCCTTTCAACAAGAAACTGTAATGCAGAAAAACACAGCTTATGTTAAAATGTCATTCCTATGACATTTTTGCCTTTTTTGGAGATGCGTGGCTTGTTTAAAAGATACAAGCACTTTGGAGCCCACAGTTCCCCAAGGAAATGGAAATGCAAGTCTGATTCCTTGCAGTTGCATAAAAGCACAAAAATCTCAAACACCAAATCTTAACTTTTTGTTTGATTATTGCTGAATGACAGCTTTAGGATCTTTACTCCTTGAACAACTTCTTTTCCTAAACAATTTCCTTTCCTAAAGTATCCTATCAACTAGACTTCTCATGAAATAAAACTCATCTTGTTCTACTGAACTTAGAGGGCTGCAATGAATAAGTATTCTCAAATCTTGTTGCTGATCTAGACTGCTAAAAAAATCCTTTATAAAATGTCACAAAACCTGCGATTACACCAACCCCATTTGCAGATGCCTGATTGCAACTGAAATGAAATTCAGGAGGTATTCAACTATGCCTAAGGGTTTAATTAAATCCTTCCAATACTTGACATTATAGATATTCATAACACTGAATTTCGAATCCAGGATTTCTTATATTTCAGCTCTCTGTGTCTTGAATGGAATTCAGTTACATATTCAGTATTAGACATGAAAGAAAACAGGAAGAATTACTAGTATAAGTGTCTGGCTACAGGACATGCTTTCTTTGAAAAGGATGCAGAAGGCACATGCAGACAGTACTGAGCTCTACAACATTAACTCGAGCAGGACTGCTGCAATGTCCCTACTTGTACAGTGAAAGGGAACACCTTCAAGGAAATGTGTGTTCAAAACTATTGGACAGCTATATCCCTATTTCCTCCCATTCTCTAACTGGCAATGACATTTACTTGCAACTGGAACTTTCTCCTTCTATAAAGTGACATCTCCAACATTATAGCATCCACCTGGCACTCAGGGGGCAAAAGAATTAGCATCCAAAGGCACTAAGCCTACATATCCTTTCCAGATTATAAAACTATTGGTATTTTGTTCTTCAGTGCAAAAAAGGCATGGTCTTCTGTCTTCTCCCACCAGTCTACACACAGGTTTTCTTCACATCTTTGTCCCAGTCATTCTCATGCAAAGGTTAATAATAAAAGTCGCCTGGATTTCTCTCTCCCAGAATTTTAATCCCACCAACCCAGTACAAAGGTGTTTTTAACTGTAGACAGTTCCCATTTTAAAAAATGCAGGTTTCTACTAGTCTCACTATACAACACACAAGGCACAACATGACAGTCACTCAAGTCAGACCCCAGTGCAAAAATGCACACCTAAAAGTGCTTTGCAAACCTATATATAACCTGTGTATTAGGGGGAATTTCTGTGGAATGATTTTGTGATGCCCATTGTCTTTTTTTCTTCTGAGTTACAGAACTGTGTATGGTTTACAGAATAGAACTACTTTAAGCAAGTGAAACAGACTGATCCTACACTATTTAAAATGAAATGGTAAAATGTTAATGCCCATAACTCCATGATAGAAACACAGCTGCGTTTCACAAGTAAAAAACTATTTTTAAAATTCTAAAATTGCCTTTATCGTTGCAGCACTTAACTAAAAGAAGCAAATTAAACACATATATTGATTCCTGACACTTGTTATATCTAATGCAGCAGTCCTGCATCCTAATTTAAGCACTCTTCTTCTGTTCTTCGCTGCACCACTCTGTGAACATTAACTTGCCTGTGATTCCTGTATCTAGAGAAACATGCACTCATGTTACTGTGGTTACTAAACAAACCTGCACACCATCACGTCACAGCTGTACGGGGCCTTGCAAGGCCTATTACCATCAAGTCATACTTAGGAACAACTCTCTATTCAAAATGATATGACAAGTGACACTATAGTTAAAAAACAGGATCTGTTTTAGAAAAAAGTATCAATGATTCCACAAAAAGCAGAGGACACTGAGCTTGCTACAAAAAGCAGAGGACACTGATAGACAGAGTTGTCTGCCATATGTACAGTTACAGATGTGTAATACACATGTACACATAAATATGTGTATATATGTACCACTAAATATTCTACTTTTTTATATCCAGTTCAACTCTAACATATTACACCAATGAATAAAAGGATAAAGACTGCTTGCATTCAGCATTTTTGATGGATTAATTCTATTTTTGGAATGGCAACACAAAGAGATCAAGTCAAGACTAAATTATCTGTAGTTTGAGGCTGAACATATGTACATCCCATTTATTTATACTTGCTAGTCAATGCTGTAGTCTCTAAAGAAAGTACTTTCTCCATTTCTTTATGTGCATTAATCTCACTTGCAACATATTTGAAAGATGGGGCTTTATCTCTCATGGTTGCTTTTTGAAAAACAGAGCAATGATCTGACTAGCAATTTGCTCATGCTGCAAGTGACACAGCCTATCTGTCCTTTCTAAACAGGCACATAGCACATTTAATCAAGTAACCTTAGACCATGCTGCTAATCAGAACTGGAAGATAATTCCTCAGTACCCATTTCCAGTTTAATTTGCAAAAATTATTAATAAGCTTAAGAATTACAATTATATAAAGGAGAAAGTATGTCATTATCTGACAAGAGAAATGCTAGACCTAGCTCTTACTCATCTTTGGATACTCAAGACTCTAAAAGAATTTTGAAAATCAGACTTACATGTAACATGAACTTTTCTAAAGTGAACAATTATTGTTAAAAAAATGGATGTCTTTGCCTAATGTAAAGACTTTAAGACAATCAGTCAGAACTTTTGCAGTGGTCCCCAAGTATTTATTGGAAAATAAGTGACAACATAAAATGCACATGGCTAACAAATATTTGGAAAAAACAGATAAGTTTTGATTACATAAGTAGCAATAGGATATTTCCTACACATGACAGTGGAGAATTCACCTGCCAGCACTAGCACTGGGGACATGAAAGGTGTAAAATATAATACATTATATTATGTTAAGGTTTAGAATTTATTGAAAGGTTTTGGTCAAATCCTGTAAATAGGAGACTCGTTTTAGTGGAATCAAGATTCCACATTAGGGAATAAAAACTAATTATCTTTTTGAACCCACTAGTCATACTGGTGTTTCCAGAGATTCAGAGCATTTGCTAACAACATTACCTAAGCTTACTCTAACTCTTATGCAGTAGAGAGTAGCTCGTGCTTATAGAAAACTGAAATTACCTTCAAAAAAGAGTTCACTCAAGTATTCCTCACAACATGAGGCATGAAAAGGCATTAGGACAGTGAAAGCTGTTCACTATTTACCAGGACTGGGCCTTTGTTTCTTAAGCAGGAAAGCAAATATTTTAAATAATCAAAACACAATGTAATTTTCAAGACAGTCACAGAAACTGCTAAGTTGAATATAAGGTAGAACAGCAGAGAATTCAAAACATAAAACTGCCAGGTAACTTTTGAAGTGAATAATGTACCATTTTACACAAATAAGACGAAAAAAACATATCAAAATGTGTTTCAACAATCAAACATATTCCTGTCCAGTTTCAAAATACTGCAAGTCATCCCAAGTCTGAAACTGAAGACATGTAGTATTACAAGAACAAAACAACCACTTCATATTTTCAGGTAAACTACATCATTGCTTCTTCCACATTAAACCCTCATTGTTTCAGAGAAAGGGGAGAAATTCAAAAGCCAATTCCATATACTGTGGCTGAAGAAAATGGAGAAGAGAAGGCAAACTCTGGTTCATCAACTAATATGGTGCAAACCAGCAAGACCAGCAGTGGTCAAGACAAGACAAAACTCCTGTCAGTCTCCCTCGCACTCCAAGTTTGTTAGCATCACACAGGACACCCCCCAAAACTTCTTGCAAGTTCCCAACTTCACGTTCACATCTATTTTGTCATCTCTCTCTTTCACAGATTCATCACCCTCTAGCTTAAGGTCACTTTAGTTTTGATGATGATATTCCTTTTCATTCAGCTTAGACCATAGAATTTTGTTTTTATACAGTAACAAATAAATAACTGTTCAGTAAAATATAACAGTCTACAAAAAGCATCTGCCTAAAGATAATGAACACTACATCTGGTTAATGAATCAAAAGAGGAAAACACAATTATCTATAAACTTCTTCGGATGGACCAAATGTGTTACTCAGATCTAAATCACAAATATCTGCTTAGTAATTCCTCACAAAATCTGACACAATTCTAAATTAAATCATATTTCACTGAAATTAACTTACATATCTCTCAAGTATATTTACTTTGTCATATATCTTCGTGATTATACTGACATCAGTAAGAAAACCAATTGAGTCTCACAAAAATATTGCCCCAAAAGGGATAATAAATGATCCGTGTAGATAATTAGTTAAACTAAGTATATTATTATGAAATGACTTTTATTATATACATATAGTGAAAATATCAAGCTTTATTCACACAGCCTCTGAAACGCGGTCCTGGACATTTTATTGTAAAAACATGTGTCCCCATCACTTGGATTAAACAAAATCCTTCACTAAATCTTGCCTCTACTTTGTGAATCATCTCGAATAAGACAGACTGGATGAAAGCTTATCATCTGTTTATCCAATATCTCAGGCACTCTGGCCAGCACGCTGCTCTTCTTTAAACACAGCCCATTCTTGAGAAGTTGTGTTTACTCATAGCAGTATTAAAAAAAAAAAAAAAAAAAGGAAAAATATCCACACAAAATCCTTCATCAGCATCCAGCCAAACAAACTCAAGCCCATATAAATGTCCCTGTTACTACATGGGGCAGTAAGGGCACAGGACATCTCTTCGCACCACACCTTTCTGTAGAGATGCTTAAATACAGATTTCCACTACTGTATTATTTCTCTTTCCACACCTTCAGGTCAACACAACTAGTTGCAATAACAAAAGGTTCTACCAAGAGATCTCTTATTGCTACTGCAACTCCACCCTTTCACATATTTCACATAGCAGAGAGAGAGAATGCAAACAAAATATTCCTCAGAGTAATGGCAAATTCAAAAGAAATGCCATAATATGAGTCCTCTTCTTCACATGATAGACTGGAAAGTACATGGAACAAGTAGGCAAGTGTTTGGGACTTGACACACACCACCACCACCCTTTGTGGCAAAGTGGAAAAACCCTGCCAGGTTTTACTTCTGCAGATTAGCAATCACCTTTAATACAAAAATGTAAGAAATTTCTGTTTGAAGGGCACATCAAAATTTTTATCTTAAAACAGAATTGCATATATGACTGAAAGCAGAGTCACCAATTAATTTTCAGTTATTTTCTTTCAATCTTGTAATTCATGTGAACAATTCTAGAAAGCTAGAATTATTTTCTAAATGCATCACTATGATGTAGGACCAGCATATTCTTCCTTCAGTCTAATGGAAACGTGTGAATTGCTAGTGATTGAACTGTCAATCATTCAAACAAGTAAATAGCTTTTTTCCTCCAAATTATGCTTTCAGAAGATTTTCACAGCTATTTAACCTCAGACCCTCACTATTTGTGAGTTGCTAGTTCTGTTAAAAGTCCTTTCTCTCACTCCTGTCCAGAAATCTTTATCTCCAGATACTGGGAAAGTTCTGAGATCCACAGGTCTATATTTTCCCAGACTCTCAACTTGAAATTCTGAGATCTGGCAAGTACAGCCTTTCACCAACACCTGAACACTGGTTAATACATCAATCCCAGCCAGGTAAACTGCTGTCTGAAAAACACTTAGAACATTGCTTCCACAGCAAGTCCTTCAGTGAGAGACCTTCTCCATTTTGAGCCTGTTATGCTGCACATTCAACAGAAATAGCTACTTGAACAGTACTGCCAGGTGCCTTTAGAGCCAAATTCCCCAAGACAGTGGGTAAGGGAACACTGAGAAGGCAGGGAACTGACAAAATCAAACTGAGATTCACAGGCCTTTGTGGGGCAAACACACATTATTTTGTCAATGGAAAAACAGTGGGTAGTGATAAAAGATTTCCTAACCTGCCAGCTTGTTCAGTTGCAGGTAGCCTACAAGCCTGGGACTATTTTCTCTTCTTGGTGTCACCGTGTTAGCTGAAGAGTTTAAAAAGTCATTCTGTCTCTAGCTGCTTATCATTGTACTTCTGAAATAGGCTGTCACACCTTCCAAATCTGCTGCTTATTTGCTGTATGATAATACACCCTGGCCTGTTTTAAAAAGAAAGAAAAGTTGCATCAGAAGAACTATATTCTTACTGTAACTCAGTTTATCTTTATTCTAATGGGTAAGAAACTGCTTATGTCCCAGACCTTCAGGCAAACAGGAGTGCTGGTAAGACATGCATCTAGACTTCATGTTCCATTTTGGAAGGCTAGGAAGCTTTGGCTTTTCCTTTTCCTTAAAGGTGTACATAAAGTTGCTTGTTCCTCCGGTATTGATCTGAGTATCATATTTGCCAGTTTCAAAATGGAAATAGAAATATCCCTTTGCTTCAGAGGTGTGTTGCGAAAATCAGCTGGAAGATATTTACAAACCTTTCTGTACATCCATACTAAGCACCACAAAGACCTATAAAATTAACAGTTCACTGTTCACTCTGTGCTATGGACAGAGAGCTTTAGAAAAAGCACTGACTACTCTTCAAACCATGAAAGCAATATTAATAGCAGTTTTACACTACATGTGCACAATCTTTCAATTAATATATGTTGATATATTAAAACACATACACAAACATTCATAACAGCTGCAAATTTTAAAAAATTGCACAAGCGACTGAGATTTTTAACTATCAGAAGTCATTTTCTACTAATCTTAGCAAAGCTCTAAAAAACATTCTTTGTGATTAGAAGTACAAAACCACAATAGTCTGGGAAAACCAGTCTGGAGCAAATCACAAGTGTAGTGCATAGTGACAAATGGTATCTAGGCTGAGGAAAGATGTTTGGGTTAGTATTTTCTGTTACAGAGCATTCTAAGAGCACAGTTAACAGATGGATGGAGAGAGCGTGTCCTGATAAATTACATACATCTCTGCTCCTATTTGAATTGTAAATACAATGTTGATACTACCTACCCTGTGAATAAGTTGCAGTACACACTTACATAATCTTCTGCTAATGTGAAGTGTTGAAAAAATGCTTGCTGTTAGCTAGAAGCATGACAAAGGGATCTGAATGCAAGCAAAAAGCAGTTAATACTGAATACTGTCTTTGTAAACAGATTCTGATGGATTTAGCTCCACCATTTATAAAAAAAGAGACTAAACAAAGTGCAAGTAGGATATTGAATGTCTTCAGTACTGAATCCCTTCAGAATTGCTACATGAAATATGAAAGCTGTCCCTCAGAATTAATAAATACTACATTTTAGTATTTTATCAAAACAACATGCTTTTCTCCACTATCCTTATTAATACAAATTTTGAAAACATTACATCTTCCAGTTCCTTGAATTGAAGTATTCAGCACAGTGGATATAAGGCCGGGCAGTTAACATTAAAGATTGTTTCTAACTCTCATCCAGACTTGCGCTCTCACTTTGGGTGAGCCCAGCTGCATCCAGATTGAAACTGGGAATAGTTCCCATCTTGTGGACTTGAGTGTGCATTTTGACTGTATAACAGGAGGAGACTGGGTGAGTACCACCTGAAAGCATCACAGGCAGGAAGCACAGGCACAGGATGGAAATGACACCATATAGTGCAGGTGCAGCCTTAAGCCATCTATCTTGACCAAAAATCTTGCCAAAAATTCTAAAGCCTCTTTATTTAGTGAGGGAAAAAATGCAATCAAAAGGTTAAGAACTGCAGTTAAACAATTACTTCAGCCTCTACCCCTTGGCTGCTGTAACATTACGCAAGGTCCTTTGCCTGGTGTCTGACACACATTGCTGGTTATTACTGCAGGAACCATATTTTATGTGCTCACTGACACGTGGCTGGAAGTTATATGCAACATACAGGCATTCACAAACAAAGGTAAAATTTTGTATTCTAACAGAGCTCAAAAATCTCATGTCTCCACCCACGCTGCCTGAACAAGTAGAATGCCTCAACACACATGTGTTCAAGCATTTCTTCTGTGTTACTGCACTCACAGGGTCTTGAGAGCTCTTTAAAAGAGAACTATCATAAATTTTTTTCTGTTATATAAGCACCAGAACAAAGATTCTTCTATTGCACTCTTTTCATAGTACTCAAAAAATGCAGATAGTGGTAAGGGAGAACTGACTTCATGAATTGAAAGATTGCCAAAAATGCTTTCAACTAAATGTCCTGTAGCACCGTGATATTTTCTTTTGTATCACAAAGCCATAAGAAATTTCACAGCAAATTACTCATTAGTAGAAATAGTTTTATCTTTGTAAAGCCATTTCTCTCAGTGCAGAAAACTGTGATATGGGCTCCCTCTAGTGCCTTATCTCTGACACAAACTCGGAATTATAAAAGATTGCATAGGTTATTTATATGTGCCAATATCCTACCTAAGTTACCTTCCAAAAAAAATTCACTGTTACCTTCCAAAAAACACATTCCCAGTTAAGTCAGTTTAAGTACTTGTACATATCAATTAAATTCTTAATGCAGTGTAGTAAATTTTGCTGTTCCATATAACTATCACAAGATCCAAACATCATGTAATTACACATGGAATTTTGCACTGAAGTGTAAAGAAAGGAAAATATGACAAAATCCATTTTGAGATATTTCAAAAACCTGAAAGGAAGCTTAGAAGAGGAATCCTCTATCAGTATATATTTTTAAAAATTCTTTCAATAAATACTTTACGCATATGTAAAAATACCCCTTTCCCCATGAACACCTCAAAGTTGTTTCAGTAATTCAAGTGGAACTCACAGCCACCTGGAGTTCGCTCTTGTTTGATTCAGTGGATGTTTTCCCCACTGATACAAGCATGAGAACATGCAAATAGACTATTAAATGCTCCACAGTAACTAGAGCAGGGCATAAAAAGTGTGGGTGGATGGACAACTTTTGCCATCAATTAGTGAAAATTGTCTTAAAAGCCATACTAATGGAAGACACGCTCTTGTCTTCCACCCAGAAGCCCAAGCAACCTTCTTTTCCCCACCAAATACACCAGAGAAGCCAAGCTGAAACAGCATGGATGGGGGAGGAGGCTAAACCCGGAAAAAGATCAGTTTTTCTTCCTAAGAAAAGGGAAACCATATTGTGAATCTCATGATACTGTCCCTGACACAATGCCATGAGCAGCTCCATGCAAGTATTTAGTACCTCTTCTTGCACATAATAGAAGCAGCAGCACTGACAAGGCATACAAGAATTTTACAATGAAACTAATTGCTTCATTTCATTTTCTATAAACTGCTAAAGCAAAAGAAACAAACTGAAAAAGCCCTCCCATAACTTTTAAATGCATAAAATTCCTATGCAAATCTAGCATTTTGCCAGCCTTGCATTTTTATATTTTTGTTTCCAAATCATTAGAAAACACAAGGCTTTGCCCTCATAAAAATATATTGTAGATATGACAGCCTCTTCTAGAACAAATAAAGCTTTACCTATAAACCCGACAACTACATATATGCAATTAACAGAGCTGCACGTATATGTTACAACCAAAATAAACACGTGGATTAGAATCTGTCATTTGACAGACACAAAAAAATCATACATGCTTCACCCAGTTCCAAATGCTAGGATTCATACTTTTGTTTTGCTCCACAGTTCTCGATTTAAATATTATATTATACTTTAAAAACCAAAATTAAACAAATCATCTAGCACATCACGAGATTAAGAGGGCTATTAAGTGTTCTTCAGAACAGTTCATGTTTTTCATACTTTTTCCTCACTGACATTTTCTCTTTGCAATGTGCTAGGGGCATTGCCAGGCCTGGTTTCATAGTCATCCTCTGCAAAGTCACAGAATCCCAGAGTATTCTGAGTTGGAAGGGACCCACAAGGATTATCGAGTCCAACTTTTAAGTGAATGGCCCATAGAGGGAAAATGTACTATGAGTAAAGTCTGGAGCCTTCACTATCTCAGTCTTTCTTAAATTCTTCAGCTGAGCACAGAACACTGTCTGTACAATTTCTCAAGCTGTGGCACTGCTTAAAAGAAGAGCAATGTTGAATGGCATCAGGCAGTCTCTTGGGCTTTTACTACATATATGCCAGAGTTCAATCAGCTAACAGAACTATAGGCTGAGACAGCAACTGCATTCTAATAGAGTTTCTCATTTTTTTTAATTACCTTATATTAGTAAGAACCAAGACAAATAGAAATAAATGCATTATGTCATATTTTCCTTTCTTTATTCTTCAGTGCAAAATTACATGTGTAATTGTATCACAGACTTTCATTACTAATGCAGTTAAGACTTCCTTTCAGCTATTAGTAAAACAAGCCAGCACCCAATATTATGGGTTGGAAAGGATTGTCAAATATTATATACATGATTACCTACGTTTTCAAACACAAAATTAATTTATAACCTTCTACAAAGCTCAATTAGCCTACAACTCATAGTAATTTCCTTATATCTTTCATAGGTACTACAGCTCCCCACAAGCCAGGTAAATGATGGCTTTTTGGGGTTAAGCATGCTTGGAAGATAAGTTTTTGAAAAATAATCAAAGGAATGAATCACTATCATTTTAAGTTTGTTCAGGGAGAACCCCTTTTGGTAGCTGTGTATTTTATGTAAGAGGGTTTCAGTCAATGTTCACCCTAAACCTGAAAATACTGCATCCCACAATACATCATCAGAAAGCACACTAATATTCAGTCTGTGATTAAAATAGTTTTATGGAAACATCCTATACAAAATAAGTTCAAACAAATAAAGTAAGTAGTTATTCTAAACTGTGTGTCCAGAGAAGGGCAATGAAGCTGGTGAAAAATCTGGAGCAGAAGTCTTCTGAGGAGTGACTGAGGGAAATGGAGTTGTTCAGCCTGGTGGAAAGGAGGCTCAGGGGGACCTTATCACTCTACAACTACCTGAAGGAAGGGTGTAGAGAGGTAGGGGGTCAGTCTCTTCACCCAGGTAACAAGTGAGAGGACCAAAGGAAATAGCCACAAGTTGTGCCATGGAAGATTTAGACCGGATATTAGGAAAAATTTGCAGTTGGACTCGATGATCTTGGAGGTCTTTTCTAACTTAAACAGACCCTAAACCACAAGACTATTGAGCTCGTTAGGAAATCAGCAGCCACAGCAGCCAACCCACTACCCTACCTCCAGCAGGGTAACTTGGCAGCTCCAAGCTCTTACTGCAGTTAGTCCAGTAGACTGTTTTGCCTAGGGCTGAGCCAAAGCCAATATTCTTAAATCAAACCAAAGCAGCTCTTCTGGGAGCTCTCATTTGTAAGGTGGATGGCATGGCGTGAAAGCAGAGGGATCTGAGCACTGAAATGCTGCATCCTAGCTGACACAAGTGCCATGTTTTCTCCCTTCTTAGGGGACAACAGTGGAAAAACATCCCTTTCAACTGAGCCTGGTACTTTCTGATCCAGCGCTCTTCCTAACACTACTGGTAGTACCCACCCTGCTGCCGAGGTGAGTGCAATTGAAGGAGTCCAGCTCCTCTGTGCTACAGCCCAGTTCAGACAAGTGGCTGCACTCACACATCCTGTACTACACCAGTGGCAGCCCCGTCTGGAATAGAGAAGCAAATCCAGGTGGGACCTGAGCCAGACTCCCTCGCTGTGGGCCCAGGCCCTACTGCAAGACCACACACACAGGCACTGCTGTCCTCCAACAAAACTGGGATGTGCCCACATGGCAGCTTTGCCATTGTCCCTCGGCAGGGCAGAGCTCTCAACTGCAAGCCCACACTGCCATCCCCCAGCACAGCCAGCTTAACTACAGCACTGCTTGAATGCTGACAGCAAAGTTGCTTACTCTAAAGATGACAAAGCTCTTAGTACTAATACAGCATTTTTGAACAGATGCCAAGCAGTTTAAAACCGTTTACATATCAACAATAAATATCAAAGACAGTCAGGATTGAAGCATGTTGATTTGCAATGTATGAAGGATCGTTTACACAACAAAAATGAATCACAGTAACTGGCTTCAACCATATTCTGATAAATTCTTGCATCAAGTGAATACAGGCATTTCTGTAGCACTTGAATCTATGACCTTGATCGTGCAGACTTAAGCTCTGCCAACATTCACACACACAAATATCCTTTTTTTTTTTTTTTTAAGTATAAGCCCTTCAGTGTAATCATGGTTGGGGTTTTTTTTTTTCAAATGCACATGAAGGCAAAGTGCTCACAAAACTAAGACCATGTGTGCTGAACAGTTTCTTCTTACTTTGAATAGTATTTCATTCATAATAGTGCTACTAATATCCTTTTAACTTGCTTATAAGAAATCACATGTTTAATTACAACCTTTCACATTAAACATAAATCAAGGACAGAGTCAAAATCAAACATAAGCTTTCTTTTTTTTTTTCAGTTCACACACTGCTTAGTAAAGAAGTTGAAATAACATGAGATGTCCAGAGCTATGAAGAGGACACTGTGACAGCTCCCAGTGAGTTCAGTAAAACTACACCAGTTCACACCACAAGGAAAGCAGTTTAGGATCCAGCCCAGCAACCAGACTGGGCATTTAAAGCAGACTGGCCATTTAAAACGTGGGGTTTTGAGTTTAGCACATGTGTTTATGGCAAGTATCTCAAGTGTTGACTGAATTGATAGATGCTTTAAAAGCTACTGTTCATTAGAAATCTTCACTTTATTACAACTTCAGCATAGAAGTTATAACTATATGATGATTCAAAGCATGAATTAAGAATCTATTTACAGATTATGAATTTGACAAGAGCACAGGGAACAATTTTAAAGAAACACAGATAAAAATAATGCCATTAACATTCGTTTTAAATTAATGAGCCAAGTTTCGTTGGCAATCATTCCTTAGGCTCATTAGAGATATCGGAATGTGGATCACAAGAAATTTAAAATAATATATTTGGTTCATCCATTGGGAGTTTCAACATTTTCTTTTCATCAGAAGTAATAAATTAAATGTAAATAAAGTAACAACGCAAATAAATCAGTTTTAAATTCTCTGTACTACCTCAAAGGCTTAAACTGCAGCACCCTGTACAGTCAGATGTACAAGCAATGTATATGACATACCAGTGGAAATGAATGCTTTTCCTCACAATGCCACCTTCAAAAACCAAATTAAGCATGATATCTAAAGCAAAACTCCACTGTATGTTAAGACAGCTACAATATAGGTAGAAGAGGTCATGTTAACACAGAACCCAAGTGCATGCAATTTGGTGTTTCATTTGTTCTAGAACATGTCCATAAGAATAAACCTCTATCTGCTCACAACGTGGAGGCAGGGAAAGGAACAGCATCAGCTCCACAAACAGCAAACACCTATGTCATTCTTCAACAGTAAAATATTAATTTAAACCAAAGGAATAACCTAGGTGCCCAAAGGATGGATGATTTTAATTCTCAGTGACAACAGAACAGTTTTGTTTCTAGTCTGCTGCCATAGTGTGTATGAGAATATGTAGAGATTCACTGAGGATGTATGGTTTCCACTGCATGCTGTGTGTTATGGTTCAGGTTGGAAGAAATGCAACAGCCATGGGGAAATACTGAAGAACAAAGACAAGCAGAATGCAATTCTGACAGACTTGTACACTGACCAGGGGAGGTACCCTGTGCAAGTAACACCATACAGTTTGCTCTGAAGATTCTCCCTCTTCACAAGAAAAATGCTCATGATGTACAAGGCTATTTTTGTGAATAAGTACTCATCAGTGAGACTAAAAGATCACAGTCTGAGGCATATATATGGAAAAGTACTAATCTTTAAATAACTAATCCAGTATGACCAAGCAGTCACTTTCACTGCCTTCAACAAACATGATTTATTATCTCCTAGCCTCAAAAGCTCTGCCTTCTCCAACCAAATTTGCCTCATCACTGACTTCTTCCACCTTTTTAACTTTTGCCTCTGTTTCCTGTGAACACACCTGTTCCTAGTCCAAGCAGCTACACTTAGACTAAAGACTCTATAGGGAATAACTGCACTCCATAAGGAGCACAGCACACACCATAAACCCATGAACTGGGAGCAGAAAATCTGGGCTTCAGCCTGGAGCAAATCATCCAGCCACACATGCACACACCTGCAGACCTAACAGTAATGAACAAGAAAATCTGCAGTGAAGGCAGGAAGCAGGAGAAATAGACTTGTCTCATTTTGTCCTAACTCATATCAGCCTAAAGTCAATACTTCGACTCACTCTTCATGGGCCATAGACATATTATGTATTTTGTGAAGATGGGAAATCTCAGTAGTGCAATAGGAATGCTTTGTTTTGTTTCCAAACAGTGCCTGACACCACCTCAGAATTGCTGAAAAGGGGCCAGTGCAGCACGTCAAGTGGCAGTAAGTCAGCAGAATTAGAGCAGGCTGCTAAAACTCTGAAACCCCCAAAGGGAAGTTTAAATGATAAATGAGAAGCAGCAAGCCCATCTTGTATCATATTGACTACATACTGTGAATATTAAGAACAGCTTCCATTTGTTTGCTTTTCTTATACATTGACAGATGACTGCCACTCCTCTCCAAAGTGACACTTCTATCATCATTTTTCAAAGTTTCTGCTTTTAGACTTTTTAAAGAGCTGCTATCTTGGATTATTTTCCGTTTTCTTTAATAAAAACTCCAAGCATACTCAGCTCCACCAGCTGCTACACTGCTGTGGTTTGCATGCCCCTCTATGTGAGGTCTCACTGCAGATGTGGAGCTTTTTAAGACCCAGTGAAGTTTATGGATGCCTTGAATACAAATTAGTCACCCCATCCTTAAGCTATTACTGAATTAGAAAAAACTCCTAAGCCATTGCAGAGTGAGGGAAGACGGGTTTTGGAATCAAATCTGTCAACATTTTTACCATTTTAGCAGATTATAGTGAAGTCACCTCTGAATGTCTCTTCACCTAAGATGTCTGAAAATCCTATAAAATATTGGGTCTCACAGCTTATTTGTCCTGTTTAGATTTACAAAAGCACAGCTGTTAACACTACATTCTTATAACAATGTCTGTATATACAAAACCATGCATCAAAACAGTTATAAAGATTTCTGTGGGGCTACTAGGAAACAGTGAGATGCAAATGTACAAGGGAGAAGACACTTTATAACACCACAGTCAGGAATTCAAAAACCAACAACTGCAGACCAAGTCAGACAGAAAGCACACTTTTTGTTTTCAAGGTCTGTAAAGAAACCCTTAGACTGTGAAGAATCCGTTACAGGAAACTTCTGCCCCCACAGCCATAGCTCATTTTATCTTCTCATCTTTTCAAAACGGGCAGAAACTGCCCTTCTGACAAGCACCTTGCAAACAGCTTTCCAATTGCATCAGAGAACCTCCCAACAAACCTGGAAGTTACAGACAGCTTTGCCTGTTCAATTCACCACACTCCATTTACAGATTTTGAAAACCTGCTAACAGGGATATGGAATTCCTGGTGATCTCCTCTGAATGTTTAGGTTTAAGTTTGGATTTGGCAGGTGGCTTTCATTTGTGCAAGGATTCCCCAGGAATTTTGCCACTGGGGATGACTGAAGAGACACATCCCTTCTGCTCACACCCCTGCTCCTGCCAGGAGACACGAGTTACATGATTCTGTGAATGTGTGATCATTCTTCAGCAGCCTGCAAGACGAGTTAGTTTGCAGCACCATGGCCTGAAAGAGCTGTGTCCCATGACACTTTCAATGAAGCAGTTTGCAGGAAAAGGCCCAGCTGATGAATGGAATAAAATAAAACCCAGTTCCTCCTAAATTACCCACCACGCATCATGCAGAAAGCTTCAAACTGCAGCAGTCTGCTTTAGCTTTTGATCTTCTTTAAACTGCTAGCAAGAACAAAAAAACTTAGATGACAAAAATTGATATGTTAAAGTTCAAAATGTGCTAAATGAACAGAATTTCTGTTCAAAGTCCACTTCATTAACAGTTATTGCATATTTCACTGCAGGAAAAAAATAAGCAAGTCCTTATGAAAGCTGAATGCTAATTTTAAAGCAATCAAAAACGCATAGATGTTTTAAATTACAAGAAATGGCTCTCTACCATCTTGACTATTTCAACAGAAGCAGATGGTTTATATAGCTTTACTGCTTAATTAAACATTTTATATATTCTGCAAAATGGTACCTGATGGCATCCTTTCCAACTGGCTTTCGAAATTTAAATTACAAAGTAATTTTATGTATGCACCATATAATTAATTAAAATATTCATATCTAATACCAACCTACTAACCTGACATCTATTTTATAATACATGTGAAAAATCTAATTGTCCACTTCTTTCCTATTTCTTGATGATAATACTAACTTTTTCCATAATTCTACTGGTTTCCTTTATTTTAAATAAACCTAATTTAAAAGCCAACATTTTAGATTTTCCCTTTTATCCCCTTTACAAAATCAGGAAAAGTAAGATGAAAATATTTCATGAAATGAAATATTAAAACCAATGCCAAACAAGATACAGGTATGGATGCTGCTATAAAAGCTAGACATGACTACTGATGAGTGTGAGAGGTTTGAGATTATAATGAGGAAGGTTTAATGAAATCCCTCAGCATTTCTTAAAAGACAAAAAAGTACACTGTCCCCACGTTCCCCAGGGGAAAATTAAATTGAGTTATGCAGTTCCACAGAGCCACAATCAGACAGCTGGAAGAAAAAAAGAGGGATGAAAAGAAAAAAAACCCTGAGCATAGTGGGGAAAGTTCTCAAAATCTTTATCAAGTACAATTTGATGTGGTAATTCCAGCAAAAGGAAGGGTTTCACAATTATTATGTATAGTTCCTGGCGTGACTTTCTAAAGCTAATTCAAAGCAAACAGTAGAAGGCAGAAACAGACAAAACAACAATGTAATCACTGAGCCAGGGGCTTATTTAACTGTGTGACTACCAAAGACAACTTCGATTAGAATGAACTTCAGTCGGTTCTCTGGGCTTATGAAATGATGAAATGGGTGAGGAAGGGTAACACTGTGTGCACAAACGGGCCTGCTCAGTCGCACTTCGGCAGGGCCCTTACATAGGCAGGTGACAAATGCCCATCACAAAATGAAGGTGAATTAAGCCACTCCTGAGTCACGTGAAGCCATTAGGGACACGAGTCACTGCACCCTTCCTGAAAACCAAAGGCTCTATCTAGCACTAGGGCACGCTGCACATTTTAAAAATACAGCAGCTTTTCCTGGTTCTTCCTGGCCACTTGCTTGGCATTCCACAAAACCTTGAAGTCTCTCGTGCTCCTCTTGACCCAACACAAGTCCACACCACTTAGCAGGGGAGAAAACCAAAACATTCATAGATATTATTTGGCTGATGAAGCACAGTTCTTTATGTATGACCAGCACAGAGCACAAAGAGAAGCAACCCTTCTAGACACGCAGACACATCATTTGAAAAAAAACAGTGGTTGCCAAAAAAAAAAAAAAATAACCCTACAACAAAGAAACAACAACAAACTGAAGCACTTTATTAAATCAGATTATCAGCTTGAAAAAAAATTACAGCAATATGATAAAACTAGGACAGTTAGCTGTTAAAATGATCAGAATCCTTATGCCTATATAAAGGCATTTGCTCACCATCTCTTTTAATGCTCAAAATAAGCATTCAAAGGCACTGAGATAAAGAACAGCAGAATAACTCATGGAATTCACTACCATTAGGAATGCAAGCAAATACTTGAGTGAATATTTTCAGACATGCACGGCTTGCAAAAATATAACATTAATTTACATCAAATTAAGGTTGTTATTAGTAACATTTTAATCACAAATGAAGACCCAGAAATGCCTGTTTTTGTATTCCTCTAGCTAAACAGGAAAACTTGTACCCGTTTCACAATATATAGTTCATTGCTGCATGTGAGTTCTGAGAGAGAATTGATTTTGCTTACTTAGAAACAATTGACAGTTACACAAAACTTACTTCAGATCGACACGTTTTATGTTGGTTTATATTTATACTACATCCCCTATTGTCTTAATACACCTGATTTTACGTATGCTAAATGAAGTTTTAACAACTGCAGTACATTAGCCCAACCCATCTGAAAGACCCCAAGTCACTGAATACGCACATAAAGAAACAAATGTTGCAACCAAGAGTCAAGTCCTTCTGTGTGCAGCCTCATTTAAATTCTGAAAACTGAAAATTAAAAGCAAAGGAACCACCCACTAAGCCACTTTGTCACATAACCACTGGGAAAGAAATATAAATGTTTCAGCACGTATGTTTTTCACCATTAGTTTGACAGATGTTTTGGTTTCTGTAATAACATGCAATAACATGAATAGTATAAACTAATTTCTCAGGTACACTGTACTGGAGTACATCTTTGTATTTGTTGACTTAATAGTTTTTTTCCCAAAAAACATTTCACAATGGAAATATTTATTCAGATAGCTGAGACTAAGCAAGCACAAAAAGAATTCCCTTTCAACAATGACCCTTAGGTACTTCTATGTCACTTTGACATTGTCAGAAGCAGTCAGAACTCATGATGGGTTCCATCTACATAAAATGCGAGTGTGAACTGAAAGACTTTTTGACATAATGTCAAACAAAGCAAGTGCACAGAGGGGCAAACTGTAAGAAATTCTCGATTATAGGCATTGTAATATAATCCAGAATTATCTCTGAAACAGAAAATACTTGCAAAAACTTCTTGCAATGTATATAGGTTTGATAACCTGCTTTTCAGGTCCTACTCATAAAACAACGTGTTTTGTCTCCACAAAGACAAAACTGGTTATTAAGAGCTTAATAGTTTTTAACCCTATGTGAACTTTCGAAAGAAGTCCTCTGCAACCCCCAAAACACCCCGCCACTGCCCAGTCCGTTCAGAACCCTGGGCTGGGCTGGGCTGCCAGCCTGACCTCAGAGAGCAGGAGCACCCAGCGCCCCGAGCGATGCTGCCTTGGCGTGTCCTTGGCTCGGCCGCCGGGGCCGGGCGGGAGCGCTGCCCTCGCCGGGAAGCCTCTGGCGCTGCCTCGGGCCTGTGTGGCTGCGGACATTTCACCAGGGAAGGAAAGGGGCCGCCTGCGGGAAGACCTGAACCTCATCCCCTCCCACCGGCGGCCTGGCCGCGGCCGGGGCAGGCAGCTGCCCAAGCTGCGGGGGATCGCCCTGCGGAAAGCAGCCCCTTGGCCGGCTTCACATCCCCAGAGACTCGGGCGGGCTCTGCGCTCAGGGCGCGGGCTGGACGACAGCCCGGCAGCCTGTGGCGGGCTCTCCCTTCTGCTCAACTCTACCGCCGGCATCTCTCCATTCCCGACCCCTCGACCCGCCAGGGCTCCCCAGGGACGCGGTGCCTGCAGCCGGCGACGGCAACCAAGGGCGGGCCCGGCTGAGGAAGGGGCGGGCCGGGGGCGGGCCCGGGGTGCCCCGGCAGGGAGCGGTCGGGAGG